>JACEII010000017.1:3873849-3989683 GCA_014332785.1 Antheraea mylitta | reverse complement strand
CCCCCCCCCCTTTTTATTTAGGGGAAAGGTGGATTTTCAGTACCACTCGAGGTAACTACATAACATTAACTACAGTTAATGAAATTTTCACTAACACCACTTATTTCCACATTCGAAAAAAATATATAATGTGAGATGTATGCATACACACAATATATGTATATAAACAACCGGTATATTAGGCAATAACGTTATAAAAGAGCAGCACTTCATAAAATGACCGGAAATTAAAAATAAATTCGAACGGGGTAACCCGTTCGCATCAAAACTGTTATTAACACTAAATAAAATAGTCCGTTCTTAAAACAGACTTAGCTTGTACTCACGTGATCGTTTTTCAACGAAGGTATCGTTATATTGTTCCTCAGTAACAGCAATAGGTTAATATGTAAGAACCTACTTACGCGGCCTTACAATACTTTTTACCAATCCTTCCAGGAACATATTAACACTCTTTCATATACTTGAAAAGCAGAAATACAATATTTTCTGGAAATATTAATCAGACTATAAAATTAAAAAATAAAATATTTTCTGCAAATATTTTTCACTTTTGTGCAAGTATTTCACTTGCACGTTTGTTCTCGGCGGGGAACAAGACGCCAATGAAGTTGAAAGACGGCGTCGCTCTAAATACACCTCTCTGCCATGGTGGGGCGAGACAAAAGTAAGGTATTTGACCGGAAGTTAGTGATATTTGCTGTCAAAAGTGGGCATGCTGGCGGGAAACGGAAGTGCCTATCTCATAAATAAGCTTCGAATAAGGTCAAGTCAAATTAATATGAACATTTTTTATTCGAATATAAATATTTCAGAAATCGTTTGCAAATTAAGTATAATTAATCAATTTTTTATATACCATACTATGAAACTATTTTTCAAATCGACAGAATGTACTGTTTAGTTTAACATTTTAGTATAAATCAGGCGTTTAATGAATGTTGCCTCCACATTTGGATTGTAATGTGAATTTGTGAATTTATCAACATAAATCGAATATAATGATCTATTTCGTGACGTTTTGCATGTTCATTCAATCATAAATTATTCATACATACATAAGATATATATTTTTAAACGGATGAATCGATTTCATATCAAAATATTACACGCTTGCCTCCGCCCCTACAGAGAAAGTTGCGATGCAATGAATTAGTTATCAGTGCTAGGGATGTACTACATTAATATATATGAAAACGATGAAAAATGATAAGTTTTCATACTTACGTTATTTTCTTACTTTCAATTATTTAATTAAAGACAGTATTTAAAAAGTTTATGTTTAATTGACCATGAAAGGAATATTATTATATTACAAAAAAGTGTGATATTTTAACTTCAACAGTTTTCGGTTTAGAAGAGATATCTGAATATTATGCAATGTAATTCTGCTTGTTATTGTTTATAGTAACGTGAAAGAATCCTATGTAATTTGATAATAGTAAAGGGTTATCTTTAGCGCGTCAGTAAAATCAGATGCGGTCTGGCGTAGATTTGCCAAAATGAAAATATATTCCTGTTTTTTTTTTAATTTAATAAAAGATCTTTAGGGATCTGTAATCAAATAAATATAGCAGTCCTATTCCTATACCTTACGGGACTACAACATCAGAATAGAACTATCACTGCAAGGTCATACAAATATCAATATGTGAAGAATATACTCCCTAAATCCTATGAGAAAGTTGTATATTTTGTAACAAAGCATTTAAAAAAATTATATAACCATTGTAACTTCTTGGATGATGAAACTAAAATAAAATGTACCTATGTTTGTTTCTATTATGAAATAAAAAAAGAGACATTATCGACTATTCGGCGTATATATCCCTATTTACTTCGTGTACTTCGGCTGTTCTTCATGACTTTCTTCGCGTGAGACAAAAGTAAGCCATAGCGACCGGTTTTGTGTGAACCGGGTCTGTCTGGTACTTTACAGTTTACACACTTTTTTATCAATACGAGCGGTTTCATAATTATGTTCATTGATAATTCATAATTGACACGATGTAGGTTTGTGTGTTACCGTTTTAATTATATATTGGTTTTAAGTGGTCCTGATATGAATACCGTATTTATTATACTGGTTAATTATATACACTTTCATCCTTAAGGTTTTGTTATGCGATTGCAGTCTAACGAATAAACGAGTCACCTGATGGTGAGTAATCACCATGGTCCACAGACACTCACGATCGGTACATCGAAGGTTATAGATAATCTAACACAATGTTAAGACCCTTAGGAGCGAAACAGTTACCATACAAAGTGTAAGCAATTATGCTGAGCGAAAACAAGTAATGGGGCCGGAGTACCAGACAAGTCGCGTGGAGCCGCGTTGTGTCACATGACATTACCGACAACTTCCGAACTGTAAATTTCTACGTCAACGACGTATCACGTCGTAGGGTTCGCAAAGCTAAGTTCCCTGCGTAACGGTCTTGCTCAATTCGAACAATTTGTTCAAAATCTGCGTTGAGCGGAATTCAAAATTATAAAAATTAAACGCGAGGAAAACCCTAACGGTACAGATTGTAGTAATTAATATAATTGTTTTGAGTTATTATATGTAGCTATTCTAATAACGTATATAATCAATGAATAACATATTGTTAATGACGTAATTATTCCGCAGTAGATCATTCGTTATTGTGTTAATATTGACAAGAGTATAATGACAATGAACGGTCGGTGTTATTGCAATGTGCGAATTGGCAAGCATTATGCAACCACCAATAGTTGAGAAAAGGAGAGCACTTCGCTTTGCTCACATTGAAAGTTTTGATATAAACAACGTTATAGGGTATCAGTTATAAATTGAAATACAATACTAAGTAATCAATTACCTAAAAGCAGAATAATTAACAACAGCTCTTGTAAAATAACACAATTACGAAAGTTATTAATACGTAACGAATTAATTTATTGTTTCGCACTACTTCAAAGGAACCAGTAATCCTAAAGCGATTTGGCTTCTCTCACACGCGATTGGATGTTTGAGCAAAGCATTCTCTATCGTATTGATTTTATTGTATTTGTATATCGATTAGCTATAAATGGAAAACTATGTCTATACAAAGAGGGATCAAGTTCACTCGTCTTTAAAAGTACCTTTATTGCTTTAGGAACAAACACAACCTGTTATCTTGTTTACAGTTTTGTAAAATGGTTATAACCAGATAAGGAAAGATGAGGTATGTACTCGAATACCGACCAATACTATTATTTCAAGTGATCATTGTGGAATAGGTACGCGTGAGTAAAACAGAATAAATTGCAATTATTAGAAGACTATAATGCAATTACGCTTTAGTTACTCAACTGTTCATAATTAAATTTAGCATTTTTAGAATTTGCACATAATCTCTCTGATGTTAAATGACTGTGCAGTCTAAGAACCATCTTACCAAAACATGCTATATCTAGAGGGAGGTGGCTCTCAAATACAGCTGCCAGAGCACACCAACACACTTGGCGACAGATTGTCAACTTGAAAGTGGCTGCTAGCCAGGTGGACTTATAAAAACCCCAAACACCATGTTATAGTTTCATCACGATATCTTCTTTCACCGAAAGTTCTGACTTAGTTGCTCAAAAAGTTGCTGTTGCTGTTGAGAGCCGCTGAGTTGCACAGTTGAGCAAATACCTGTGCAGAAGCTAGTTTACTAATAAAAAATACCGACTTAGTTATTATATTACTATGAACCTTGGTCTGCAGAAGTAAATGCGGTAGTCTGGTGAAGCTGTTAAGACCTTGCTAGGTCAATAGCGTAGTTGGTTCAAAAAAAGGAAATGCGTTTGGTAAAATGCAAGTTATATTTTGTAGCGTGAATCCTTTATGATTTCAATGTTATGTTTTCTTCTTTCAAGGCGTCTTTTTATTTGTCAACCGGACTACCACAAAGCTAATAGTTTCAAAGATCATAATGAAGGAATACATGTAAATGTCACAATTGATTTATATATGGACACTGTAAACAGTGTAAACGATTTTAAATAATTTATTGTTCCTAGGAACGGCAAAGGTATGGAATTATTAAGGATATCGTGATAGCCTATGGCGAAAATCAGGCGATCTCCTATATTCCATTGGTTTTCAAACTTTTCTCGTTTGAGATGTGTAGTATTATTTCCCAACAATTCTATTCAATAAAATAGGCTAGCCAGCAAGTTTTTTTATTCGATCTGACTACGCTATTGATCCAGCAAGATCTTTCAACAGTTTCATCGAACAACCGCTAGCTAGCCAGCAAGCAAATAAGCTAACCTTCTCATAATTATTTTTATAAACGGCTTAATCCCAAAACCTGATTTAGTTTCGTCTGTCAGCTCTAGCGGTCACTTTAAGAATCTATAGCCAACTGAACTGATTATTATTCCTAAGATTTCTTAGAATCATATTCTTGTATTCTCCCATACGTATTCTTTTCTCGGAAAGTTTATAGTGATCAATCACGAACTATCATTAGATGATCATTCTCAGAAATATCGCTCAGGATATTATCATGGTGTTAAATTTAAATTATACTACGATATTCTGTTTGTATATACTCATCACAGATTGTGTAGGTTTATTTTTTATATATTTTCATGCGATACTGCTACGAGGTAAGCAGGCTTCCAGTTTAGGCTTATTAACTTACTGGTGGAGGGCACAGTTTTAACAAGCTACACTTCTACCCGACAACCACAATTAAATTTTTGTTTTATTAGGGTTTTCTTTCGAACCTGCTGATTGCTGTGAAAGACATGATAACTTCACTGCACCGGGTGTGGTGGCGAGCGGAGAAGCAGCGCATGTCTTCTATGAGAAAGATGCTGAAATATGCAAATTTTTATTTGGTTTGTTACAGTGTATGTAATAAACACTATAAATTACGAATTATGAATGCCTGGAATTATATTTATTCTCTCTTTTGACACAAAAAAAAAATATTTATCAAAAAATGACGGGATATAAACTAAGTAACCGAATAATACTAATGTATGTAGGTACTAATATATGTAGGCGACTTCGTTCCCGTATAATTGTTACGTTTTAAATTCTAATATTACTACTTAGGACTTAAACAAAATGTAGTAATACTTAGCCTAGATACAATACACTGTAAAGTCCTCTGTCCCTCAGAAGACGTTTCGTTAAATACGGTGCAGTAATTTCGGAGATCAACGCGAACAAACAATAGACACTTCAATTGTATTTATATGTACTATTACGTATAGAAATATTACGTTAGTTTGAGATACATTGTTTGACCATAGAAGGTCGCATGTGTATAATGGCTATATTCTATAAGTGCTGATTGATGCGCGAGATGCAAAACTGCGTTTTGATCGGTTTGTTCGTAATGGCGCGGAAATAAAAATAGAGATGTCACTGTGTTTTAGTTGTTTTTAGATTCGTATTAGTTTTTTCACTGTTAATAATTACATAATTCACATTTTTTTAGTATTTTCGGATTTTATGGTCAGTGACAAGTAAAGACGAAGATATGGATGGAACTTAAGCTTATTTATGTATATGTATATACTAGCCACTGCCCGCGACTTCGTTCGCGTGGAATAGATACTTTGGGCTAACACTAACACCCAGCAGAAGTTCTCAAAAGGAAGAAACATCCCGATTTTGAAACATATTTCATCTGTGCTCTGCTCCTATTGGTCTTAGTGTGATGATATATAGCCTATGACCATTCTCGATAAATAAACTATATAACACTGAAATAATTATTCAAATAGGACCAGTAGTTCCTGAGATTACCCCCTACAACGTCACAACGTTACGAACTTTAGCTCTTTATAATATTAGTATAGTATAGATTAGAGAATAATCTTATGCCATTAGAGATTAGAGGTGATTACTAGAATACCATATACGCACATTATATGTGTTCTACTATCAAGTAGTGTCCAGTCCCTAGCCCCTAGTTTGAGAACATCCTTATTTGACATGTTGTCAGCAGAAGCGCACTGGTTGGATTCTGATGCGGCCGGCCGGTCGGTCGGTCACTTGTTGTGGGCTAAATGAGAAGCGGATCGCGATTATTTATTTGAAATTGTATTAATACTAGTATATTAAATTCCTCAAAATGAGTTTGTATTTGAATTACTTATTGATACGAACTCTTCTACATATTATAAAACACTTGAAGAGATCACGGTTCAATTGAAGTACATTTAAATGTGGTTAAGAAATGCTGGACCCTATTAACATTTCAGAAAGATATAGAATACAGGTTATAACACTGGTGCAGTTAATTACTCTTGTAAAGTACCACTAATAATATGAAAATTAATTTGAGTTAAATTGTTTTGACATATTAATACGTCCGACTGTTTCTATGGATTGAATATTATTGTGTGTAGATGCAAAGCTTATCTATAAGCAAAAAAAAAATACAAAAACCTATATACTACACAGAAACTTAACTAAAATGTATCATCTACATTTGTTTCATTCGTTCCAATTGGGAGTATTCAGAAAATGATATAAATTTTTCAAACCGTGTTGCATTGCTAATATATTTGCTACTATTTGTGATAGTTTTAACGTTCCGTCAACGTCAATCTTTTTGGCGGTTCTGATTATAGCCATAACTTTGGGCTCGTGCATAACTTTTATATAACGAAGAGTTCACAAATCAAAGTTAAAATATTATTACGGTATCAAAAATTTGACATTTATTTATCTTTAATCTATGTCAATGTATACATAAATTTGTTTTTTGCACAGTATTGAGAACAGTCAAAAAATTTGATAGGGACTGTATGTCGCTTTCGCTTATTACTTGACGACTATTGGCTGCGTAACTAAGCTAATTAACTCTGCCTGTACTATCCGCAGTTAGTACCGTCCCTTGGGCGAGTCCGGGTCGTAAACTTATTATTAGAAAGTTCTGTAATAATATATCTATCTATACTTATAGTGTACTAGTGGGCGCCCAGTGGTCGACATTCGACCATAGTTATTTTATTTTTTATACTTTGAACTTTATTAGGGTTTTTTTGTGAAAGGGTATATTCCTATAATCAAAGGTTTTCATCATGCCTACTCAGTTATTTGCCATGATCTTTAAATATATAAACATTAAAAAAAATCTGTTTGTAAATGAAAATTGAAATTAATTATAAATTTGAAACAAAAATCATGTGGTAAAGCTCTCAAATTTTAAGCAAAGATAACTTTACGAAAATAAATTGAATTAAATGTAGTCTGTTCATTATGAGAAATAGTGATATGCCCAGTATCATCGTTTGGAAAAGTAATGGATCCACAATACAATCATATGGTGAATCCAAGACAAAGATGTTTTTAATACTACCATTAGCTTTTGAAAATAAATTCTTTTTTGTTGCTATATGAGGTTGAGTTGCAACGTTGTAACCGCGGAGGTCTAAGTCATGGATTACTCATATGAACAAAATTCTTATTTTGATTGTACAAAGAATAATTGGGCTCATTTTTTTATTAAATCATCATTTGAAGTGAGTTCACCAAAAAAATATAATATCATTGTTGAATGTAGGATGAAAAATGATAATTGGAACGTAAGAGTTAAAAAATACATATAGTCGAGTATAGCAACCTTCTTCCTTCTACCTTTTTTGAAGTTCGTAATTATTGACGGCTGTCAGAATGTCTATTTATTTACATGTGTGTATATGTTGTGTAAAAATCGAGTAGTAGTGTGAGTAGTGCATATTTTAATTAATTTAATGTACTTCTAATGCATTTTATATAAAATAAACTGCTTTCTGCAATTCTCCGCCATATAAACTTTAACTATGCCAAATTTCAAGTTCAACCGTTGACTGGAAGTAGGTTAAAAAGGGGTACAATTTTTTTGCTTCACGTATTGATATACAGATATATTATTTTTATAAAATTAAGTCTCGGTATTTATTACGTAGTTTTTAAATGTTTGTTATGATAATATTATATATTTGTGTATAAATTTATTTTTATAGAGATGTATTAAATATTATTTTACAATTTAGTACAAATATGTTGTGGTCTCAATTATATGATCTTTATATATTTTAGGAATCATGAAAAACCGTTCTCTGTCTGAGTTAACATGAAACTAACTAATATTATAAATGCGAATATGAGTTTGTTTATTACGCATTAATTTCTTAACCAAACATTATACATATTTTGCATACACGTTGTCACCAGTAAAAGAAAATACATAGTTTACATTTATCAAATAAGTTGTACTGTTCCCGTACATCAAATCTAGATACACTAAGTTAGAAAAGAGGGGAGCAAAATCTACTTTTTAATATACGTATATTTAAAAATTTTAAATAAGTTTTATATTTAAATATGAAATTTTACTGTAATATAAGTTATTCTTTTAATAAATGCTTTAATTTACTAATAATTCGGCGAAGACAATGAAATTATAATCTAATTTTTAGATCACGTTATTATTGAAGTGACACTTCTTATTTCTTATGGCTTTGAAATTCTGATCGGCAACCTTTATGTGTGACGAAAAGTGGTGGAGATATATACTGTGTCAGGTAAATTATTAAAATCACCGGTTCTCGTCCGACCGTCGAAGTTAAGCAACGTCGGGCGCGGTCAAAACTTGGATCGGTGACCGCCTGGGAACACCGCGTGACCTTGGCTTTATTTAATTAAAAAGTTGCCATGTAATACAAAAGTTTCAATTCTGTGTTATATTTTCACGACATACTCCGTTTTTTGATAACACATTGTTTTTATTGATACTACGTTTCATCTGAATAAATACATTTCTGTATCTGACTACGAATAAAGACGGAAAGTAAAGAAGGCCGTAGCGAAATTCTGCAAGAAATAAATTTAACACAGCGATAACTTTTTATGAAACCAGTATCAAGTAGTTTTGAAACTTGTACAAATAAATAGTTCACAATTGATACGTAAGCTTCACCAATCACAATCGGCTATCTTGTAATATCATACTGGATACACATCGGATTATTGCTTATTGAGAAATATGAAGGCGTCGAATGGCCTCTTATTGCCAAACCGGTTCGCATTGGTTAGTTGCTTTGACCAAATCCGTTAATAATAGTAGTACAATTTGTCACTGCGTTTAGCGCCTCTGTCAATCTAATAGCAGCTGAATAAATTAACCATTCACTGGAAATTACTATCTTTATGTGTTTCACATCTAACTAAGCTTCTGTCAGCGCCTTGTATATTGTGGAAATACTGCAGTGGTCATTGAGTTACTGTGATCCAATCAGATGGATATCGTTTGCACAACGGAATGGCAACACATTAGGCTGACCTATCTATTTTTTGGAGGTACGTCTATCAAAGATCAATTTCTAGAAATAAAATATACTAGATTTATGTCTTAAATTTAGCAGGAAAATATACCAAATACATAGAAGACACACTCGATTTTAATGACACATTAATATTTGCCATTGTTTTATCGAACTAAACCAATAAATGGAATAATGCAATATTGATGTAATACTAGAGAGCCGCTCCTAACGTTCATGGAACACGTGGTAGAGATAGCAAAAAAAAAAATAGAATAAGAAAACGGAAATTGCTAAAATAAATAAATAAACAGTCTCGGATAACGTCCGAGGGAAATGGGGATTTAAAAAAAAATTGATGTAAACAGTCATTGTACTTTGTCAATACTAGCTGTGCACGCGACTTCGTCTGCATGGAAACCTTATGTAAAAAACAGCGATCTTTAAAGTCATCTGAATGTATTACTTATCTACTTTTCTCTCGTATTTACGCCACGTCGTCATTAAAATGACAATAACTTTTGATAGAGTGGACCTATATTAATGAAATAAAGATTAAGTTATTCTCGAAGATATGCTTTATCATTTCCTTGGTGTGGTTTTACTGTGAACCCAGCACTTTAATAGTGATGCGTGTTCATCAGACAGACAGACAAACATTTCTAAAAATGATTGAAATGGATTTTATTACTTATTCCCAGAAACCTGCAACATTTTTTTTACGAAAATCGCTAAAAGTACAGACACCTTACATTTACATTCTTATGATATGTATGGATATAGAAGGTATCGACTATCGGATGTTTACTGTTTTATTTGTTTCAAAATAGGTACCTATTTATTTATTTAAAATACTTATAGTTCGTTGATTTAATGAATTCCTTTGGAAGTATGATTAAATTATAAAGTACAGTTTTAAATATAAATGTCATTTATTGTAGTCACTTATATTTTTTCAAGGAGCGTGCAATTCCTAACGCAGTGAATAAACAATTTACATGCCATACAATTCTGTTTATGAATTAGCTTAAACAATAAATATCGAAAATTATAGAAATTAATTAAAGTTGTTTCACGTTGCACTGATTTTATGTGCAATTTTTAGTGCAGACCTATTATTTTTCTTGCTTTTATATCTCTTAGTATCAGAAAATGAATTTAAGATATATAAAAATTGTCGATGGAACAACTTGATATACCGTTGAAAAAACATCACTGTTTTCATTGATACGAACAGCTTTATAATATGCTTGTCTGTTATCATTCTATTATACTTTTAAAGACGTTTTTCAATAACAATCACAAGAAAACAAAAAATCATTTTTTTAAATAAATTTACTGCATAATTTCTGATTTGACGGTTTTTTTGGGATTCAAAATTTCTGCTGTGCCTACGAATTGACGCGATGAGGCGCTTTACTTTTGAATTATCAAATTAGTAGTCCAAACATATTTATTTCCCTTTACTGTGGTTATTTAATAGGTTGTTGGAATGCAACAAACATTTTCGTGTGGTAACGGATAAGCTCGTGACAATGTAAATTGAAAGCATGGTTTTTATTAACCATGAAATAACATAACATCTATTACACCGTGAACTAAAAACGAAACTGTTCTTTTTATAATTGTTCGAAAGTTTACAAATTATTTTATTAGTATACCAAGGTTGGGTATTTAGAATTGTGGTTTTTTTATGTCATAGGAGGTAAACGAAATTGTGAGTCACCTGATGTTAAGTGATCACCGCCGTCCATAGACACCAGCAACACCAAAGCAGTCGCAAGTGCGTTGCCAGCCTGTGTTTGGGGTGGGGGACTCGGGGAACGGGGAGGGTAGAAGAGGGGAAGTGGGGCTCCGGCGCTCTCACTGACCGAACGAAAGGCAACAATGCGAACACTGTTACTTCACGTCGGTTATCTATGAAAGGGTGGTACTACCCCGGACGAGCCGACCCATTCATGCTGAAACCAGTTATAGATTTAGCGTGGCTCTACCACCTTTATATGATTTAGATCTACTAGGATTTATAACAGTGCTTGACATTGTTAAGCCCTCATAATAAAGCGTAGTAACACGTAGGTAGCTCAGATAACAGTCCGAACAGTTCTCAAAGTGAAACTATTCTCAAAATCAATTCAGCCATTTCGGAGAATTGTCTTTATTAACCACAGACACTTTAATTGAATATTACGTACATTTTTTTAAACTATTTTACATGTAAAATAAATAAAACGTGAGGTTTTTGGATGAAACGGGGAACAGTGAATAGGTCCGTCGACAGCGCTACAAATAGTTTGTGCCCTCTATAAATCAGAAAGCGTCGCGGTATCACGTATTGTCCGTGTTACATTTTACTACGTTTCTAATGACACCACTGAACGCGTTACGGGTCGCGGTCAATGGTAATGCTCAGTCAATTTGGCATTCATTTTATATATTTAGATGTTAAATACTTGTATAAATATCGTTACATAGGTTATGTCATGTAATTATTTTTTTATTTTTTTAGCAGCTGCTTTAGTAGCAGCCGCTGCGCTTTTCCCTCAGACGCGGGTAGTCTGAGATTTTTTGTAGGGAAGATTTACTGTCTTCAGTTTTTTTTTTTTAATTTATGTTTCGCTTTTTGACGTATTTGTTATTCTTTTTAGAGTCAACATGATTTATATGTTCATGTAATGGTTAAAGTTAAGACGACATCAACCTGTGCTAAAGTGAATATTTGTAAATTAAATAAAACATCAAATAAACGACTTAATAAAAATTGTAACAATTATATAATATATACAAAAATATTTTAACTGTCTGCATTATTTGGAAATATAAAAAAGTGAACATAAGAGTATAACAAATAACGTAATCAACAAGAGTGACAATTACTTTTTTATCTCTATGCCTAATAATACCATTTCGATCAGTCTTATAATTTTAGTCGTGAAAAAATAACTAAGAGATCTAGGGCTGTAAACATATAAAATATATTAAATTACTAGTGTTTCATTGTTTACTCAGAACATTTTTTTATACAATAATGATTGATTATGTTACGACGGTAACATTCCATGTTAATGTTTATAAATTACATGTAAAAATTGCAGTACAAGAAATTGGTTCATTTTTTAAAGACTTTTGACTTAACTATATTTGTTTGTAGACTATGTGCATTATAATTGACGATGAGATAATAACAGAGGCGGTTCGAGCGCTTTGCTAAATAAAATGCTTGAAACATATATGAAATAACAATTATATGGAATGGAAAATAGCACGAAAAGAGTGAACCCGCGGCGGCCATCGGCACGGGCCGTAATGGCATGATGCATAGGTAATAAACGATAATCAAGCCCCGGAGACACGGGGCGGATCCAACCATTGATTAACCCTTACTGGATGTGGTAAATAAAGCCGACCAATGTGAATTTCGGACGGATCAAAAATTTATGAAAATTATTTGTACGACAAAAACTTGAAACATAGCGATTGTGTCCAGCTGAATCGTTGCCAGCCATCCAAGGCATAACAACTGCCTTAGTGTAATAGCCGTGTCACATTCCGGGATTATCCGGGTAGTTATACCCAATAACCAAGAGGGTCAGTTATGTTATTTCTATACGATGGTAATAAACCCTTGATCACGATATTGAAGGTGAGCGATAGCTAGCATTCTGTCGTTCTAGCAGGTTCAATGCTATTTGGACCACACAATCCTCTTTGGATCTTTTTACATTCCCATAGCATCTGAGGCGGTTTTCTGTAATTTTGTCTGTGATTGGTGTAAGTTTAGAACTAACACATATATTGGGTATTTTATCAAACCAAGTCACTTTCGCCGTTCATGACATATTGAAAGTTTGGCACATCCAGTCTTAAGGTTATCCTTGTGTCATGCGCGCATGTCAGCTTCATGCAGGACCACGGATGGATACTCCGCCGTATGTACCTCGGGGTACAAGACGCCCCATTAGGCCCATTACCTATCTCCAATATTTATGACATATTCCCTACATTTATGACAACGTTCAGGAATTTCACTGTAATTGTCCTCTTTCAGTTGGTTCACGTATAATTTATGTTCAACACTGCATGTAGGTTTTGATGTGGTATCATTAACTCGCCCATTAAAGTGTCATGTCTTCGTTAACTTCAGTGTCATTTTGAATTGTTACGTGCTTTTACGACATTCGAAACTTCGATTTAAGTACACGGTATATAATTTAATCGAATTGAAAATTATCTTTGAACATTAATTACTTAAATTTAACCAAAGTGAGAGAGGGGTATATAAATAAAATATTTGGAGATAATGTCAATAATTTTTTTAACAGTTTATTTATGAAACGATATAGTGGTACAATATTCTGGCACCGCGTCGAATGATGTAATTTCCAATCCTGGAATGAATCTTAAGGTTTCGGATAAGGGAAATATTGTGACGAAATAGTGTCCCCAATCCCTTATAAACACGTTCGAAAAGCTGCTCTTCAAGACCGGCTCTATTCTAGGCTTATATACATTTCGAATACATCCTAATTCAACAATATTGCTCGATTAAGGCATATAAAAATATATATATTATTGTGTTATAAAGTCATGAATCTTACCCTCGGTGTCAAGTCATGAATTATGGAGCCAATCTCCTTAACGTGAGTAGTAATTTATCGGCATCTCTACGTGTATCTAAGCTCGTAAGTACGCTAGATTCGTTTACTGTGCATAAATGAAAACTATCGTATAGGAATTTCTTTTGATGCAGGTTTTTGATGATTGTAAAAGGGGGTTTTAAAATTTTTTTACCTATACAAATAGAGTATGTCTTTATATATTATATGAATAAGTATATAAGTAGAATAAGTATATGAGTAAAATTTAAGTGTCTGTTTTTTTCCGTTCAAGCTCCGAAATGAGTGACTCGTTGTTGATGAGAGATTTACTGGCCGACAGAAGAGTTTTCAGTGTATTATCAAAGTAATATGTTTTATTATAGTGACTTAGCACTGACGATAACATATTAAAGGTAATTGGAAATTGGTAAGAGGGTTTTAGGGTTAAGTAGTGTAGTGACAAACTTAAAATGAAATATTTCGATAAAATACTTCTTATAAAACAATCATCAGAAACACTAATTGCGAACACGACCATGTGTATAAATCCTATTAATATTTATTAAAAAGAATGTGACAACGGATGAATGTTTGTTAATTTTCACTCAAAAACTAAACAACGGATTTTGATGAAACTTAACAGTAATGTAGTTCATAAATAAAAATATAATAACGGGTATAAATATATGATCTAAATAGCCGTAATATTACAAGTACGTTGAAAAAAAAATGCTATTTTACAGCTATTTCATTATTAGTTTTACAATATTAGGTAAATGTTAAACTTCCACGTTATGGAATGCTTGTATAGGTTTAAATATTAAAAAAAAAAAACAGATATACATAGAGTTGTTACAATAGAGATGTTTATATAACTATTTTGAAAAAAAAAAACATGGACACATTGCGTTGTACATAGTATTTGAAATATTTCCAATTACTCAGATGTAATGCAAAAATGCTGGACAATAATAGAATGTATAATACGCGACCATTACAATATTAAGCAGTTCGAATGATTTATATTTGACATTTTGAAATTAACAATAAATTTTGTGAATTTGTTCCGTACGCCTACCGTAAAGCTATAAATTTAGGTTTTACAGTTCTAAATCATAATTGTCTTATGTTTCCGCAACAGTTTTCCTGTGTAGGTACATTTATTTAATAAGAAACATCACTTAGAAATGAAGCCATAAATAAAAAAAGCCATTCCAACCGGTGCAAGACTTATGATCAATATTGAATATTTATTTACTTTGAACATTGATAAATTCACAAATTAATGTTAACTAGTGTGAGTAGTGCATATTTTAATTAATTTAATGTACTTTTAATGCATTTTATATGAAATAAACAGCTTTCTACACTTCTCCGCCATATAAACTTTAACTATGCCAAATTTCAAGTTCACCCGTTCACGGCCAATAGGTTAAAAAGGGGTACAATTTTTTTGCTTCACGTATTATATACGCGTGCTCGAGGTATTACAAATATTCTTACGTTACAGTCACACTATCGGATTTAGGCGAAGTTTTGCGTAATCGTTAAGACGCGTGGTAAAATATTTATTTTTATGAAGTTTTTTTTTCAAGTAAACTTCAAATTGAGAAAATAGCACACGTACATATGAATTTATTCGCAAAATTTCGTACTTCCACCTACTTATTTATTACATATACTTCGATAATTATAATTCATTCAACAACTACATGTTGAAAATTCTACACGTGTAATTATTATGGGGAAACGGCACCTACAGTAGTAAAAAAGTATTATTATTTATTCAAAGTTATGAAGCTAAACTAGTTTCACGAAACCGTAATAAGTCACATCACAAGAACTGTTATCATCCAATAACGTGTTTTTGCGACTTTCCTTACAAAAAAATTAATGAAATAATAATTTGCTTCCATATAATTCTGACTACGTCCATTTTCACACTGTTCTTTCACGAACTTCGTATGCTTTGTCGTAACCATGGAAGCACTGGAGATTGTATAATATATGGTCAGAGCATATGTTGTATAATTCGTTGAAGATCGTCGACGGACTTTTATTGCGACAATTCGATACGAACATTTGCCTGTTAATGTGATTCTAGCATAATAGTTATGTCGAAAGGCGTCAGAGTAATGAATCGATTTAAATTCTTCAAGGTTAGAACAAATTGTTATCGTAAATCAAACGATTACCGAGTTTACAATCTGCAATAAGGTATGTACTAACCACGTACTTGAAATGTATGAAATATATATAACAGTGTAGAAAAATTCTTACTGAAATGCAGTGAAAAATTCATGGTGGAATATCCGTTTGTAAATAATTTTTTGACGAGTTAAAACTAATGTTTAAAATCCCGTTTACCGAAGCTGTAAAATTAACTTATTATCGAGTTAATACATGTACATAATAATTAAATACCAACAATATCTTGTTGTTTACATTTCTGTACGGAGGGATATAAATTACATGGGTTTATGATTGCTTTGGATGAGACGTGTTGTAATTACAATGGCGCACGGACGGTTACATATTGCGATGGAACAATGTTATTCTCTGTATGTGCTCTTTCTGGTTATTTTGTTTTACGAATATTTTTTTACATTACAGCCATATTTTATAATGCTCAAAGGGTTATTTATATTTAAATTACTTGGCGCTGGTGGCTTCCTTTAAGTATATATATTTTTTTCGAACTGACTATGTTATTGACCTAGCAAGGTCTTAACAGCTTCACCGGACTGCTCTTAAGTATAGTTTTGCTGGTTCATGAAATCTAAGTGTTTTATTTGAATGAATAGTGAGTTGTCTCTTATATTTCAAATTGTAATTTTTTTCAAAAACAATCTTCTACGTTATTACTGCCGTTGTCCAGTAGGTAATAATATTATAACTGCTTTGTGTTAATTTCAATAACCAAACAAGATGGTGACCCCGTAGGTAAAGAACTTTCCATAGAGTTTTTGTGGCTTTCCAGAATTCATGCTCCGTGGTATTATCTCCCATTCACTTCTCTTGTGTACGATAACTGAACTATATTACGTAAAAAAAAACACTAACATTACAAATTAATGAATCAAATAACACAAGATTATGAATAAAATATAAAATCCACTACATAACAGACTAAAACCACGCCAAAAACTCGATTGTGTCCTTATTCTTATTATTTAATATTTATAACCTATTTACTGATTTTAAGTTATCATTGTTTCATCTGATCATTACTATTTAGCTCCAATTAATACATTGTTTGGACTGAAGTTACATCACATATTGATTTATCATTTGTCTTGATAGGCAGCTATCAGATTTTCGGTTAACTTCATTTGCGCCATTTTTGGCGCTATGTGATATAGCCAGAGTACACGGTGAATCTAAATGAACCATGTACATAAAACTATTCCCATTAATTTTTGTTGTTATTATTCTAAATAAACAAACCCTCAAACTAAAAATTCAATAACAATACATAAACTACACATAGGTAACCATTTGAAATTTAATATCAAACTTAGTTCTTTGTAAACTCGTTGATGCTTCGAGTCGAACAATAGTTTATGTCTAATTTAATATTTTGTCTTCTGATATTTTAAGCTAAGTTTCTTATGATAAAGGGCATAAATATAATTACGCCGTATTATTTGCTCTTTTATAAATTACTAGCCGGCACCCGTGACTTCGCTCGCGTGGAATTTTTAGTTTGGGCTGACGCTAGCGGAAGCCCTCAAAAAGAAAGAAATCCCCGATTTTTAAACATTTTTCATTGGTGCTATGCTCCTATTGATCTTAGCGTGATGATATATGTAACCATTCTCGATAAATGAGCTATAGAAAATTGAAAGAAGTTTTCAAATCGAACTAGTAGTTCCTGAGATAATCCCTACAACGTTACAAACTTTACCTCTTTATAATATTAGTATAGATATGTTAACTGTTCATGTTAATAAGTGAACTAATACAATAATATACGTAACTTATATCAAATGACGTATCTAAAACCATCATTATTTATCACGGAAGCTAAAACAGATAGATCACATTCAAGTAAATGACCATTAGGATACATTGCATAGTGCCTAATTGAGCAAGAGAGTTACTGTTAGTTGCTATTAACATAAACTAATGGTCATACAAAGCGATTTAGCCATTAGATTCTTCGTTTCCCCACCGTGTAGGGTATACCTGGACATTCCAATAGGTATACGTAATTCAAATAATTTATATTCGAGGTCATGAATTTAATAATTGTCTTTGTTAATTCGTAACGTTAGCTTTGGGAGTTAATTTACAATTTAAATGTATAAATTTACATATCTAGGTAAATTTATAAATCATAATTGTTTCGGTTTCAACAAATGTTTAAAAGGAGAAAATTTGGATCAGTTTATAATTAATCGAAACAAATTACACTCAGGCGTAAGCGCTGATATATACTTGTTCTTAATTAGTATACGGTTTTTTGTGTATAAAATACGATATATCGGATCCTAAATTTATTTCGTGGACGATCGCAAGGAACAAACAAGTACGGAGTGTCTCTTTTAGTTTCTGGGATTAATTCTTTATCAATGATATATACGTTATTTCCGTTAATGGCATATAATTGTATAATGTTTTGTGATTTACCGATTTCACAAGTAAAAATAGATTTACCCTTGTAAGTAGCTGTTCTTGTCCTTTGGTAGTTATTTTATATATTACCAAATATACTCAGAATAAATTTATTTCGGTGTACGCATATGTTCTATATTTATAACTAGCTGTTACCCGCGGCTCCGCACGCGTTTTTTGAATGTATTAAATAAATGTAAAATTGTTATTAGATGTGTAAATAACAATAATACTCTTTCAAAAATATTTGTAAGTATGACACGCACATCATCTACAGTAACAGGTAACATGTACATTATATATGTGAATACTAATAGTATATCGAATGGGATGGGATTTATCATAAGCCACATAGCTGGAACTTTAAACTACTATCTATGTATCGGCCTCATTGCTCACTTACACTATATAAGAAAGTAATGAAAATATTAAGCTATACATTATCGAACAATATGTGTTCAATCTTTTATTGTATAGATATAATATCGGGTATCGTCTGCTGAACTCGCTAGCTTCGCTCGCTAAAACAGCTAATTAGTTGGTTATTTGCCCGAAAAATTTCTGTTCAAATATTACTTGTAGTCCGTTGAAGCTGTTAAGACCTTGCTAGGTCAATAGCGTAATCATTTCTAAGAAAACAAAACCGTTCATATAAGTCCAGCTGTTTCGGAGATTACCCGGAACAAATAAACAAACAGATATATCGACAGAATCAAAAAAAAATGTTGATATTTGTAGCACCGCAGATATATGTATTCATCAAAAAGTATTTATTTGAATATTATATACACACGCTTTATTCTTATAATACGTAATACGCAATATATCACAAACCAAAAATTGGAAACAAAACTAACGTAGAATAAAATTTTTGAGGAGTTTTTGACGGGATTTCAGTCAGTGTTATGTAGGGATTTTATATTTTATTCATAATTTTGTATTATTTTACTCTATATTGTGTTAAATTGGCGGCGTTTTATGTAATATGGTTTGTTTATTATGCATGAGTGAATAAATGAAAAATAATGCCATGGAGCATGTATTCTGTAAGCTTGAAATTAAGAAGATAAAAATTTACGAAATATATATAGAAGATTTGGCGCTTCTGTATAGAGAATACATAAGAACACCTATACTGACAATTTCAGAATTGGCAGTATGGATTAATTCCTTCGCCTGTATTGTGATGGACGAATATTATTACTACTATCCTTTTAAAATATCAGCACAAAATAAACTTTACAAATGTTTCCGACACAAACGTACCACGTATAATTAAAAATTGAAAACAAAACTAACGTAGAACAAACCTTTTGAGTAGGAACACAAAATAAACCATGAAAATATTTCCGATAGAATGTTATCGCGTTACCATGGCAACGCATATAATACTGACATTAACACGCAGCGGAAGCTTAAAAAATAGCCCGTTTTTTTTGACATTCTTAATTAGTGCTCAACTCCTGTTGGTTTTAACGTGATGATATGTAGCCTATAGCCATCCTCGATAAATGAGCTATCTAACACTAAAAGAAACTTTTAAATTGGATCTGTAGTTCTTGAGATCATAGCGTTCAACCAAACAAACAAACAAACAAACAAACAAACAAACAAACTCTTCAGCTTTATATATTAGTATAGATAAAATGGTTACAATATTGGTTTTGTTTACAACTTGTTTGGTGTGTTACAGTTTGGAGTTATTTTTGGAAAATATGTTATTCGAGGATTAAAATATATATATTAGACAGAATACCTGTATACATTATTGACAGGGGCCGTAGTGCAATGAACGTAAGCTATTGAAGCCAGAAGAAATGTTTGATCGTCGCACAGAACTAGGTTTTGTGTGATGCGCATAATTTTCAGTTCTGTATCTGAATGTGTCTATATGGATGGATGCCTATCAGTTATTTAGTTACTACAACAAAAGATATTTCTAATCTAGAATAGTTCTAAAGAGGATATAAAAGAAGAATATAGTTTTCAGATTAATATGAAATTGAACTTGAAGAAGTATATACCTCATATATAATTATGCTTTCCAGTAAAAAAGAAAATCATTATCAAAAACAATAACAAATAGTCTAGTTTAAAATCAGAAAAGACATATTTTCCATGGTATTTTAATATCCTTTTAGTGTGAACGAAATCGTCGATTTCAGCTAGTTAATGATAAAACTAAAATGATAACGAAAGAATAAAGAAATGAAGAACAATTGTGGGGATACTTCCACAAATCTCTATTAGGAAATGTCTTAGTATCAGGCAGAGAATATTTCTAAAAGGAGCGCGGCGCCGGTCCTCGTCGTGTCCGCATTGGGACGAAACCAAATCTAGATCGGCTGAGGCTAGAGCATGGAAATTATAACTATTTTAATACAGATGTTTGGCAGTGACTTTTTATCACTGTTATTTCGTTGGTGATAAATGAAAACATTTATTATAATATACATTTATAATATATTTAGAAAAAAATGAAGACCTAAGCGATGTTATTTTTTTTAGCTCATTCATCTACAATACAACACATACCGTGTTAAGAATAGTAAATTTATTCACTTCACATTTGAATCGCGGAAAATCAAACATTCTTTATTCAGTTCAGGCCCTAATAAGGCACTTATGAATGTCAAAAACTACCAACAACAATATGTTTCAACAACTCGTATATGTATGAATAGTTGCTTAGGTCAGCTCAGATAGGTCGCGAATTGCACGTATCAGGCAACAGCCCAAGCCGAGGTGTGCCGTGCACTCTTGAGCTAGTTGTCAAATAAAATCGGCTGAGTACCTTAAGCGCTCGCCTTAGTAGTTCGGTGAAGCTGTTAAGACCTTGCTAGGTCAATAGCGTAGTCAGTTCGAGAAAAAAAAGATCGCGGATAAAACGCGACTACTTCATCGCATTAGATATAACAAAGCGATACGATATGTTAAAGAATTCTGTATTTACCAATGTCCTTAAAATAATTTACTAAATGCATATTTGTGTATTTATTTTCTGCTTACATTATACATTAAAATAACATTTTATAGTGCGACAATATTTGGATAGATTTGTATGAACAACAAACGAAATAATTAATTAAATATAGCGTATTATAAAAAAATATAATTACTACGTAACTACGTTTCATTTAATAACATCAACTGAAAAAATTTATATTTAAATAATTTAATTAATCTTTATCAAGATACAATAGAGTTTGAGAGTAGAGTAAAAAACACGCGAAAAATGTGAAGTTACTATTGGTCTCAAAATTTTAAAATCTGGGAATATTTCAGAACGCATACTGAAAAAATTCCTAAATTTATCACTAAAAGGGTTGACGTCACTTCGTACTTCCGTTTGGAAGACGTTTTTCAAGCGGAAGTGCGATGTAACCTTCAGTCTAATTTTCAATAATGGATTCCAGCACAGTAACGCCTTCATCAATCAAATGAATATATCATATAACCACATACATAAAATAACTATTTAGTGCTCTTTACCAGGCTAAATTACATCTCAAAATGAGTAACAAAAAAAATGTACTGCACGCTTCTCGAGTTCAGAGGGAAGGAATCTCATACAAACTCAGCAAATGATAATTACTCTCGAGGCTTCCCAAAACTTGACGAAACGACACTAATCTGCCGGATGAATTGCAGTTACTTGGCAATTATAAACTTTAATCGCGGATTAATCAACCGACTGGTTCAGTTTCGAGCGCGGAAGTTTCGTGTCATTCAGGTCGGTGTTTTGGTATTATATCAACGTACTTTTAACAATATGCGGGCTGCTGTGCGGATGTGCTTAATTATTTCCTTCATCGTTCATTACCTCGATGACGTTCGCTATTAATTTATTATATTTTACTGTTTCGAGGATGATAACAGTTTATTATGATGAGTATATATGGAGTATGACAAATATTCTGTGAAATACACACAAATAGCTTTCTAGGTTTTTCTCTCAGGCATAAGAAATTATTAACCTTACCTTACTATTACCAACCAAGTACTTTGACTTCAATTACTATTAAATTTAGTATTTATGTTTATTTTTTAAATTGCAATCATAATATTCAGAATGTTTAGTAAAATTTTATTCAACTACAATTTCCGGAATAACAAATTATTTATGTAAATAAATACGAGTACTATATTGACTTCAGTAATACCATCAAAAGGCTTTATAAGCGTTAGGTCACACGGCGAAATTCGTGAGATTTTTATTCGATCTTTTCATAATCCGTGTCCCTAATTTGACATTAACACAAACTGTGAATAAATTATTCAAATGTATGCGGTTGTCGAAAGAGACGTAGGTAGACCAATTTGTTAAAAGGAAAACGAAACTAAAATCTCATTTTGCCTTGTGTAAGGCGTTTGAAATCTCATGAAGACCGAGATTAACCATTTGCGGTCTTAAAACCTTTAAACGTACTGTTATCAAGATCTGTGTCCTATTTTTAATAAGGAAAGGCAGAAAGTCTACTAGTAATGATAACGTATAGAACAGTAGGTTCAGATTTCAATAACCAAGTCTCTGAATTTACTTCACATTACGGTAAGCGAAATACAACTACATACTCTAGAAAATACTCGTGCGTATTATAGTCACACCGCACATCGACAATATTTCTATCAAATACACTATATTTTGGCGGAAATTAAAGTCTACTAATAAATATTGTGACATATGACTTACAAGTGTTAGATAAACGTGATATTAAAACCGCACGTTTATATTTCGTAGTGTGGTCTAACGCTAATGGAGGACCGCAGTCTATTACCTTAATTTTATTTTGACTATTTTCACTGTATATATCCATTACCATACGCTAAATATAAATCTTTGATACTAAGGAAACATTTATAGTATTCTTAAAGTAAACCTGTTTTTTTTTTTGTAAACTTCTCTCTGAATGTATTACTTATTATATATTTTCAATCTTCATTACATAAAAAAATCCTCGAAGCTTTTCGACTTTATTATTCGTTGACTTGTTTTATATGGAAAATATATAATAATTCACTAGCTTCCAAGTTCAGACTTCAGACAGATGTTTATCGTCTCTGAAACTAATAAGACACTATGTTTCAAACCTAGAGGCTTATCTTTTATTTTAGGGCTACGTGAGTATTCTATTGAAAATTTGTTATTAGTCTAGATTTACCATAAAGAAATGCATGATATTTTTCATTTAATTTACTTAACTAAACGTTACTTTATTAAAATCGCTTATTCTCTAAATATATATTTTTTAATTATTAACGTTCCAAGGATGCCTTTCATTAAAGGAAAATAAAAAACGATTGCTACATAATTCTGTTACTATACCTATATATATTATATATGTATATATATATTGAACACTATGTTCTCTGTAATATGCTCACTATATATTTATTTATTCAAAATAATATGATGACGGTATCAGACCTTTTATATATTTGCATTCATACAAAATATCAAAAGACAAGCACTTGATTTCGTCAACCATTACTGTTTATGTTGAAATATAAAAGCAATGGATTCAGTGGTAGGATAACCCTAATATTTGCGATATGTTCACGAACATAAATACTCTGGTGCAAATAAAATATAAGCAAAAACAAAAACATATTCTCAGGGACGTTTTGGACGACGTCCAAATGCTGATGTAGGTAAGTACAATATATACGTTCTGAAGAAAGAGACGAGTTTCTGGATTTTCATGTAACATATTAAGGTCCCATATAGAATAAAAGATTAATTACTTCGTTACTATAAAAAAATCATTGGCTAAATTTATAAAATAATAAAATTGTAAACAATATTAAAATATTTGTATTATAAAGATTTAATTGTGACAAGTAAAATATTAGACAAGATGTTGATATTCAGGTATTAAAGAAAATTCGCGTTAATAAAAAATCGTCACAGTGCAAGTCGGGCAACCCTATTGAGGATTCTGTTCCACCAAAAAAATGTGATATATGTCAGTATTTAGCAGAAAAAAGATTTTGTTTCTTTTGATTCGGAATCCTTAATAGGAAGGGAATAGCGCTAAAACTAGATTGACGTGACGGATTTTTATTGATTTGTTTTTTTAAGCTTACTTTTTTATTACACCATATTTGAAGAATACAGGTATTAAGCGAGTTTTATATAAATAACATATGTGAAACATGTAAGAAAGATAAAAATGTTTTTTTTGTTATTTGATATAAATAACAAATATTCTATATAAAGTACAAAGAACTATATAAAACCATTAAAAAAACCATAACTAACTTTTTAAATTAGAACCGATAATAAATAGCAATAATTTTCCTATAGTTCCTATAGTTTCCTATAGTTTCCTATGGCATAGGTCTAAAAATGAGTATTTAATACAGACCTGTATAAATTAATAAAAATAAAATTAATAAAAAAATTATTTTTATAACCATTACAGTAACGTTTTAACTGTATTATTTGTTTATACAGAATCTTTAAACTAAATTTAAACGACTAGAAATCAAGTTTAACTACACAACAAATTATTATTTAAAGGTGTGTTTACAATAAAGGTCATATTCTATTAGTTATATTAAATTTTTACATCAAATCATTAAATACATAGATAATTTAAATTCTTACAGATAACTATGTTGATATATCAAACTTTTTCCACAAACTTTTTCTCCAATTGATCGCTATACTGTAATATTTAATGCGACTATGATAATCATACAATATGACAATAATTGTTTTATATATTATGTTATGATTATGGAGGTATAATTTTATTCAAGAATTAATTATCATTTAAATTGGTGAAATTATTCTATTATAAAGTTTATACTCTAACTTCAGACTCCAATACGTTCCGTTTCACTCAACAATGTCAAACCACAAGAGACTTGATAAACGATGCTTGAAACTTTAACTTACTAAAATGAAATATACTGCATTGAAAAGCAAAATATTTAAAACGAGTTGTCACGACCTGGTTTTGTGAGAAGAATGATTTATTCTAGATTAAAAAAACATTGAACAATAAAACTTTTCAGATTGCACAGTGGTTACATTACGGTTTAGTTCAATTTCGAAGTTTCAAACATCAAAAATACATACATTACAATCATGGTTAGGTTAGTTAATATGTGTGACATGAAGTTGATAGCTATTAATTGTCGAATGTTCAAACACTACAAACTTTATCATGAATATCTATGAACTGATCATAGTTTTATCTGTATTTAACCACAGACTACATTATAATATGTTCGAAATGAAATAAAATTACACAATACAACGTATTTCTTATTAAAACATATACATAATTATCAAGAATATAAATTACACGTATCTAATTTTATTCTGGAATGATTAATTTATTCGCGTGATGCGTAAATCGGAACGAGGGAGCGCGGGCGTTCCGACGCGACGCCCTCTTGCGGAAGGATGCAATGTGTCCCGTTTAGTTCCCGAGGGTATGCTCTGATAGGTGTCAAATGTATGGGGGAGATAACGTATCAACTGTTTTATAAATTGCTTCTGTTTAGCAACGCAATGACGTAGCAAGTATTTTAAAGCCGTCGTTAGATGTGAGAAAAACACAATGTTAGTCTAAAAATAATTAGAAGTAATTTGAGGCTAGTTTATGAATATCTGTCGATATATATTTGCATATCAGTTTATTTAATACATAATCTAGTAAAACCATTGTTATATTAAAGTTAAATGTTTAAATTTTTATCTTTCAAAGCCATACATACATACCATCATGGTATAGTTTTACGAAGATGCTCTTCTTCAAAGGTGACATTCATTGTAGGTTGTCATACGGACGTTGATTACTAATACTCACATGCTACCGACAAGTTATTATTGCTTCAAAACTGAGTCATCATTGCTGATAACATCTAGCACACAATATGATTAAATCTTGAATACGTAAGATATACTTTTTATAAATAATACTCATATTTTATGTTTTAAATTTTATAATGATTTTCATAACTATTCTAGATTCACAATAACAAAGTTTTAGGTCAATCAGTTAAAGAATCTCTGCATAGGTTTTAAATGTTTATGGGGTAAAGATAAATAATTTTCTGGTTTTTGATCAGTACGTGCTGTGACAATCGTAAATTGTGAAATTTCATGTAAATTTTTAGGTTTATTATATTTCTTATTTTTTATCTTATATTTTCTTCCTTTTCTTGCACTTTTATCAAATCTGGGCTCTTTTTAAAGTTTATATAGTCCCCATAGTTAATAAGGATGTAATTAAAATAAATTAAAAAATTTCTGTCGGACAAACATACAATAAAGCGAATAAATAAAAACTGTGCAAATAAAAACTATAAGTATTAAGGTCCGCACGTGTGAATGAATTTCACGTCGCACGTTTATTATTCGCCCATAAAATCAATAAATACCGTGTATATCGAAGCGAAAAATCGATTCGATAGAGAAAATAAACTTCATTTGGCGCCACGATATCTTACGGGGAGAATCTAAGAGAAGTGTGCGTACTCTGTACCTAATTGGAAGGACTCAAATGTTTAGATATGAATAAAATAAAAAAGTGTCTGCTTGTAATGTCGAAATAACAGCTTTTTATTAATGAAAATTATAGTATATACCGTAGATATTTTAAAAATGCTGTGTTTGTTTCGGATAATTTCTGAAAAGGTTAGTTCGATATTGACTGGAGTTATTACACTAGCAGATAGCCGCTGTTGTAAGGTTTATTTGAATTATTTTCATTTTTGGGAATAATAGAGTTTCACGCAAATATAATTCTTTATAAAGCTACAAACACAGATGATGCCACGGACGACTGCTAGTTGAGAATAATTTTATAATTTATAACTAATTAAAATACAATAAGCAGCCTTATAAGATCCGTTAAACTATTGGTACATTTTAAATAAATTAGATCAATATTAAGAAATATTATAAATTAGATTATAATACATTTTTATTTTCTTATGTTATTGGTACTACAGCGTTTATTCTTTCTATATTTGTAAAAAATAACATAAATGCAGAACGTGCGTACCATTTTACATTTATTTAATCATCAGTTTTGCAATTTACTACGTCTATATGTGTTTAATTAGCGTACTGATTAAAACTGAGGACTTTGAGCCTATATGATATATTAGTTGTCGTATAGCAATGCAATCAACTGTTTTAAGCACACATTATAAGTATGGAAACTAAAAAGAAATGGTGAGTAATAGAAAATATCGAAAATCTATTCCACTAAAATTATCGTGGGGCCCAACGCACCCTTTAACAACAGTGGATTCATCTCTGTTATCTAACATCAGTATCTCTGTTCGGCATCGAACTTACCTTTATCTACTTACCAATGCATGAATCAGACGGTGTACGTCTCTCCATTACTAGAGCAGACAATTTATACACACTTGATATATTTTTGCAAACAAATAGATTAAAGGATAGCGGTGTTGTTGAAGAAGTTTTGAGATTTCATTGTTTATTTTCAATTACTTTAATATAAATTAGGCAAACCCAATATATTTGTTGTATTACTTTTATTTCAAGTTATTGGCATTAAAAATAAATTACAGAATACCTTGTACGTTAATAAGAAATATTAAAATAAGTAAACTTTTTTAAATATCAGTACGTATATCATTGTAACTAACACATAGATTAAGGAATATCTTCTTCTACTTCTTACCCTTATCCTACCTAAGTAGGGTCGGCACAACATGTTTTCCTCTTCAACTCTTACCTATCATATGTCATCTCATTATTCACACCTTTTATACACCTAACATTTTTTTACACAATTTACTCATGTTTTTTTTAGTTTTCCGGTCTTTCAGTCTTTTACTCCTACATTCATCCATCTTCAAACTACTATATATTAGTGGTTCCGAGGGACGTCATCCTGTCTTTATACTAAAAAAAAAGGTAAAAGTCAACCATCTACCGGGTCCAATTGTATAAACCATTCTTGAATCCACATGTACACACGAAGAATTTTATGAAAATCTGTCGAACCGTTTAGGAGTTCAGTAACATAAAGACTGACAAAAGAATCATATATATAAAGATTAAAGAAATTATTATTTGAAAATAATAATAATGATTCTGAACCTGTTCTTATATATGAAATGATTATATACAATTATTAATTTTTAATTACTATTCAAGAAATTTATAAACATCATGTCGGAAATGTTTATATCTCAATTTCGACCATCCAAGGTTTTATGGATCTATTTCAAAAATTCTCATAGAAGTAACATAGTTTAATCACCTTATGTAAAGACAACATTACATTACAAGAAATATTCGTCTATTTATCAAAAACTATACGCCACGGATTTTAATGTGTCTACTAAGAAGACACAATAACAGCAAATAAAAAATAATTACTAGCCAAATAGGATCAGCCATTTTGAAATTATGCGCTTATATACATTTCGCAATTATTTTTCTTCTATATACACATGTATATGAAGATGATTTTAAGATATAAATATTAATGAAATGATATACTTTATGTAATATGTAAGTTATATAATATTATTACATTGAAACATACATCATATAGTAACTGGCTGTGTAATGGCCAATCGAATAAAAAATGTTTTATCAACGAGGTTCAACTGAATGTTGGCAACATAATATGCAATACTCAATCTGACTGTTCCAACAGTTTTAATTGGGACCTCGTAAAAATATTGCTATCTCTCGTTTTATATTTATTTGATGTAGAACAGATAGGATTTTATTTTTGTTATAAATAACACTCGTATGTGTGTAAAATATTGCTCAAGTTTATTTTACGATTTCCTCATTATATTTTTATTTGTTGATTATGATATTAAAACATATAAGAATTTAAAGGCGATTGCGTAATTGTTGACAAAAAAAAAGGAACACTAAAAGAAACTAATTATCTTCATAATCATTTATCTAATAAGTCTCGGCCACCTATAGTTCAGAAGAGATCTCTTTGTTTTTCTTTAAAAATCAACGGGAGTTAAGCGTCTCATTGAAACTATATGTTGCACGTTTAACAATAAAATAAAAAAAAAACTGAAAATGTACGTTAAAGGAAAATAAAATAAATCCATATTTGAATAAAAAGTAATTATTTCAATTTGTTTAAAAAATCATTTTGATCATAAATGAAAGTTAGTCATTTTATTTTAAAAATGTACGTAGCTGTTGCGGCAATATTGCGACTTAATTCAGTTTTACCATAATTATTATCCGTATGTATTAACATTATTTTATAACATATTTCATAACACAATAAATTAACTACAGGCTTTATTAAGATGCTTATTTAAACGTATTTATGACACAATAATGGTGATATTTTCGACAATCACAAATAGCAACTACTAAAGGATAGTTGTGATGGAACTTTACAGTAATATAGATTTTTTACGTGACCGCTTTCACCTAAACTAGGTAATCATGTCTCAGGTGGCAGTACACTTTATGACACTATTAATGAATGCGTTATACAATCGGAGTGGATAATTTCTAAATATACTTACTTTTAAAAATTAGTGCTAAAATATATAGCAATTAAATTTTCGTAAAAAAAAAGTTATTTCTAATGCTATGAAGTAATTATCTACGGTTAGGTTTAGTTTATGCATCAGATTAACACACTGACGTGTAAGTTATTTCGGCCTAAGCGACATAAAGCATTGTATCCAAAAATAATGTACTTATGGTGTCACAATTTATAAATTTACAAACGCAGACTGTGAAGTACGTTTGTCGAGATAGTTGTAGGTTGTAGAGCCACACTGATGCTTTAACTGTTTCAGCATAAATGGGTCGGCTCGTCCGGGATAGCACCACTCTCTCACAGAAAACCGACGTGAAGTAACAGTGCTTGTATTGCTATGTTTCATACGGTAAATGAGAGCGCCGGAGGCCCATCTCCCTCCCTCTCCTTTCCCTCTCTTCCCCTTTCGCCTCTCCCCCTTCCCCAGAAACACAGGCTGGCAACGCACTTGAGACTCCTGTGGTGTTGCTGATATCTATGGACCGTGGTGATCATTTAACATAAGGTGACTCACCAGTTCGGTTACCTCCAATGATATATAAAAAAGTTGTATATCTCATCTTGTAACATTTTATTTGAGGTTGGACTGTATCGACCAGTGTAGACACATTTATTGATCAACATATCAAGTACCTAGATTTCCTTATAACCGTGCCAATTACCTTCACTATTTTGATAGCTGAGTAAAAGGTTTATCTTGAGAAACGCTTGCAGAGTCTCAAATGCTTTACATTACCGTATGAGGCAAACATATCTAAACTTACTTATTGCATCAATTTGGTATTGTACGAATATAATACGAGAGAAATAGATGTTTTAAGTTACGTCAACGGAACGTTTGCATAATTTAAGAACGTAGGTATTAATTTCGAGGCTGCGTGTTTGTTCTGCACGACATATCTCATTACTAGAAACTGACCAATCATAAGTTGCGAACTCGATAATCACACGGGCATTAAAATCAACTTACGAGCCAATGTTCGTTCAAATGTTGGGCCAATGTTTGTATTACGATTGTTGAAATTAAATCTTGTTATCCCGTTTTATCTATATAAAAGTGTAAGCAGTCGTAAGGACTACCGACAGAAGTGAAAACTGAAAACAATGAAATTTAAAAAAAATTAAAACTGTGCTCTCTCTTTAGTACGGATTATTTAAATTTCATAATTCGTATTATATTGAAATTATTAATATTAGTCTGGTTTTCATATGTATTGGCACTCTGAACAATAATTATATGCATTTTTATACAGTTCATTGATCAAATGTATAATGGGCTGCACAATCTGAATACATAAACTTATGATTACGCGTCATGACATGATAGTAAAGCGTGACCGACCGTATTGCGCTTGCGCAGCTTGCGTCAGCCTGGCGCGTAGTATAATGGCCTATGTATTAATAATAGATGTACGCAGGCAGTCGCCATCAGTTTATATCTTTCCAAAAATACCACTCAACGCGCCTAAAGAAGCTTTCACTTTAAAACAATTATATAAGACATACAGAAATTTATGATTAATTTTTGTTATCTATGAAACGATTCTGTAATTTAAAACAGGAAGATTATTCTAAAAAAGGAGACTTTTGAGATTGTATATAGGTATATATGAATATCTAGTCAAAAATCTAATATCATCAAAACTTCAACAGGCGGTTGCATAATCAAAAAGTATTAGGTGAGTCGTTAGAGTAACTTCTCTTGGGCAACGGTTGCGTTATCTCGTTTAATCAATGCCTAGAAACTGTCTCACTAGACGTATTGCTTGATGTGCCTGTGATTTTTTTTATTCCATGTCATCAACTAACTATACTACGTCGATTAAGGAATGTATTTCTATCGTCCGTCAATCTCGTTCGGTCTTTAAAATGTCCTGGTATTGTATTACTATATCAAGTTTTAATAAAAACGGTTTATTTGGATTGAAAACGCTTTGTTAGAATTTTTTAGATTAGCCGCAGAGTATCCGATTATATTTTTTATTCCTTTAAAATCATAATTACTTTATTCAATTTAAGCCCTAAGAAAATACTTAAGACAAAAGGGTTATATGCTATGTATCATCACGCTAAGACGATTAGGAGCGGAGTACCGATGAAAAATATTTCAAAATCGGGTTTTTTCCCTCTTGAGAGATTCCGCGGCGTGTTATCATTAACCCAAAGTATTTATTAGTACGCGGACGAAGTCGCGAGCAGGGGCTAGTATATCTATATTATAATAAGAGAGAAGTATCAATTCCAGACATCATCGTCGTTCACATATTGATCCACTATATAATATACTTTCGACAACAAAATCCACTTGGCATGACAATTAAACTCGCAGTCCGGCAAATCCGTAATGTCCTTTGAGAGTTTGCTGTGAAACCTGAGTGTGAAACATGGGATGAAGAGTTTATCACAGTTTTTAGTATTGAAATCATGCTGGTCTTTTCATGGATTGAATGTTGATTCTATTTTAAAATAAGTAAATAAATGCAAAGATAATGTAATATGTCTATAAGTATGTCACAAATGAAATAATCAGGTATTGTTTTGAGTTGATATAATGACATGTATTTCAAAATAGCTAATCAATATTGAACTGGGTACAATATTCTAAATGTAGCAGAATTACTATCGGTTCCTGTTCAACTGAATAAACAAGTCAAACTCGTTGAATTTGTTATTACAATTATCTTATTCAGTGCCACCATTAATTATTGTTTTATCTGAGGAAATGTTTCTATTTCAAATAGATAACGTGTTTATAGTAAATCAGTTTATTGGTCTCAAAATCTTGATAATTCTAGTATATGAATATCTTAGAAATCGAACCGGGTGTAATTGTTGAAGTTGTTGTTTGTATACTATACTTGTTTTATAAATGTTATAATCGATTAGATTCGTTCATACAAATTACTTTTAATCTAAGCTAATATTATAAGGCTAAACAGTTTGTTTTCTTGAACACGCTAATCTTAGGAACCACTGGTCCGATTTGAAAAAGTGTCAGTGTTAAATAGCTCATTTTATCGAGCAAGGCTATAGGCTATGTCTGCGTTAGTAACGATTTCACGCGGGCAGAAGCTAGTAATAATAATGATAAAAATATTGAACATAATATGTAATTATTATTTACACAAGGCTGTGTTCCAAAATGTTGGACATTGGCACAAATTTCTTTATCTTACACTTGTAACACGTGTATGACATTTTTAAAGTGTTCAGCCAATAAAAGCCTTGAACATATCTTTAATTAGATAAATAGTCTTATCGAATTGAATGGATTACTTTTGCGTAATTTTATTGCGACTATGTAATTTGCATTTTCAAATATAATGATAATGTATGTATATCTACGAGAATAATCGATTATCAACACATTACGAGTTATTTTGTTCGATTTCCGTTAATAACAATTATTGCTTTGTGATTTGACATTTATACTACATTTAGATTATCTCTATACGCTAGTCTGAGACACTATCCATTCCGTACACTATGTCAAATTCAAATCATTTTTAGTTTAACATTAACAACATATAATTTAAAAAAATATTGCTTCCTTTTACGACAATAAATACCGTAGTTTAAATTAATCATCGAATTCCATACTATAAAGGGGTAAAGTTTGTGAGGTTATAGGGGTAATCTCAGGAACTAATAAGGCGATATTGAAAATTATTTCATCAATAGACAGCCATGTTATTTGTGAGTGCCATAGGCGATATATTAACTTGAAAAATGAAAAGACTTTTTGTGGTAGTTTGATTTGCATGGTAAGTCGGAGACAAAACGGTCGCACGAAAATGTTTCTTACGAACGCTGCTTGAACGATGAGAGATATATGATTAAGTTCTAGAGTTTTAAGATGCCTACAAAAAAGTCAGCAAATACAATGATAGTGGGGTGATAGGGAACTTGTAAATACCGCACACATCGTGGAAATATACCGCTATTTACATTTAAAAAATCAGAGATCAATGAACGAATGGCAAGGAGCGATATGGTGGGAGTGCATTCGAATACCAATTAAAATCATAAGAAAAAGTTGTGGTGAATTAGTTTCACCACGTTCTGGAACTCAACAGAAGTCAATGATCAAACATTAGGTTTTTCCCAGTCCTTGGTCTTTATCACCGCCAATGTATGTTCATAATTTTTCTGTGAGTACTTATTTCGCAATGTTCTTGGAATAATTCCGTATGTGAAATAGCCATTATTAACAGGAGAGGTAAGGTCAGCCCTAAATTTGTAGGTTTCAAGAATACCTTGTAAATAGCTAATACAAGTTAAATGATGCTATTTTAGTCAGAGGGAACAATATATATTATTTTATTTTTATTTGATCCGGTGTAATTATAGAAAATAATAAAAATATGTTACTGCATACTTCATATGTTTTTTTTTTCATTTTGTTGGTTTCGTGCAGACATAATTTAGAAAATTGGCAATATAAAGGGAGAGAGGGATGAGCGCAATTTGATACAATTCACTACTCACTCCCTTGACGTGTTGCATGAGCATAATTATAAGTCACCAATATTGTTCAGTCATGATTTATATATAAGTCAGAGTCGTGGTATTTCCAAAGTTTGTTAAATGTCTTAAAATTAGCTATCACATGATTGGCAAAATTATCGAAAGACTTGATTGCAGACTCCTGCTCCATCAAGCCCAAAAGATCGAATGGGCATGTACGAAGATTATGACAAAGCATTATGTGCCTTAGACTATTCTTGTTAAACCTGGGGCATTCTTGAAGCAAATGTTCAATGTTTTGCACAGATGTGTTCATGCTTTTGCATACTTCATATTACATGAGGCAGTTCAAACAGTTTACAAAAAAATTATTGATACTCGCTCCTAGAGTTTTTTCAGCAATGGAACCAGTAAACTATTTATAAAATGGCGAAAATGCATAGATATTAACGGTACATACTTCTATTGATCAAATATATATATCTTTTTATCTTTTTCTTTCCCCAAATAAAACGCTAATTACATATGCAAGCACCTAATACATTCTCTACGTTAATATGTTGATAGAAAAGATTTTAAAACATATATTATGTGTTAGGGATTATTTTTATATTATTTTTTACTATTATATCTTAGTCTCTGATGTTTTTTCGAAAATTACTGACAAAAATAATTTTTAACCATAAATGATATAAAAATATTGCGTATAATTATTATTTATGCCCTTATTCTAGCAAGGTTGTTACTTGAAAGGCAATCTACCTTTCTTGGTTCAATGTATATACAACTTATGATTGAATAAATTACAGTTCTGGTAAACTGCTACTTTATAAAAACCTTTTTCACCCAAAACACGTTTTCATATTCATGCTTCTAAGATAATATCGTTATTAATTCTACGTAATCCAAAGGATAATCCTTATCCAGAGCTGTTCTTTTTAGAGTATTCTAGACATGTATAAACGAATTTCTTCTGTAACAAACCGTAATTCATATGTTTCTACGACCTTCCTGAAATGGCTTTTTTATCTCGAACTGACTACGCTATTGACCTAGCAAGGTCTTAACAACTTCACCGGACTACTAAGAAGAGCGCTTAAAGCACTCAGCCGATTTTATTTGACAACTAGCTCAAGCGTGCACGGCACACCTCGGCTTGGGCTGTTGCCTGATACGTGCAATTCACGACCTATCTAAGCTGACCTAAGCAACTATTCATACATATATGAGTTGTTGAAACATATTGTTGTTGGTAGTTTTTGACATTCATAAGCGCCTTATTAGGGCCTGAACTGAATAAAGAATGTTTGATTTTGATTTATGTGTACCAAGCATAATTTACATCAACAACTCTTATATATATTTTGTCGGATAATCGGATATGTGTAATGTTGTTGCAGTGATGTAAGATTTTATATCACTGTATTGCGCGAGCAGCGCACTCAAGGGCTCCGACCTAGGTTTGAGCCGCTGCCGAGGGGGGATTATCTGGTAAATGGGATTTGTTATCGTTTCTAGTTATTTTATAAGCTTAGAGTTTTTATTTATGCCAAGTATGATGATGTGTATACGAAATAATTTTTTGTGTAAGTTTGGGGTTCAACTCACATTACAGCCATCTAACATGTCTATTTTCGTGTATCACCAAAGACACAAATTAACCCTTAAATTAACGAATTATAAAGAAGATAAAAAAAAATTATGTGTTTTTAATGAATAAAGATTTAATTTAAATAATTGTATAAACAAGTTGACTGCAGCGAGCCTTCGGCGAATGGACCTTGAAGTTTCATCGAGCTGTCACGGCTCATATAATTTGTTATTCGAATAAAGGGAGGCTACAATGTTGACGACGGTACAATAACCTTGAAACTCTTATATATACATCGAGGCCTGGGACATAAAACAAGATGAGCCACGTACAGTAAAATTGTACGAATCCTATTTCTCTATTTACGTAATGTCTGTCGAAGAGAAATGTAATCAAATAAGCGTTAATACCGGAATACAGACACCGTCCTCTAATAAAGGTTGTCTTAGGCTGGATTCAAACTAAGACCGCGATATAATTAATTTCGCAGTATTTCTATTTAATCAAATCAAAACACTTTATTCAGTTTAGGCCCTAATAAGGCACTTATGAACGTCAAAAACTGCCACTGGTTCGGAAACAACCCACTCATCGAGAAGAACCGGCAAGAATCTCGATCTGGTTTATCTTTTTAACAAATATATATAATATTTAGATTATATTACATACATGACAGAAACGTTTCTAATGGATGCACAGAAATGAGTCATTTTCAGACATCACTATCGTTCACATACTGATCCACTCTATAATAGCCTTCTGAGACCAAAACTCGCTTGACATGACGCTTAAATTCACAATCCGTCAAATCGGTAAAACCGATATATATTACTGCACTTGAATTATAAAAATAATAAGAAAATAAAAAAGCTTATTAGTTTTATTTTTAAATTTTATCATGGTAATTTATTTCTAAGTATACTGCAATCAAAATACAGCAGCAATCGAAGTGGTTGGTGGCTGATGATACACGCGTCCGCAGGAAGTGTTTCTCGCATTCCCTACGCACGCGCTATCCGGGTGATGCTAAAGAGTAACAAAATTTTGCCCGCTGCACTGTTCCACATAAATTTAACATCGTAACGACAGAGAAATCAATCAATCGACGATAATAAACGTTGGTTAATATATAATATATATAATTATATTTAGTTATTACATATATATATTTAGACTTAGGAAAAGCCCTACCACCACGCTATGGTTTCTTCAATGAAAGCTGCATCTCATTCGAAAGGATTCGAACCTGCGTCTGTCCACACGGGTGAGTCAGTCGTTGTCCGTCTACAAGCATTAACGAAAAGTGACCCAACTTAAAAATTACTTCCATATGCTTTGTATACCTAGTCACGGTTAATTTCTGGATATACACACGATCAGATCAGATCCCGGACCGCAATACGACTCACTGTTCCACTATTGTGGCCTTTATATTTTTTGTATGAGGAATGCTATGGTCGAATAAAACTGTAATGTCTTACACTGCCCAACTGTTACAAATTCTATTATATTATTGATTGATTTTTAAAGAGAATTTATAAACTTTAAACTGTCCTTTGAGGTTTAAAAATTTTCTCATGCACATTTTTATAAGAGTCTATCAGTTTAAAGTTTTCTATTCTACAAGTAAAAACGGACGACAAAGAATAACGTTCTTTGAACAATGAGATTGTATTATATTTTTATTATTATAAGTTCATATTACTTTAATGAGAATCGTTAGGTGAACTAAAATCACAATGAGATCTTTTTTATTTCTAGAAAAAAAAAAATAGAAAAATAAAAGAGTTGCAGTTTCGTTACAATTTACTGTTGAATGTTGATTCGTAGTTCGTCGCGCGGTTTTCGTCTGGTGATGGCCTTATTGCGATCTTGATTTTTGGAACGAAGTTCCTTACGGCAGTCTTGGAGGACATAGGGATTTTGCTGCGCGACCGAACTGAAAAAAATGTGATAGTAAAACCGTAACGAAAAGTGCGTGGAATAAAGACGTGCGCAGGCGCGACAGTCGTATACACAAGCGAGTAGTGTATAGTACCTTTCTCTTTCTCCTTTTTTGTAATTATTTCTATTTTTATGTAGTTTTATGTTGTCAAACAAAAATGAAGAGACATATTTTGTTATTTTAATCGATAATTTGAATTACGATTACATAAAATTGAGCACGATTTTTTTTTGCAAATTGTGTCGATTCTACATTAGCCGAAGGAACTTCGTTCCTACCTGGTGTCCCACGACATCACATTCTTTTATTACTTATTAATTAAACGGATTGATAGACTAATATCAGTTTTCGTCTCTACGTAGGTGTTTTGAATTTGACTTAAGTTAATTAACATTAGGTAGTTGTCTATCAATGTAGGCGTTTAAATAAGGCCGACAATTTATTTAGTCATTATTCATTAAAGTAACCTAATTTATTTATTGAAATATTATTCCTAGTGCTCGTGTAGTCATCGAATTTCGGCCATAATTCAGTATATTTTAAATTTCAATAACAACGAAAAAACCGGACTTATTCAAATATTCAAAATTCCTCAATATTCACGAAATAATATTTTGATTTTATTTCTTTATTTTCATTTCAAGAAAAAGAATCGGTTGACAAACAGAGGAGAAAAAGTACTAAGCTGTTTTGTCTCTTTATAAATAAATACACTACTTACATAAAGTAAAATTCATCAGACATCCAGAGGCAGGCCCAAAACAAATTGGAAGGGTGTGTAGTTGTCTAAAAGATATGAAGGAGTGCAAAGTTTCCGAATGTGATGTCAGGGACAGAGCGAAGTAGAGAAGAGAAGTAAGGAAGACTGACCCCACAACTATGTGAGACTAACAGCCAGAAAGAGAGAGAGAATAACAGTAATGATCAATTAATTCCAGGAAATGCAAAGAAACGTCCACTATAATATCTAAGTAGGGATTTCCGTAAAGTAACACCTTCAATCAAGTACCTACGCTTTGCGGTGTAAGGGGTGTCGAATAACATCATAAAACTTAAGACACCCTAGCCAACCTCACCTGTACGTGGTGCACCTTGCTGAATAACGAACGAGGCAATGGCGAAGGCGGGGTGTAAAGGTTCTAAAGCCTGACTGGGTCGCAACCACCATGTATATGGCGAAAAAGCCCGTAATAGTAATTCGCTTCTACGAATCGCGTTTCGGGATCAGACTTAGCATATCCAGCTTTTTGCCGGCCGGCATGACAGTGACGACCGGCGATGGATATAGTGTCACTCGGTGGTCGCTATTGTTTTTGGATTGTACTGTGCTTACCATCAGGCATAGTGCAGTCATTTTGTCGTGCTACAATAAAAAAAATCTGTCTGTGTGTCCTGGCTGGTGGACTCGAAATCCAGTCTTCTCAAGGTTTAGCTTGTTTACAATACTGGACCTCATCGTCCTTTAACATCACATGAGATCGTGATCATAAGCTGAAACCTATGAAGTATAAAAATGTTCAAGAGTTCGGAACTTTGGCTATATATATATTAAATAAGAGTTTACGCATAAATTATTCAAACCTGATCATCTGAAGGCAACCGGCTGTTCACTTGGGACATAATCGTTGACCTATTACGAATGTTGTATCATAGTACTTTCACCTATACAAGAAAGTAGGTTTTCAAGTTTAATTGTGCCGATAGGATACCAAAATGTTTTTAATATACATGTGAGTATAAAAAAGTGGTTTCTGTCGTTAAAGCTAATTGCAATCTTTTTTGGGAATATATTTCTTTATTGTATATGTATATTATACAGCTTATAAAGTTTTTTTTTAAGTTTTTTGGCGGGATCTTGGAATGCCACGTAGTAGTCTTTATATTTTATCCATAACCTTGTGTTATTTGGCTCTATATTGTGTAATTTTAGTGGTGCTTTACGTAATATAGTTTGGTTATTGTGCACAAGTGAAGTGGATCGGAAATAATACCACGAAGCATGGATTCTGACTTGCCACAAAAACTCCCAGGAAAGTTCTAACAAGACAGCCACCATCTTCTTAGTTCATTGAAATTTTATCAAAAAACATGTAATATCTTTACTCACTTGACAATGGCAGTAATAGTCTGCTGTAGTAATAGTCTTGTAAGATTATTTGCCAAAAATAAAATAGAAGACCGAGATTTTGCATTTCTGGTGTGACTTACCGTTTTTCTAACATTTTTACTCAGACACTCAGTTGAAATGGCAATTAGTCTGCAAGGGAATGAACCTCTGTTTTAGCTTTGGTTATAACGGTATGTATTTTAACTAATATTCGAGTAGATATTCGATCTTAATAATTATATACAGAAGTATTAAATGAGATAAATAAAATGTGTGTATATGTATGTAAAGTTAATTATGTAATCTCTTTTACCTCAATACAGTCTCAGAGACAACGTATTTCTTCATCGTCCGTGTTACAATATTACTGAATCAATTACCGCCTTGTAACATGCTTTTACCGTAATTCAATTAGTGAGGCAGAAACAAGATCAATACGCCGGCGGTTTTGTTCCCTCGTTATTGGGTGATAATTAACTTTGTTATGGGTTGGTTTTTTTGTTTCCTTAGCTTGATTCAACAATGGATTCTTGAGTTGTATAGGTTTTATCATCGTGTTTAACTACTTAGATTATGAATATTTAAAAAGATGTTGCCATTTTTTTTTGATCTGACTGCGCTATTCACCCAGGAAGGTCTTAACAGCTTCACCGGACTACTAAGGCGAGCGCATAAAGCACTCATCCGATTTTATTTGACAACTAGCTCAAGGGTGCACGGCACACCTTGGCTTGGGCTGTTGCCAGATATGTGCAATTCGCGACCTATCTAAGCTAACCGCAGCTAACTATTCATACGTATATGAGTTGTTGAAACATATATGTGTACCAAGCATACATACCTCAACAACTCTTATAGATATTTGGTACCGGATAATTTTCTGAACTATTTCAGTTCGATAAGGGAAAAAAATAAAAATTAAACCCTTCCACTTTCATGTGTAAGCGTGTATGCGTGCACGTGTGTGAATGTGATATGTGTAATGTATTCGCAATGATGTTAGATTTTGTGTCACTGTATCGCACGAGCAGCACACTCAAGGGCTCCATGCCGAGGGAACGGACCTAGGCTTGACCCGCTGCCGAGGGGGGCCTAATCTGGTAAAGATGTTGCCAATGAGAAGAGTTAATTTTAATATCATTTTGTAAGAAAAATTGGTTATTCAGTACGGTAGGCTGTATTGGAAAACGAGGTACTGAAACAAGTTCATGTGTAAACTCTTTCGACATAGTTCTATCGTAGTGTATGAATGCCTACTGCCCTGCGCGAGTGTGCTTTACGCTGGTTAGGTTGACTCAATTGCATACAATATTTCTTTTAATAATATACCTAATAAAACAAAGAAAAAAAATCACACAATTTCTGCCCGTAATATCTACAATCTCTCTCTTTAAACCAATAGCCCTGGGTTCTGTCACTTAGTTTTTTACTCTAAGGCATATTTGGTAGTAATTAAAATCCGTTTTATTATTTAATTAAAAATACGGAGCGTTACAATTCCACGTATTTTGGTAAAGAATTTTATCCTATCTTTAATTTATTTTCTTCTCCTAGACGGATTCTGATGATTTTCTTGATTATAGTAAATGGTCGTTACATATATGTATAATATGAGTATTCATATGAGCACTCCAAGTTTATTAACTATGGTTAGTCCAAGAAGTGGGCTTCGTTTTTCCAAATCTTTATTATGTTCCACTATTAAATAAAGAAACATATGTACAAATATTTGACTTCCCCTTCCCCTTCAAAAGTTCCCTTTCAATCGCTTTAATACGATTTATTCATATGCATAACTTAGATATAAATATATCATGGGCACGAGACCACCTAGCTCGCTGGGGAATATATGTATTATGTATATAATATTAAGACGATAAGGAACAATTAACAGGAGTGAAAAATTGTCGAATACAACTTATTAAATTATATTAATATTCCGTTAAAATATCACGGTTCAATGTCTTTCGTAGCGATATTATAATTTCAAATTATAATTCGACAAGCCGAGCCTGTAATTTCATTTGTTTGGCTTGTCGCGGGAAATTACATTCTCGTCTGGTTGATGGAAACCGACGAAATTTCATGCGGGCTTGGTAACCAACCGCACGTGCGACAGGAATAAGTTTTGTTTGTCGTCATATGTTGTTAAATTAGGTAATTTTGGCGACAGGTAATGACATGAATAAATAATCTGATGTAGCATTTTAGTTAATTTTTTTTAATTGAGTACTGAGTTACTTTGTGGGAATTAAATATAGAATATTATACTGGATGTTATCTTATACTTCCGCCTGGAATTGATTGGCCGCGATTGAGTAATCAATCATCATCAATCTATAAGGGACATACCGCAGGGTTATAGGCTTCTTCTCGGAGGACGGTATGGACATAATCACCACGCCAACCCAAGTTAAATGGCGATTTCAAACTCTGAGAAAACAATAGCTATGTTTTCTTACATATAGTGATACCAGAAGAAGATTTCTCAGGTTCAGGTTTCCTTACAATATTCTCTTTCACCGTCAGTCGATAGTATTACTAATTTGAATTAGTAAATGTACGCGAATTTCAAAGAATACGTTGTTACATGCTGGTGTTCGAACCTGCGGACATCGCATTGATATTCCACTGTTGATATACAAAGTACTAGACCACCACAAGTCAAGAGTTGTGTAATAAAAGGAGATATTATAGTAATCGAAACAAAAAATATAATTACAACGCGTCCTTATTTTGTTAAATCTTTCGTCGGTTTACCGTCCTCCTATTTCGGGTTTAACCGTCAACCAACGACGCGTTTTAATTACATCTTTTGTTTGAATAAATCATATTTCGGTCTTTTTATTTTTTTACTTCTCTCCTTTTCTAGTTACAGATTTAACTTTTTCAGTTTCACGCCCCGCAAATTAAATCAAACGACTTTTTTTATTGCATTGAGACGATATCATCGTCATCAGCCTGTAAGAGACCCACTGCAGGGTCATAAGCCTCTTCCCGAAGGAAGGTATGTGCGTAATCACCACGCCAGCCCACGACGTATTGGCGATTTCAAACTCTGAGAAATTCACAGTTCTATATTTTTCCCACATATTACAAGAACATTTCTTAGGTTCCGGTTTCCTCGCGATGTTATCCTTCACCGTCAGCCGATAGTGTTACCAATTTAAATTAGTAAATCTACGCGAATTCCGGAAAATTCATTGATACACGGGGTTCGAACCTGCGGTCATCGAAATAATATTCCATCGGTCAAACCACTAGGCCACCACGACTTACTTGAGACGTTATAGCGACCAATCAATTCCAAGCGGAAGTATAAAGTAACGTCAACTATAGTATTTAATTATTGAAATTGTTGTGTTCATTTTAGGATTTTTTTCGCTTGGTTCACTATATCCCTTGTACCTTATACTATCTACCATAGGTCATTGTCAGCCCGAAGCATGTGTTAGGATGAAGAGAGATCTAATTATAGCGCTCCCGTATTGTCCCTAATTCTTATTAGCTGTGTGTGCAAGCATATGAAGCTTGGACTCGACTTGTACGTTTTTCGATAGAAGGTCACATTAGCCATTGGATTCTCTTTATTAGAATATAACAAACTAATGAAGTATCTGATGGTACAATCAATATAGGTTATAGAAAAAACATATTAAATTTGGTAACAAATTATATTCAGATGGATCTAATCTTATTTATTTAGTTTTTCAATTTTTCTATACAAAATCAAGAGGCGTAATTTATAAAGCAAAGCGTTTCTGAGCAAAAAATAAAGCACTTGTAAGTAAATACGAGAAACGAAGTTTTTGCATTCGGTGACGAAACCAGCCGAAAATAACAAAAACGGTGAGGCACGACCGGGGATATTAAATTCTGTTATTACACGACAGGTTCAACTTCAACACACAACTTCAAATTTAACACAAAAGTTACTTTTGGCTATAAACATTTTTACAGCACTCTGACGAGATGTTTACCTTGTTTTACGTAATACTTATCAATCTTGTGTAATGAAGTTTAATACAATGTCTAATCACATGAATTTTCGTCAAATACCGCACTTTAGACCTAAAACTAATATATACATAATTGGTACAATATGTATTGTAGATACGTTTCACACAAAATAATATGTGGCATATACGTGGTCAAAATTCTATAAAAGGTTTCTTTTTATCTTGTAGTTTAAGTTCGTATTAATTTTGTACTTTTGTAATTTGACCTTTGACTTTAATCTTACTTGCTGTTACATAACAATCTGGACAAAGATGGTAAATAAGTTAAGATTAGTTATTGTTTGATACAATGAATACGTAAATTAATTTAATCATAAATCATGTAATAATAAATTAGAATTCGTTTATTAAAGTTTATAATCATAAAATAAAATGATTTTCAGTTTCAAAATTCTACCTTAGAAGATATTTTAAAAATATATGTTACTCTATAATATTGTTACCCCAAATAGTCAATAACAAAATCTAACTCTGTTACTAATACCAACTCTTTATAATTGAAACGGTGAAAAAATTACTGTGTAGGATCTAGAACATCTATAAACTTAAGTAAATTTTTATTATAAACAATAAAATCTCAAGAACACTTTTTTTGTATTCGCATATACTCATTATTAATATTCGAGGCTTATAATTTAAACACTTATTAATTTGATAAAACCTGTACCAGTTCTTCATATCTAAATGTTATACAGGTTCTTATTATAAGTACATATGACATACTCGACACGCGATAAGTGTTTTGACAGCTGAAAATATAATTTGGTAATTATTTAACATATGAACGCTGCCAAGGTTACATTCAAAATATAATTTATCATTATTACATAATTCAAACTTGATAGAATATTATTTCGTTTTATTTATTATAACTGTGTACATACTTCAATTGAATACAAATAACGCGACGTGTTAAATGAAGGGCGGTGTACTTGATGTGGTCGAGTAATACTGCTTTGGATATTTATTTTTCGTAACGCTCCAATTTACAGAAATTTACAATTGACAAAGTGTAATTAATATTTCAACAGTCTGATTTTATGAGACCAGTGTTGTTTATAAGAAATATTGTTTAAAAAAGAAATTAATTTTATTTTGGAATATCATTACATATAGATAAACGTGGATTCAATCTTATAATAATCTCCGAGACGGATAAACTCAATTTGACGAAATTTGTAGTAATAAATAGAATACTTTTAGAGTATTTTTTACATCTCAAATCATTGCGCTTTTCCATAGGTACCAAGCAGTAACGATAAAAGTCTACTGAAGTAAATTAGAAACGCTGTACATTATGACACCCTCAATAGTGCATTAGTGCCATGAACGGGTCATCGTAGAGTTTTTAGTTGGTAGTATTCAACAATACCCACGCTCCTCCTCTGAGTGTCCTATGAAGGTTTTCTCTCTACGTACATTCAAAGAGTAAAAAACACTGTTTCCGAGGACTAGGTCAAATATATATTTACGCGAGCAAATCCCTGTGCTAACAGAAAATTGTAATAAACAAATAAGTTAATATAAGAATAATGGATTCGTAAATTCATATAGTGAAAATGAGAATAGTAGACGGTATATCTACTATCTTTATTTTTATATAATACATATCTCAATAACAAAGCTCTGAACGAGCCGGCGCGTACTCACGTTGTAGAAACAGTGTCTTAATCGAACAATCTGGATTACATAACACAGTATCCACGAAATAGTTACGATTACATACATTTTGTGTGCGGAGTGTAGTAATATCTCTCGGTTATGTAGACCATTTGGCAAGGGAAGGTCGACAAGGGCTCGGTTATGGTGCCGTGTCGGGTTTATATCACATAAAAAGACTAATTTATGTTAAGTGAAATAAAGTCCCAAAATAACCGTGACTAGTGAGAGTTATATAAAAATGGGTCAAACAGAAACGATTAGAAACCTTTTTTATAGTTTCAATTTTCATTATATTTACTAGGTTGGTATAAAGCAGAAAATCATAATGATTTTTAATTGCATTTAATACTTGAAAAATCTAAAAATGTAATCACTCTTTTCAAATCTTACGTGATCTCTGCACTTATTTAATGACATACATGGATATTATCTTTTGCTTGCAGCTTCGCTCGTGCTAATGTAGAGTAAATTATTATTTCTAGATAAAATGTATGTCCTATGTTCTTTCTTATACCCCCGAAAGGTGTAAAAAAAAATCACGACAATCGGTTTGGTAGTTGAAAGCGTAAACAAACAAACTCACAGTTATAATATATCGGGCCCGGCGGACGTTGTCCTGCCTTGATATTAAACAAAGATCTTAAAATTCACAGCGCTACCTATCGGGTCCAATTGTAAATCTACACCATTCTTACGGTAATTATTCCGCTCCTTAGTGTAAAGTCTTAGGGTGATGTTCGATAGTATATATCGTTCTTAAATAATAGGTTATAGAATCGTAAAAGAATTTTTCAAATTTGACTTTAGAGATAGCGCGTTAAAAAAAATAACCCCATGAATCCTCAACAAGAGGTTACAGACATTTTAACAGTAATTATTTCTTTGGAATACCTGGACGCTGCTTATGGCCGAGCCTTTACCAACACCGGTAACGTCAGCACAGATCGATTGTTTTAATAAGGTTCCATTAATTTCGCTAATGGATTTTATCTCATTTGACTGTCAGTTGCTGTACTCTCCTGTCATTAATTGCACTTTATTTGCCAGTCATCGTGTGTATTACGGATTTTGCAATTGAAAACAAATAAGTAGGTACTTTGTTTATACTTGGAGATACCAGTATATTTAAATAATTTGTTTTAATTTTGTGTCTGTTTGAAAACTTTGTTTTTCTCGAGTTGTCCTAATTTCTACCTTGACACTATATTACTATGTCACGTATAAGGATTTTTTTTAAACATCGGTACGTCAATATGGACATTTTTTAGTCATTTACTTCATTAAATATTATAATACAAATTCCTCCGCCATGTCTGTCTGTGTGTTCGCGATAAACTCAAAACTACTGAGAGGATTTGCATACGGTTTTCATTAATAGATAGAGTGATTCATGAGGAAGATTTAGGAAAAAAAATTTGGCTAGATTTTTTGTAAATTGGTTGAAATATAATGATAAATGTTAGAATTGTCGGAAAAAGTCAAGCGGTCTTGGAGCTTTCATTGGAAACGTTGCCTTTGAGGTAATAAACAGACAACAAGGCAGGCGAAGTCGCGGGAATCAGCTAGTTATAATACAAATTGCTAGATTATTCTCGCAGCTACGCTCGCTATAAAGTCGTAAAATGTATTTTACTATGCCTCGGGAACAATGCTTTATTGCATGATAGGTGTATGCAAAAATTCATTTTTTTTAACGTAGCACTGCAAAATGACTGCACTGTGCCTGATTGGTTAGCAGTTAACTTTTTATATATCATAGGAGGAAAACGAACATGTGGGTCACCTGATAGTAAGTGATCATCGCCGTCCATAAACACTAGCAACACCAAGGGAGTCGCAAGTGCGTTGTCGACCTTTAACTTATTTAAGGCGTGAGAGCGCAACAATTAAACTCACATTTATTATTTTTTTATGTAGTACAATAAGGATTTATAACTTTAACGTACTAAAAGTTTTAGCCTTGTATATTTACTAAAATAAAGTAAAAGCATTTATAATAATATTTGGCAATTTAAATTGCAGAATCATTATTTCTTTCCTTTAGGCGATATAGGTGATTTGGTAATATTATGTACGACTTGATACGATAAATCAGTAGACATATTTAAATATGTGACACGCCTTGTTATATCTTAAAAGTTATCAATATAGTCCATCATTTCGTAACGTCTGTTGATCTCCAGACTCTTAGTTGTAAATACAATCGTACAAGAAGAATGTATGATTGTAGTACATGCTGATGTAGCGATAATAAACTATGTGTGTATATTAATGTCCTTGTTGCCAAATGTCAGTCCCGAGTTTCCTCACATTCTAGACCAGACTTCCACTAAAATTCGTTTTACAAAAATAATACCCCTTGAAGATTAAAATGACATTTTTAAACTCGCTGAGAATATAAAATTAAAACTAAATGTGAGACTTCCACCCGGATTACTTCATTCTTTTTAAAGAAAATTCATAAAAACCGTATCTAATCCAAATATATATTCATCATTGTTAATAAAACTCTGGAATTATCATTCATAAGTAATCTGAAAACGTTTAGTCCCTCTTACTCTTACTGTATGGCCTAAGAAACCCCCTGACACATTCTGTAATCAGGTAATCCCCTGATCTGACATTAATGTTTAACGATTAACGAAATAACTATATTAATTCTCTGAGATAGGAGATTATGCAATTAAAAATGAAGATAATGTAACTCGGAATAATCTGGAACACAACATTCTCTAAAAGCGAAACATACGCAATACAACCGACCAGGTGCTGAATATGATTCACAAGTAGACAAGTACAGTTGCTTATGTAACTATACCACGTGCTGGATTCGAGCGTTGCACTTTGTCACAGGGTTGGCAACAAAAATGTCGATGTTGTTGAATTATATTATTAACAAATATTTATGATATTATTATGTTGAAATGGTTGAATTAATTGATCTTGTATTTCCCTTAGGTTGTGAAACCCTGGATCAGTTGACGAACGGAGAGTAACTACTGACCATCACACAGCAAGCGCGTGGCGGTCGGTTACTCTCGGTCTGTGATTTTTCGTCGTATGCGAGGGTTGAGTCAGTGGCTAAACGCAATTAGTAAGATTAAAAGAAATAAGCATAGAAAATAACTAAATTTGAAATCCATGTTAAAACTATAATGACGAGAATTTTTTTTTTTTTTTTTTTTTTTATTAAAGCGCGACAAAATGACTGCACTGTACCTGATGGTAAGCATAGTACAATCCAAAAACAGTGGCGACCACCGAGAGACAGATCATCCATCGTCGGTCGCCGCTGTCATGCCGGCCATAATGACGAAAGTCACCTGGTACTGGATATGCACAGGCTGATCCCGAAACGCGACGCGCCAAAGCGAGTCACTATGACGGGCTTTTTCGCCATGTACATGGTGGTTGCGACCCAGTCGGGCTGTAAAACCCTACCACCCCGCTATCGCCATTGCCTCGTTCGTTGATCAGCAGGGTGCACCACGTGCAGGTGAGGTTGGCTTGGGTGTCTCAAGTCTTAAGATGTTACTCGACACCCCTTACACCCCAAATAGAAAACTAATGCATTCTTCCTATTAAGTTATGAGTTTTTGTTAGATGAGTCGAGTCCCAGTTAATTCTGGGAAACACTGAACTAAACTATGTAACTTTATTAAAGAATACATTTGATTCTAAAAATTATTTTACCAATAGGAAGCTATATCATCCCTCTGTGGTGTTTTTTTATATTAAATCATATATTTTAATTTACACGAATGAACAGGCAGCGTGGCGTAAATAAATGTTTAACTATACCAAGAAAACAATCACGTGTAGTTTATGTTTTCGAAATATTATGTTTATATTATCAGCTATACCGTAGATAGCAGCCCTAAAAGTATTACAACCATAGTTTAATTATAAACTAAAGTGTTAACTTAGTTGTTTATAAGCAGCGAAATATGCAACACTCGTGAGAATCGATTACCATTACCGATACTGATAGATTAGGAAAACTAGCGAAAGAAAGGTTTACACATTACTTCGTACAAACTTATACAGCGAGTCTTCCCCTTAATAATTTTACACATGAACTTAGCAAAACTAACCAGATCTTGATTGCAAAAATTGCTTTGTTACAAAAGCAATTTACGTAGCGTCAGTACATGCTAGTGGACCGTTACGCCGTGGTCGTGTGGCGGGCCACACGTCGGCTCATTGATATACGATAGCGCGGTCAAATTAAGGGCTTACTCCGACTAATGAGTTGGAACGCCGGAGATTGGCCGTTGAGTTAACTGATTGCAATAACTCTTGTACTATACGGAATGCGGTGTGTTTTATGTACGCCTATATTCATTTATAATTAGTATAATATAGTAAAATATCACTTCAATAATTCATTCTTTGAACAAGTCGCTGCTCCTATAATAATAAAAATGTAAATTTACGTTTTTCGAGTTTTCGCTAGATAGTAAATTTGACGTTGCGAGGAGAATACGTTCAATTCAGCAGTCACTTAAATACGATAAAAACTACCATAATAGTTGTTGTCTTTTTGATTTAGATTTGTGACAAACTTTGTTTGCGAAGATAGTTGACAAAGTAAAGCTATATGAAATAAGTTCATGTTTTAATAAAAAGTAATTGTTTTATTTGCTTTAATTATTAAAAAAAATACTAATTCACATTTATGTCGTTTTTTTAAATGTACAATTTATTTTCCACGACGTTGGGAATTAATTCAGTTTTTTGCTAATAATTGTAGCGCATTATGCTGTTACTCCGTCTTTATTTAAGCTATTTAAAAAAAACTGAATAAACTATGAATTTCTTCAAATGCCTATTTATACGTATTCCTGATACAATAATGCTGAAATTTATTCCAACCTTTAGAACTGACTTAAAACGCTTTAATTTATTTTCAAGATAAATTTAACTCGAACCTGTTGGTCAAACTTTCAATCGCATTTTCCCACAATATTGAATTTTTGGGTCACTTCTTTTTTTATTAAAGGACTGATTTGGTACGAAAACTTTCCGTTATTTTTCTGTATTCAAAACGTGAAATCATAAAAGTAACGGTGCATTTATTCATCGATTCTGAGGAATCATTTTACTATATTTATGGTTAATTATAACGAACAGCCTCGGTACATAGAACTTCAATAGAGACACGATTTATACGTCAATATTCAATAGCAAATAATAAAAAAATGTAAGACATCATCATTGTAAGATGTCATCATATGTAGCTTTCCTTAAATATTTTTTACGATTTCATTGCAATTTTTTCTACCGTTGTTTGAAGGCATTTCTTGTTTACGTCGAAGAGAATTAACGGTGTAATTCGACTTGTTCACGGTTGCGTTTTATTTCTTTGAAATATCTATGGTGTCTAGACTTGTTAAGCATTGTCTTTCTCCAAATTGGGTGTAATAAAGAATTCAAGAGAAAGAAATGAAAGTTAACATTACAATATGTTATAAAGTTATCTTTAAGTGTTAGAAGTTATACAGTATAAAGATACTTTTATATATCCTTATTTACCAAATTTTCATCGCTTAGCTAACTCAGAATTGTGATTTAAATTAATAATTAAGATATATTATTATTATTTTATAATATACTTCGATGCCTTTCGAACTGACTACACTATCGACCTAGCAAGTTCTTAACAGCTTCACCGGACTACTAAGGCGAGCGCTTAAGGCACTCAGCCGATTTTATTCTGGCAACCACCTCGGCTTAGCTGTTGCCTGTTGCATGCAAATTCGCGACCTATCTTAGCTAACATAGCTAACTATTCATATATGTATGAGTTGTTGAAACGTATATGTGTACCAAGCATATACGCCCCAACAACTCCTCCATATATTTATTATTGTAAAATTAGGAGATTTTTCAGTTCGATAAGGGAAAAAAAGTAAACCCTTTCACTTTCATGTGTAAGCGTGTAGGCGTGCACGTGTGTGGGGGTGATCGTGTAGTGTTGTAACAGTGATGTATATTTATGTGTCACCGTATCGCGCAAGCAACGCACTCAAGGGCTCCCTACCGAGGGATCGAACCTAGGCTTGAGCCGCTGCCGTGGGAGGCCTAATCGGGTTACTTCGATGCTTCCATACTTTTTTCTATTGTTATGTATGAGGCATTAAGAATCATTTTTGAAGAATTCTACAACACAATCAACTTCTACGCCTAAATCCATTACTATTTTTTTTCTCGAACTGACTACGCTATTGAGCTAGCAACGCCTTAATATCTTCACCGGACTACAATAATTCCATTACAATACGACCCACAGCTCGACCACGTTTCACGGATACAAAATACATTTCCATCTACACAAATATATATAAACGGAAGTATTTCTTTGTAATGTCGAAATACAATCTTTTTACTAAATTCATATGAAAATACTTATAAAATGCATATTTAAGTATATGAGAACTTATAAAAAAAAATGTTTTTAATTTTTATCTTTTTGTTTATTCCGGGTGATATCTGAAACGGTTTCACCAATTTTGACATAACTCTCGAGTTATTATAAAAGTGGGCTCCCGTACAAAATTAATAAACTAAAAAACTGTCCATTATCGCGCGTGCCCTATTACACTGAATAATTCTCTTTTTACTAATTTACAGGATGTTGACTAATTTAGAGCATGTTTATAGTATAAATAAGATATATCTCCCAAATTTCAAAAAGGAAATTTTCTCGAATAAAAAATCCCCGTTGCGCGAACACTCGCAACCCAATTCCAGTTAATGGCGCATTACCCGAACTGCAACTGGAAACTGACAGTTTGTTGTGATTATTATCTTGCTACACGTTACAACCGTAGCACCGGTACGTTTTATTAGTGCTATTGCTAACTCGCTGAAACATAAAACGCATTCGAATTCCTCACAGCTGATGTGTACTTTACAGAGAATTATAAACAAGCACGCGTTCCTTACAGATACTATATAACAGCTAGAAACTCATCGTAGCCAATGACTAAGAGACGTAAGTCTGGAAAATAGATAACGAGATGATATTCGGTGTTATAAAAAAATGTTAAATTCATATTGAATATTTGCTTTAAAAAGGTTTCGTATTAAATGCATCGCGCTCGCTGAATGTTCGTCATCTTGCTCGCTTTGGTTAGGTTAGGTTAGATTTGCGAAAAAGGATAACGCGAACTTGCCTCGGTCGAGCGTGTTGCATTTAATACGAAGCCTTTTTAAAGCAAATATTTAATACGTATTTAACTTTTTCGTAATAGCATCGATTGTGTTCAAATGCCTATCAATTTTCATGGCGTTCTGTTGAACGCTATACAAGTTGCCTACAGTGCCGCCTAGTATCCAATAATAGCACAATGAAATGATAAAAATATTACGTACGAGAAAAAAAAACTTTAGGAATGCCAACTTTCATTTTGGTCAGATCACAAATGTATGGTTCTGATATTAATTCCTATTACAGTTTCAACATATAGAAAATACAATATAGTTTTTATTTTGCTCACATTAATTTTCGGTAATAATCCTTTTTTCTGGATGAGAAGCGTCATATCTCCTTTCCTATAGTTTTGATGATATATATACAATAAGTCATGATGTTCGGTTGTGTATTTAAAACATGTTACGCACAAACAAACTTACATTTGCATTAATAATATGAATAAGGATATTAGAAAATAAGATCTACAATTTTTAAGTAAAGCAACGAATTATATTATTTCAAAACTATAACTGAACATTATCTATACAATATAAAGACTATGACCGACCCGATTAGGCCTCCCACGGCAGCGGCTCAAGCCTAGGTTCGATCCCTCGGTAGGGAGCCCTCGAGTGCGTTGCTTGCGCGATACGGTGACACACAAATATACATAACTGCTACAACACTACACGATCACGCCCACACACGTGCACGCCTGCACGCTTACACATGAAAGTGGAAGGGTTTACTTTTTTCCCTTATCGAACTGAAAAACTCTCAATTTTCCGATAATAAATATATGGAGGAGTTGTTGAGGCGTGTATGTTTGGTACACATATACGTTTCAACAGCTCATACACATATGAATAGTTAGCTAGGTTAGCTGAGATAGGTCGCGATTTTGCATGCAACAGGCAACAGCCAAGCCGAGGTGTGCCGTGCACCCTTGAGCTGGTTGCCATAATGAAATCGGCTGAGTACCTTAAGCGCTCGCCTTAGTAGTCCGGTGAAGCTGTTAAGACCTTGCTGGGTCAATAGCGTAGACATTTCGAAAAAAAATAAATAAAGACTATGACTATACAAGACAAGACTATACAATATAAAAGATTACTGGGACTCTATAGAGATGTTAGTAAAAAGTTTATTACTATGTTACCGGCCTTAAACTTTAAATTAAATCGGACTGACCATTTTTCATATAGTTTATGACAACGAACACGATAAAAATCTTGATTCCAAAGGAACACGTCACAAATAAAACGATTTCAAGGAAAAATATAAAAGTTGAAGATGCCTACGCAAGGCAGGCATTACGCCTACAATGCTGACACCTTCCAATAAACATAATCCCGATTAAATATTTGCTGAGTTTGGTAATAGTAATTAAGATATTTGTTTTTACAATGTACATACAGTATTGGATTGGAATATATGTTCAACCGGTTAAATTTTCTTATTGTTAATGTGGAAACACGAAGGTTTATCTTTGCTTATGTTTGCTGCTGCTTTCTTACGCAATCTGATTATTTAATTATCTTTAACTGGTATAGAAAAAAAAAAACAATTAACTAAAAAAAAGTAACTTAATAATTTCTTATTGAAATAAATTGTTATTGAAAATGGTTATATTTAGTATTACCTGCCATATTTAAAATAATAATTTGTATTTAACAGCCTATTTATTGAAAAAGGTTGCATTATATCTAACATCATGATTTTACCATCAGAAGCAGATCAATTACCATAAAAATGCAGGTCCAAAAAGTACATAAGGCGACAAAGAAGTATAGATGTAGGGTTTAAGCACATGATACGGGTGCTGCATATAAACCAAGTTTAAGAACTCCTCTCCCCCTCATCCTTTCCCTCAAACAAAGGCTGGCAACGCACTTGCGATTCCACTGGTGTTGCAAGAGTCTATAGACGGCGGTGATCACTTAACATCGGGTGATCCGTCTATTCGTTTGCCTCCTATGACAAATAAAAAAAGAAAGAAGAATAGTCCCGGGACACAACAATTCAATAAATAAAAAGAAACCTAAACTTGTAAACTTTACCACAATATAAATAAGATCTCTTTCATTATAAAGTGTTTCAAAACTTTACCAGTTGTTCGTGGTCATAGCTATGTAATATTACTTTTAAAAGAGATTAAGGGTAAACTCCGAGTGTTAAAGTTACGCTTTTAATAGTGTATTATAAAATTCGATAATAGCAGCATTTCGAAATGTACATTTATTTTTATTTATGAACTACGTAAGGCGCAATCTCTTTCAAAAGTTACAATGGAAATGGCTAACTAATTAGTGTTTATATGAAGTATGTAAACTGTAGTTATTATTCGTGGTAAGATCAAAATTCTGAGTGTTAAATCGAAAATAAAATGACAAAGAATTTTTTCGTATTAATGAAACGAGTTTTTTGTAGATCAATTTTACTTTTCCTCAAATTGCTTAAAGTTGGTTTGAAATATATGATCTTAAAATTCATCTACTTGCCAATTGATTTCTTAAAGTGACTTTGAATTATATGTATACTTTATGTGCTATTCGAAGGGTATAAGCTAACCAAGTCAAAAGTAATGGCAGTGTTGCCTCTGTATAGTGTATGGAAAAATGCATATTATATGTATATAAATAATCTTAATTTTCCGTTATCAAGCAGACTTATTTCCTATCGTTTAGTCCTTTGTAATTAGGGTGCTTAAGATATGAATTACTTTCTCTTCTTTAAACTTTTAAAGCTTTATAAAGTTTACTTAAGCAAGTCAAAAAAAAAAAAATTTAGCATTTTTTTTTCTCGAACTGACTACGCTATTGACCTGGCAAGGTCTTTACAGCTTCACCGGACTACTAAAATTTTTAGCCTTTTTCATCATATCGTCTTAACATATTAGAAAACTGTCAAAGTTGATATTAGAGCGAGTTTTCAGTTATTGATATAAACGAATTTTATTTAGAAACACTTGCATCCACCTACCGCTGTTATATATATACGTCTTCTTTGTTATTTCGCCACTAAATATATAGCTTACCTGAAACAAAATAATAAAAAAATTAGAATGTATATTTAAAAATATAAAACTGATAACATATCAACTAAACTATCTTATTAGATATAATTACAAGCGAATTAAACCGTTCTGCCTAACAAGGCATATATATTACAAAACATATATTTTTATAGTCATCACTACATATCATATATCAAAGTCCTTCGCCGCGTCTGTACGTCTGTCTGTTTACGATAAACTAAAAAACTACTGGGCGCATTTTCATGCGGTTTTCATTAATAGACAGAGTGAAGCACGAGGTTTAGGTCTGGGGTGTAAGAGGTGTCGAGTAACATCTTAAGACTTGAGACACCCAAGCCAACCTCACCTGCACGTGGTGCACCCTGCTGAATAACGAACAAGGCAATGGCGAAAGCGGGGTGGTAGGGATTTACAGCCCGACTGGGTCACAACCACCATGCATATGGCGAAAAAGCCCGTCATAGTGACTCGCTTCTGCGCGTTGCGTTTCGGGATCAGCCTGTGCATATCCAGTACCGGGTGACTTTCGTCATTATGGCCGGCATGACAGCGGAAACCGGCGATGGATAATCTGTCTCTCGGTGGTTGCCGATGTTTTTGGATTGTACTATACTTAACATCAGGCATAGTGCAGTCACTATGTCGTGCTTCGATAAAAAAAAAATATCAATACTTTTTGTAAATTATTTAGAATATAATAATAAATGTTGAAAGTGTCGGAAAAATAAAGTCACCTGGAAACTTTCGTCCAAAACGCTGCCTAATCCCTTTGAGATATAACAAAACACTTGAGATAATAAACGAAGGAGAAGTCGCGGGATTCAGCTAGTTTTATAATAATTTTGTATACCCCTCACTACATTAAACCAATATAAACCTTTCAAATATAAATTATGCATAAAAACGTTTTTACACTGACCGAACGATATTTATTTTTTGTGTAAATCGAGTCGAATAATTAATGAAGTAGAACAAAAAACGTAACTGCAATAACGTTGAATCTTTTTTAGTTATATCGATTAATTCATTTGCTCAGTTGAATGTAAGTAAAAACTTTTTAATGCCTCCTCTGCTTTATTAAGAAATATCATACTTAAATCCTCCTACGATTAAATGAATCTAACAATACTTACAAACCACAGGCTGTGCTAAAGAAATAGATAAAATATCTTGAATGTAATCTTATAAAGGGCTCTATACTCTTTAAATATTTAGTATGACATAATGCTCATTTTAGTTGCTGTGTAAGTCCTCAACGAAATACATTTTAGCTTTGGAAATTGATAGTGATATGACAGAGTAGTATAAATTCTGATGGTCAACTATTTCGTTTCCTTTTATATATAGTTCTTTGCGAAAACTCTTTAGAACTATAACTGGCAGTAAAAATAAGATGTTACATTTTAAAATAAACGAAGTGGAGTTTTAATCGTTAATATAAGATCTTTGAATTTGTTAATATTTTTAATTTTTAGTCATCGTAAACGAAGTCTATATATCGACGATCATAACATTTTTGTATTATTTTTTTATTTTGTGTTTATAAGATTTGAAGGTCATTAAAAAAAGCTGAAAAACTTATGAACGGTAAAACTGAACTTGGCTTATTTTTAAATGTAACGACAAATATAGCAATTTTAATACATAAATAATGATATAAAGCTCTCCGAATTCATACGAGCAACCTTGTTTATCCCAAGAATGCCACGCAATATTATCACAAGAAAAAGTATTTTTAGTTTTATACGTCAAAATCAGATATATCTCCATTATTTACGTCTCACTAGACATGGCTACGTCTCGAATATAGAATATAATAATTAATCAAAGACTTTGTAGTATAACCTTACCAGTCATAGGAACGTCCGCAGTGACTTTGTTAGGGCGTATTAGTTTAGCTTACATTATTAAAGTATATATACAAATTATCTTGCGAATGTTGTTGAGTCTTTGGTAATGTATTTCTTTTCTATTTGTTAACAGTTATATTTAATTTGTTATATATGTATATGTGATACGGACTTTCAAACCATAAATATATATTCAAATATGAGAGTTCATTACAATAAATAAAAAGATACTATACCCAGCGAAAGGTTAGACACTACGCAGTATTCTAGGATATGATACTTTATGGTCACATTTAACACATAAAATAATCAACAACAAATACTAATAAATAATAAAGAGAATCTAAGATGAGGTTTGTTTTAAAAATTTCAAAAATATGGATAATTACTTAAATAAACCTACGGTGAAAGACTAATGATAAAACCAGGGAGTGGGGACCCGAAGTTAATAAATTTATAATAAAACGGACAATAACCCTATTGTTAGTTCAAATTTCGAAAAATTATCCTTTCTTAGTTTGTTGACTTCACTTTCAATTCACCCGATGGTCATTGACACTGTGCTTTAACATAGACACTTAGAAAATTGAGTATATTTTTTATGTTTCTAGATAATTAAGTCAAATATTAAGCACTTATTTTTTAATTGACTTAGAACGAGAATCGAGTGCGGAGTATCCTCCATAAATATTGTTACTGTTTAAACATTCACCAGGTATATGTGTACAGAAATATTGTTATCCTACTAGTATTATAAATGTGAAAGTGAGTTTTGTTTATGACGCAATCACACAAATTATTCAACTGATTATTATGAAATTTTGCATACACGTTATCAGGGGTACCAAAAAGCACATAAAGTATTTTTTCATCCAGAACAAATGTACTATTCCTGAGCAACAGACCTGCTTATAAATCGTTGCAAAACTCATGACAGTTTAGTGAAAAAATAAAAACATCAACATATGTACTTCATGTTAAGGCGGATATACATATAACTGCATAACTATTTTGCATGTAAATGTACTATGCATAAGTAGGCAGAGCGTGTGTTGATAAAGATTTACATAAGTATAATTAATGCGCGTTACTGCATAATTATTTTTAGAAAATATGTACGCATATATCTTTTAAACTATGCATGTTTATTGTGTACCAGACTTTAAGCACGCTGTTTTTTTAATCAAGTGTAATTTATACATATTTTTTTTTAATACTTCATGTTGTTTAGACATCAAAATCATCTAAAGTAATACAGTAAATATAAAACAGATACTGGTTCTCAAGCACTCTAGACTCTAATACCAAGTTGTTTATGTTAATCTCCAATACTAAATAACGAAATAAACACCAAAGTCGACTATACTCTTAGTTATAAGAACTGATATGTTTGGATTTAAAAAAAAAAAGGTGGTATTCCACTCGTTATTATTCTCGTTATATTATATTTACCATATACCAATTAATCGAAATATTATAATAAAATGATAAAAATTTACTGGTTTTTTCATTTTAAACTAGTGGTTCAAATTTAAAACTAAAAGGTCACCTGAAAATGCGTTAGAATTTTGGTCTATAGGTTAGTCATTGATAAAACTGGCAGTTTTGGACGTCAGTATGTAAGTAACAATTTGAGGTGTGTTTATAAAATTTGGAGCAATGTTTCAAGTCTCTATACATGAGCTAAATTTGATATGTTTATATGAAATAGTTTTTGAGATACGAGGGGGTCAAAAGTGGCTCCAAATAGTTCGGGTAATAATATTACACGGTATTATACACACGGTAGCGCACCTAGATAATGCCGTTGTAATTTTTCTATTTTTTTACGAACGCTTTTTTTTCCGAAATGTCTACGCTATTGACCCATCAAGGTCTTAACAGCTTCACCGGACTAAAATTTTTACGAACGTACAATAACAACAATATACTGTATTGAGAGGGTTTATTAATTAAATAGATCTCACATAATTCTTATTTGTAACTTACTTTGTAAACAGATGAAATTGGGTTTCGAGTAGCTTATATGTCATGACTGTCATTCTAACAATCGTTCTCGCTTTTACTGCGATACATGTTACTGTACTCTGACGTGTTCCAAGTATATTAGTTATAATCATATTGGTATTTGAATTTCCAGCCTTAATCACCTCTCACTCCTTTTCGTGCCTTCGTAATATGGTCCTTTCCCATGGTAAAAAAAAACTGTACACCTAGATCTTAATAATTGTCAAGTAGGAATAAAAAATGCAACTATTTGAGAAATGATAAGGCTCATACTCCTAGTTGTCTCTGACTAATAATGAGAATGTTACAAGTATGCCTGTATATAGAAATGTGTACTATTTCTGAGTGCAGGCGCAGCTTATAAATATTCAGATGGAATCCGAAGATTGTACACGTCAGCGTCTGTGCGATTTAACTATGACGTTTTGAAGTATGCGCCTTATTATTTTCATTCCTAGTTAGATCCGTATCTTTTAAGTGTATTTGTATCCAATAATATTCGATGTTTTTTACAGGTATATTTTTGTTATTAGGTCCACGAAACCGAGTTTAATCTGATAATTTGAAATTGTATATTCCATAGATATGTATGCTTTAAATGAAACACTTCTGAACGCAAAACTAAAAGTAAAATTTAACTTAAAAACAGTTGTGATAATCATAAAGAGAGCCAACAGAACTGACAACTCAATACGATCAAAACCCTTATAAGAATGAAACAATTTTAAGGGCAATTAAGGTAATATGTATTTTAATTCAGTTTTCAATGAGGTTAAAGAATGATAAAACAACAAATCTATTCCTTTTATTTTTTTTAAATCGACGTTATTATACTAAAATTGTCTCATTTAATACTAATTAGAGATATTTTTCACGTGACAAATTTTGTAGCGGCGTTGAGCGATTCATAGAGCAAAAACTTATAGATTCGCGTCACTGATGACCTCGACATGCTAGTGACGTGTTACGCATGCGTCAGATTAGGCAACAATAGTTTATTTATTCAAGTCAAGCTTACGCGCCTTAAAGAATTGTTCATTGTAAATTTATGCGAACACGTCATGGATACAGAAATGGCTACCTTTTAACCAGAAAAAAGTACTACCTTCAAGCGATAGGTCAGATTAACACAAGCGAAATCTTCAGGAAATATCGAGTAAAAATATATTGTAAAAGTTGAAATGCCCTAATTTTGTGATTCCATTTATAAACATACGAAGCTTCTGAAATGGCAAATCTTTGAATATTTTATCGGTTGAATGGCTAAGATAAAGTCTTCGTTTTGTCAGCAACGATAATGTCAGAGTGTGCGACGCAGCGGGGAGGGACGGTGTCGAGATTTAAAGTTACCGCCGAAAAAGCTAAATCCATGAGACATACGCACAGGTATAATGGCGCGCATTATTTTAGTTTCATTGGTGTTTTCTTCTAATAAACTTTTTTTTGATAATCATTAGTAAATCTTATCTAGGTTGGTATCATGAGGAAATATTATTGTAATAACTGAATTATTCTAGTCTAGTTACTTTCACACGAGAAATGTTTAATTTGGAATTAAAAGACCATTCATAAACTGTGACTTCATTTTTTTTTTTCGAAATGACTACGCTATTGACCCAGCAAGGTCTTAATAGCTTCACCGAACTATTAAGGCGAGCGCTTAAGGCACTCAGCCGATTTTATTTTGGCAACCAGCTCAAGGGTCCACGGCACACCTCGGTTTGGCTGTTGCCTGTTGCATGCAAAATCGCGACCTATTTTAGCTAACCTAGCTAAGTATTCATATATGCATGAGTTGTTGAAACGTATATGTGTACCAAGTATACACGCCTCAACAACTCCTCTATATATTTATTATCAGAAAGTTGAGAGTTTTTCAGTTCGATAAGGGAAAAAAAGTAAACCCTTCCACTTTCATGTGTAAGCGTGTAGGCGTGCACGTGTGTGGGGGCGATCGTGTAGTGTTGTAGCAGTGATGTATATTTGTGTGTCACCGTATCGCGCAAGCAACGCACTCAAGGGTTCCCTACCGAGGGATCGAACCTAGGCTTGAGCCGCTGCCGTGGGAGGCCTAATCGGGTGTGCGGGAGCGAAATTAACCCCCAGACCACGGCTTGTGTTAAATATTATATTTTGTTGCCTTGAATTTTTAATTTTATGCTTACAATATGTTTACAATGAGTTTAACGCAAAAATGAGCATTTTTGTATTATTGTGTAAGAACTGTAGACAGTCAATATACTTTATATAAAAATATAAAATGTTACGTGTGTATGTTGAGAACATAAACTTGTTTTGAATAAATATTAAAACTACAGAGAGAAATATGCACAGACAATTTGTATGAAATACCGATAAACAAATATTGGCAAAAAAATATTTGCCAATTTATCTTACCGTATGTCTCAATCGAGCGAAGGTGAAACATATTATCGCTGATGTAGACACAATAAGAGAGTTACAATTATTAAAATTAAATAATTACGTGTTGTGAATTGTTCGGGGCTTTGAATGAGTTTAGAGGTCAGCTTTTATTTAGAACACGCTTTGTTTTATTATGTTTTAATTGTTGTTTCGTGTTATGTTATACGTACTTACTTAATAGTCTTATGTGATGAATATTTATTTGCCTTTATTGAGTTATTTAGTTTATTCATTAAGTTATTATGTATCTTTGTGAATAAGTTTTTGAGTATTTCAAACATAGTTTATTGTTTTAATATTATGTCTTAATATCGAAGCGTCCCATGCCAGTACTATCGGTACGCGAGTAGATTGAAAATATTCTCGCATTAAATCGTTTATAACTTTATCAAATCTCCAATGGCAGATGACCAATGATATTATTATCGTATAGATTTTTTGTTATAATTTAGCCAATATTTTCATCGGCTAAAAAAAATTAAATTATACTGCAACTGTTTTGTTCATAACCTGTACCGGTGTGTAATAAGCCGAGAGTTCTTTCTTTATCTCGAACTGACTACGCTATTGACCTAGTAAGGTTTTAACTTTGAGTGCCGGAGGCTCACCTCGCCCTTCTCCCTTCACTTCATCCCCTTTCCCTTTCCTCTCCCTCATTTCCCATCAACACGGGCTGGCAACGCACTTGCGACTCCTTTGTTGTTGCTGGTGTCTATGGACAGTGGTGATCATCTAACATCGGGTGACTCACCAGTTCGTTTGCTTCCTATGCCATAAAAAAATAACAGCTTCACCGAACTACTATAAATAAATAAACCGAGAGACCTTATGTCGACTACTTATCTAGATATGAAAGAATATAAGTTTATATTTAATAAAAACTAGTGGGCGCCCAGTGGTTGACATTCGACCATAGTTAATTGACTTTTTGAAATTTGAACTTTATTAGAGTTATTTTGTCAAAGGATTATTCTATAATCAAAGGTTTTTATCATGGCTACTCAATTATTTGCCGTTTGCCATGATCTTTATTATGTAATCATTAAAAAAATCTTTGTGTAAATGAAAATGAGAATTAATTATAAATTGGAAACAAAAACCACGTGGTAAAGCTCAAATTTTAACTAAACATAATCTTACGAAAATAAAGAAATTTATCGCAACCCATGACACAATTTTCAATTAATTTTACACGACACCATTGGGTGATATTACTGGGTGATATTGAATTAAATGTTGTCTATTCATTATGAGAAATAGTGATATGCCCAGTATTATCGTTTGGAAAAGTAATGGATACACAATACAATCAAATGATGAATCCAAGACAAAGACGTTTTTAATACTAACCATTAGCTTTTGAAAATAAATTCTTTTTTGTTGATACATGAGGTTGAATTGCAACATTGTAACCGCGAAGGTCTAAGTCATGGATTACTTTTATGAACAAAATTCCCATTTTGATTATAAAAAGTATTATTTGGCTCATGTTTTTATTAATTCATCATTTGAAGTAAGTTCACCATAAAAAATAATAAACATTACAATAATAGTTATATTTTATAATATCATTGTTGAATGTAGGACGAAAAATGGTAATTGGAACGTAAGAGTTAAAAAATACACACAGTCGAGCATAGCAACCTCTTTCACAACCTCTTTTGAACTTTGTAATTATTGACGGCTGTCAAAATGTCTTTTATATTTATATGTGTGTATATGTTGTGTAAAATTCGAGTAGTAGTGTGAGTAGTGCATATTTTTATTAATTTAATGTACTTCTAATGCATCTTATATAAAATAAATAGCTTTCTGCACTTCTCCGCCGTATAAACTTTAACTATGCCAAATTTCAAGTTCATCCGTTGACGGGAAATAGGTTAAAAAGGGGTACAATTTTTTTGCTTCACGTATTAATATATAGATAACTTAATTTAATCGTAGTATTAAAATAAAAGGAAAGTATTTTTACAACCAAGAGTTTAACTATAATTAAACACTTGAAGTAATTATAAGGGTCAGAGTTAACGGAGATAATAATGGTTGCTATAATAGTATCAATTAAGTATTGTCTTCAGTATTCTATGAAATGCTTGATAGAATATTAATATAGGCCTTTGAAATGATTTCTTAAATATTGTCGAATAAATCCATGGCCGATTAAAATTTACAGTCCATGAGACCTGGGATAGTACTTTTGGAGTTTATCGCGAACAGACTTAGCAGAGGACTTGTTTTGTAATATGTAATGATATACGTGTAGAATACATAAATGATGGTAATAAAGTAGTTTTTAAATAATATTATTTAGCAAAACACAAAGAGGATTTGTTGCGATTGAACTAAGGATTTAGTGCACCGACAACCCTTGTAGGAGTCCTATGTCTAAGACATTATAATAATGTTAGTAATTATAATGATTGTAGAGATAAAATGTTATGTTTTTGTTATTTAAACAGTGAGATTTTTTAGGTGGTATAGCCACGTTGGCTGACTGGGGTAGTACCACCCTCTCACAAAAAAATCGACGTGAAGTAACAGTGCTTCCATTGTTGCGTTTCGTTCGGTTAGCGAGAGCACCGGAGGCCTACCTAGCCCTTCCCCTCTTCCCTTACTCCCTTTGTCATCCCTCTACACACAGGCTGGCAACGCACTTGCAACTCCTCTGGTGTTGCTAGTGTCTATGGATGGTGGTGATCACTTAACATCAGGTGACCCGCCTGTCCGTTTGCCTCCTATATGAAATTAAAAAAAAAGATATTTATGTATTTGTATTCGTCACTGGCTTGTCGAACTGCACACCTGTCGTCGACTGAAACTAGACACTAGCTTATACTAAAACGTGACAAACGAAAAGTGAGTCACTATGACTGTAAGAGTTTTCACTGAATACATACTGATTCTAGAACGCGAAACGCCTAACCATCAAATTATTGTGAGTGAACTTGTGTACGGGAGTCACACTCAAGTAGAATTAAGATATAGAAAATAGAAGGCACATTCCTGGTAAAATTAATACACTCGATTAAACTTCATAAACATATGTTAAATTGTATGTACAATATAAACCGCACGCGGACAAAATCGTGACTATAAAACGAATGAGATAATAAAATCCGAATGAAGTCATATTGAAATGGGAATGTCGTAAAATTTACATAATTGTCGAAGGTAAGAAAGAAGCGCGAGAATACACCGTAAATGAGCTATTGTGCTCTTATATTGAGGTAATTAAATGAAGCTAGATTTGGGCAAGTGTTTATAGTATTTCATCAAATGTGTTTTGAATGATGTTTTATATTATCATTGTATCATGCTTTGTTCATTTTTGCGATAAAAATACCACTGCTTGAGCTGTTTTGTTTCCGTCTGAAATCTAGTCCAAATGTATGTCTAGTCTTTAGAAACTAGAAGAGAAAAAAACCTGTGCGGAGGTACGATGATTATTGAGCTAGTCTGCATACTCTTTTGAAAGTGAAATGTAATATGTAACTTAGTAAATTATATAATTTACTAGCAGGCGCATGTTCGCCCGGTCTGTTAATAATAAAAACCTTGACAGATTATATGCCTAAACCTTCCTCACGAACCACTTTATCTACTGTTGAAAACTGCATGAGAATCCGTTCAGTAGTTTTAATGACTATCATTTCGTTCTTTTTAAGTCTTCGTTTATAATATGTAATGATTATAGACAGTACTGGATTATATATTATAACATGCATATATCTATGAGTTGACATATCAATTTGAAATCGTAGAGTAATTTCCTCCATACGTTAGTAGTGTATATGGGAGGTCTTGTCAGAAAATTAGCGCTGCAACACGGCATTAACAAATCTGCAGCTTTTTGCTAAGATACTTTTTCATTCCATGCAAGGCTTATTTATCTTTCTAAAAATGTTTTGTGTACCTATATACTTATAAATATGTGTCAACAAATTGTTTCGTTCTTTGTTTCAGCCATTATACTTCTGCAGCAAAACTGTAGTATATACGTAAATTGTTAGTTTCCGTGGGTGTTTCGGCACACTTATTGATGACATACCTAACACCAATTACGACTAGCATACAAAGGCCTAAGAAAGTTACTATGCGAACGAAAAATAGCGGACGGCCACTTGTATACACTGAAGAAAATACACCGTTGAGTTATACGTATACTACATATGTGAAATTAGATATCACAGCAAAATATATATTCGTAGACTCACTACATGTCATTAGGTTTCTATATAAGAGTGAATAAGCGATAATTCTTTCGATTCTTAAACTGCACATAATAATTATCATCGCGTCCTGGAATTAATCAAATATATTCGCAGCGTGACACTCTTTTGTCACGTTCTGCTTGCAAATGAACTACGGATATCTCGATAGTTTTTTTATTTCAGTGCAATCTTTCCGATGCAGGACAGTCAATTTGTCGCGGTTAAAAAATACAGTATGGCAGGTTGGCTTCTTGTTTTTTCTCCAACGTTAAAATATTCTTGTTTTATGTTTGATTCTTAAATAAGCTGCGTACTTATGTTATTCAGTACAATAATAAGAGAAATATTAATACACAAATTCTATAATAACTTTATGCCTTGTGAGCCAGTAAATAAAAAAAAATACATTATCAACCGTCTCTTTGATCTTATAAAATCGCTTCACACAGTAATTATGCGCGAATTATATATTAACTTCATTTTAGCAATTAATTAATTATTAAGGTCACCTGAAAAAGAAATATAAGAGCATGTTTATAACTAACTCGTATAAAATCAAGGCCACAAAGTAAGGAAGTAGTAAATATTTGATAAATAAATGGAAACACTCAATTGTTTTATTAATTTTAGTCGACTTTGATTCGTTATAAATTCACACAAACAGTATAGACTAAAGCAATCATCACGATTTTCTACGCATGCAATTAAAATTTATTAGGTTTTTTTCATTGTCAAATCTGTTAAAGGTCAGTTGTACTCTTATTGGTTTTAATTTTTCCAATTTACTTGACATTTATGGTTATATATTGGTAATATCTCACTACATATCATTACACTATCCATAGGCGGTAAGCAATAACGTTACAATTTAACAAGGCTTTAAAAAAGTAAAAAAAAAAACAGGGAAGGTTTTATAGAAATTAAGTAGTAATGATAATTAATTAGTTTAGATGAAATATCATTTTAAAGAGAACAAAGTCACGGGCACTAACTAGTACATAACACAACTCGAAACCCATTTAATTTGAACGTGGCCAGGAAGACGAGCCGGGTCAGGATCGTGATGCGACGAGTGGCGAACGCCCGCGACAAAGTCGTGCCCAACCCGGAATCGATCCGGCACTCAGATCTAAACGTTTTTGAAGGGATTATATATAAAATGATAATATTTTAATTTATATAATTATATTAGTACCAATTACCATTGGGTAATATTTCGTCTTACAAAGTATTGTTTTTAAACGATGCTTTCAACAAAATAGTGATCCCATGTTGAAACTTTCCAAGGCGTTTGTGTGACAACTTCAGAATTCATGCTATTGTTTTCCATCTACTTCAACTGTACACAATACCTCAGCTATATTATGCAAGATACTACTAATATAACATAATGTTGAGTCTAGTGATGTACGATCATATGTAAAAACTAAAATCCATTACTGCCATACTAAGATCTCCCAAAGACTCAACTTATCAAGTACCGGTCGATTACATAAACCGAAGGAAACTACTAAAAACTTAGCTCAAATAAAACTAATGGACTGTCGGCGAGTTGAAATATCATGCAAACTTGGAATCCGTCAAAAAACTTAAACATTACTTAATTCCGTATTCATCCAGAACTTGTAAGACAAAAAAATTCCATTCCTATTATTTCCATCTCCGCTATGTTTGTTCTAACGGGTCGCGTGCTGTTTGCAAATTGAATTAACCGAGCTCCTTAAACTTCACTGAAATGTTGACCGTTTTTTGTTTGCAATAAAGCCCTTTTTCGATTGCAAACGATGTATTATTTGATTATATTTTTGGAATATTCGGAACACTCTATTTAAATATGGTAATGGAGTTGTGTGGTTAATAGTAGGTTATAGAAATAAATGGCAAAAATGTGCTTCATTTGGATAATATATTATTAGAAGAAGTATTTATTTTTATAACGACATTATATATTGCAGTCTTGATACTATTTATATTCTAGGTTCTTCGATATGATTCTTTAACATTATTATTTTGCCAGTTATTGTTTGGTATAACGATAAAATATTTACACAGCGTATTCTAAAAATTAATAATTTATACAACGTTGTTAACGTATTTAGAAGTTTGCTTTTAATCATATATAATTTTTATTAATATTTATGACTAATTAAATACAATAAAACCAAGATCTCAAAAAACTTAAATCAAGGTTTTCAAAAATCGGTCGTAGTTATTAGAAACCTTTGGCAAATATAAATGCATTTTCTCTTTATTTAACTGAGAACAAATTAGACACAAATTCTGTACTGTAACTCGCTACTGAGTGACGCTAGAACGCATCAACATATTTTATATCGTTCAAACAAACGTTACGTAAAATACAGAGAATAATAACCAACTGTTCATTTTGCTATAACTGATCGATAAAACTGAGATGGCTATTAGGTAAGTATCGTACAGAAAAACGTAAAATCCTAACCTATAATGAATAAATTTATAATATTTTGTCATTTTCTGAAACGCATATTCATGTACGTCGCTGCGGCGACAACCACGCAATGAATAACTATAAGATGTAAATCAGGCTCGCGTGGGTGTATTGCGTCTAGAAATTTCTATTTAACGCTTTGTGTACACCAGCCTTTACGATGTTGAATATATACTGTGGATTATGTCATTTTATTTATTTCAAGAAGTATTTATTTAACCGTCATTAACATAATAATAATTATACATTTTACATATAAAATGTTACTTCATTTAATCAATTTAAAACATAGTATGTATATTGATAATAAGTATAGCATGTTCCTTTATAAAGAAAGATATAATAAAAACGTAAATCCACCGTGTCTGTACTATTAGATTTTTGTGAAGTAATTTGTTACCGGTGTCTATAAAAAGCATTTCATTGATTTCTAGAAATATCTGTCTTTTTTTTATGAATACGCATCACTGCTAAATTACTGCGTTTATGATAAAGCCTTTTAAAGAAAATCATAAAGCATGTCTTCAAGTAACATTTACTCTTTGTTTCATTAAAATCGGTTTAGTCTATCACAAGTTATTGTAATTTAAATGACAACGCGACTTAAGTACGGAGACGAAGAGCAAAAAAAATTAGACTTAATACATTCAGATGATTTTATTAATTAATGTTTTGTACACAAGGTTCCATGCAGACGAAGTCGCGGGCACAGCTAGTAATAAATACAGCATTAATACAACTTTGTAAATTTAAATTCATTATTATTTATTAACACAATGATAATTATATATGTAATAAACAAAATATTTATTAATTATACTATTTTACTAGTTAGGGCGTGAAAGCGTAACAGACAAACAAAGACATTTTCTTATTTTCATATATATCGTATATTATGTTATAAAAATAGACCACATTTGTTTATTTAATATACATACATTACCAATTTATGCCTGAACACACCCAAAATCATTTAAATGAAAATATCTCAAACCTAAAAAAATAATATAGGTACTTGAGCATTGAAATTTCATCACAAAATTCATTTCAGATCCTATAAAAGTTCTTTAGGTTCAATAAATTCAAAAGCTTTTCATGAAATCCAATCAAAGTCGACTTCGCTGATGGAATATTAACAAAAAATGAACGCCTCCGAGCGACGCTAATTAAGATTTCAACTTTAAGCAGTTGATATTTGACACCGAGTTGAATTATATCTAATCTTTATATTGCGGTGTCTATCTATTTTATCTATGCCATATCACTGGGTGGATATAAAAATTTAACGACCATATATATATGGACGTTATACATTAAGAAAGTAAAGAAAAAAATGTAAATTTATTATTAGAATATAATATGATTCCTTTGAAAGCATGCCTTTTAATTGATCTGGTTTTATTTATATATGCCGAAAAACCAAACAGGGTAAGAAATAAAACCATTTAGTTGGAAGTTAAATAATCTCTTCATTTGGTGATCCAATTTATAAAGTGATTTCACTTTCATTAAAAAAATGATATTAAATAAGTAAAACACAGATTATGTAGTATTCCCGTTTCATATTTAAATATTGTGAATATAAAAGGGCTAAACGCAAGTTATATGGTTAATCATTGAAATGTAAGTGTATTTAGATAGGATGGCTCGTTACCCGCCGCTGCATAAGAACAAACAAAAAGCCACATTTATGTATAATAAGAATTATTCATAGTTAAGTAAGCTAGATTAGAATATTTTCAGTTTCACGATTTAATAAAGCCTTGCGCAGCATAATATCTTAAATTTGGAGACCGCCAAAGTCAGTAAGTACTTCTTTATTCCACACTGGTTCAAAAATATGTCTATGATCTTTAATTGGTATAGTTTTTTGTAATTCCCAATTAACTATGTTTTAAAACAAGTTGGGAACAATTTAGAATATTTTTCTAGGGTCACAACAAAATGATACATGCATTATTATGACAATTGAAAACCGTTTTGCAAATATTACAATTATTTAATTTTTTTTTTTTTCGAAATATCTACGCTATTGACCCAGCAAGGTCTTAACAGCTTCACCGGACTACTAGACAATTATTTAACTTACGCATGCAACTTATCCAGAACGACCGATTTAAAAAATATCATGGATCAAATGTAATCTAACTAGGTATGTTATTATATCTTAATAAGGCTTATAGTAATTCTGGATGGTAGAGTATGGCGACTGTTACTGACTACATCATGATTACAATATGCAAGATGAAAACCCCGCTATCGGACATATTTAGGTTTATTAGATTGATAAAGGTATGTTTCTTAGCGAAAATCAATCATTAAATATTAGAGTGGATTATCTGTCTGGAACTGATTGTCTTTTAGGTTTATCTTATGTCGGTATCAACCAATACATATTCATTTATACTTGATTAATCTTACAGACCGAAATAACAGTGGTGAATCTTACTCTAGTGACGACCATCATTTAATTGATCTCTCTTCAGAACTTCAGTTGTCGTTGTTTATCAATTGCACTGTGTTCGTTGCACAAATTATTTAGTAAAGTGCAGCATATGGCATGCAATAAATAAAAATCACAGAAAAAGGGTACTATTATAATATTGGCTATAAAATTGTAGAGTGATTATTTAGCTGGAAGTTTTAAACTTCAAGGAAACTGAACATTATTTCTCTCCGGTGTATTGTAAATTATTCTCCCCAAAGAGGCTATAAAATTAAAAGCCCATTTCACTCGGTCCTTGAATATATAATGAAAATCGACTGTTACAAGCGATACAACTGGCCCCCACTTTCCGTGACAATTACAGTTGATTTATAAATGCAATAACTCACGAATTTTGTATAAAAGTGAATGTTAAATAAGGGAAGTATAATACATTGCTGAGAAACTAAATCGTACATCTCTTACCTGAGACTACGAATTGCTGTTGTTTACAGGTTCCTGCGTGTAACAACTAATAAAACTAATTGGACTATAATTTAGTGCAGTGTTGCTTGGAATTTGCGAGGTTTCTTTTATCACAAAACTATTTTACTCTCAAATTATAATGTCAATCTCTCGCTTAGTCTAAAAACGTTGTTGATTCGTTTTGATAATTTACACAGAAAGGTGACGAACTCTACTGGATGGTAAACACAGTCCAAAAAAACGGTGTGCTCATCGTGAGGTGCCCAGAGATAGATTTCCTAATTCCAACGGCATATGTTGCTGTTTCGAGGTCACGCTTAAAGAATCGATTTCAAGGAAAAAACAATTGGCGAGACATACCCAAAGTTTCACAGTACCTACCACAAAAATATGGCTTGGGAAACAATTTATTCACACTGAATACGTAAATTCAGATCCTTCAATAAGCCGGAACTTTCATTGAAGATAAGTATTGTGATAAAACTAGCAAGGAAATACATTGCCTATAGCCCAAATAATTTGCTACAACTTTTAAGTTGGAAACTTGTCACATGAGCACATATAGGCGTATTTCAGGACCCTTACTTGACAGTAATTTTTCCTCTAATTTAGCGTGTAACCTTACGTAAAATTGATCATTATACGAGATTGAAAAGAAACGAAAAAAAAAACAACAAAATATAAAAAGGAAAATGTAACCATAATTGAGTAGTACAAATCGTAGTTGTCAAGTGGTTTGACCGGTGGTATATCAATCCAATATCCACAAGTTAGAACCCCTGCATGTATCGATGAATTTTTCGGAATCCGTGTACATTTACTATACTAGAACGTGCTTCTAAAGCTGCACTAGCAGGTTCGTACCAGATTTGGATAGGCAGGGAGAGAAGCATGAGTGGTTAAAGTGAGTATTAATGTACATTCGAAAGGGGCCCTTTAAACCTACACCCGTGTCAAGAGTCTCGGGAACTACTCGGAGCATCTCTCATTGCCACGCGATGGACCCGGCACCCGCACGGTGAATCCATGGTATGCTAAGTAGTACGTCTCTAAAATTAGCAACACTATCGGCTAATAGTAAAGGAAAACATCGTGAGGAAACCGGACTCCGATAAATGTTCCCATAGTACCACTGAATTTGAGAAAAAATAGAATTGGGGATTTTTCAGACTTTGAAATTGCCAATGCGTGGTGAGTATTATGCCCGTTGACGTGGTTATTATTCCCATACCTTCCTTAGGGAAGAGGCATATGGCCCTGCAGTGGGTCTCTTACATGTTAATGATAAATTAGAAATATAATTTAAGTATTATCATTATTGTAATGTATCTGAAGTATAAACGAGATCATATCAGTAAAGTTGACTAGGGATGTGACTTTAATGAAAAAAATCGATTAATTAGGAATCGATTTTTCTTTTTTTAAATAATAATCGATTTGTTGAAAATCGATTTTATTGAAAATAAATAATCGATTTTTTCAAAAATCGATTTTTATAATATTTAAAAATAGACATGCTTTCCATATTCCTATAATAAACCTAAAGATTTAAAATAACAATTTATCAGATTAAGAATCACATAAAATTATATGTATCATAAATAACCAGTTCAAAACAAAATAAAAGTGAATGTTCCTTTAAACTTTCAAGGTAAATAATATAGAAACTAAATACCATAGAAATTTTCAGTACTATTAAACATTATATCGTAATAAAAATGAAATGATAAACATCCTAACAAAATGACAACATTATTAATTCTAACTGTAAAATTCAAAACAATGAAGTTCTCTTTTAAATTTTCATATTAATCATAGTGTGACTGAGAAAATTAAAATTGAAGAATTTTTTTTATTGAATAATTTCAATAATAATTTATAGTTTTGTAAACTTATCGATGTCGAGTTTACCATAAGACATTTTTAGTAAACATGTTGTACTTGCATGACAGACCTTTTTAGTTTTATTGAAAGTTTTAATTTTACAGAGAGCGGTATTTGGCTGTCATAAGAACCACAACAATCATTATAAGATATAGTAACTCATGTTACTTGTAAGGCAGTGGGATGTTTTCATTCTATGTTCTTTTTAAGTTTGTAGTTTCACTACAAAATTTTTCATTCTATCGAACAGGACATGCATATTACTGTGGTATTATTCTTTTTCGTTATAAAATACTTTCGCCAGCCGCTTTTAGGTGTTTTGCGGCTAGAAAACATTTTAAATTTTTACAAACATATTATCTCACTATGCTCACTCTTCAGTTGTAAATAATAATTAACTTATTTTGAGTTTTTTTCATCCGTCGCATAGATGTTTATAAAAATCGATTAAAATGCGTAATTTATATAATCGATTTTCAAAAAATCGATTAATATGAAAATAAACATCGACAATAAAAAATCGATTATAATAAAATAAAAATCGATTTAAATAAAAATCGATTATTTTTTGACATCCCTAAAGTTGACTTTCCTTGACTTGAATATTTTTGATCAATTCTAGTTATGTTACAAATATGCAATACAAATAACGCCTACAAAACGCTGTAGAACGGAATAAATCGGATAATATTTAAAGGTCACGGCCTCTTATAAAGTGAAACTGATATCTATAATCACCGTAATAAAACCATTGATCTAAAATTCTAATATATTTTATGGTAATTTAATAGACTACGAATTAATGCCAATTTGTTTTTATATTTTTGTTTACTTGTGGAAGGTGTTTCCTTGCGTGTTAAATTATAAAAATGCTTTCCCTGTAATTCTGCAACTGCATGAATTCTAAATTAATTATACAGAGACTTAACTAAATGAATTGATTAACCCCTCGGCTGATTTTTAAAGACTCATATCTCAAAATGGAAGATCATGTTTTTATTTTCTTTTCACAACTTTAACACTTGAGTCTGTTGGCTCGAAAATTAATAATATATTTTACATCATGATTATAATTTTAAAATACATAATTTGTAATTGTTTAAATTTGGTAAGAAATTCGATTTTTTTTAAATTTGCTGTCAACAGTCTGTTGATCTGTGCCTCCTGAGGACTATAATCGTTTGTATGGAGCGTAAACCTACATGATTTTGGACAGGCCAAAGTCCAAATCTGTTGTAATTTGTGTAGTCAATTGATCATCACAAAAAACCAACCCGTAAACATTTTTGCAACATTGTATTCATTCTTAATGCATCTCTAATCTATTTCATATACGTAAATAGTGTGTAAAGAGCATTAACACAAAATATTTACCATTGTAGGTGGCAACCTCACCTGCACGTGGTACATCTTGCTGATCAATGAATGCGTCTCTATCGGTATAATCACTCATTACTATCTACAGCTGGAAATACCTGTACCTGATTCATCATCGAATATTTAGGGTTTTTCCTATCTCAAACAGGTAGGTTTATGTAAATCACATGCCAAATTTTTGGAATGCATAATGGAAGGCTACAAAATATTTTACAAATGAGACATCGCCGTGTAACACCGCGCAGATATATTAATAACTAGTTGTGCCTGCGACTCCGTCTGCGTGGAACTGAATATAAAAACAGTAATTAATCAAAGCATCTGAATGTATTAAGTCCATTTACTTTTTATTTTTTCCAAATGAAAACGCTGTTGACCTGGAAAGGTCTTTACAGCTTCACCGAACTACTGAGGCGAGCGCTGAAGGCACTCAGCCGATTTGGAATGTTTGGGCGACTAACTCAAAGGTGCACGGCACACCTTGCCTTGGGTTGTCGCCTGATTTGTGCAAAAATCGCGAACTATCTGACCTAAGCTAAGCGATCTAGATATACGTATATGAGTTATTGAAACATGCATGTGTACCAAGTATGCGTGCCTCAACAACTCCTATACGTCCTATATTTTGTGTCGGAAAAATTTCTTTAAACTATGAAAAAGAACAAACATCGTGTAAGCGTGTAGGCCTGCACGTGTGTATAGGTGATGTGTGTGATGTTGTAGCAGTGATATAAGGTTTTGTGTCACTGTTTAGCATGAGCAGCTTACTCAAGGGCTCCACGCCGAGAGAACGAACCTAGGCTTGAGCCGATGCCGAGGGGGGCATAATCTGGTGTCCTTATCTACTATTATCTCGTACTTAAGTCCCGTCGTAATTAAAATTACAATAAGTTTTGATAGAGTGAATCGATTTTATTGCAACTAAGAATAAATGTTACTCGAGGATATGCTTTATTATTTTCTTAGCGAGGTTTTATCGTTCACTCAGTACTATAGTAGTGATTTGTGTTGAAACAGACAGACAGACACACAATTCTAAAAATGATTGAAATGTATTTTGTTTCTCATTCTAAGACAACTGCAACAATATTTTTCGCAAAAATTTAAAAAGGACATACAAATACAATTTCCATTTTTAATATATGTTTATATAATAAATAGTTTTATCAAAAACAAAACAAAAATGACAAAGGTACAAAAGTTCATTACAACTAGTGAGGCTTGCAACAAATCTATATATTAATACGTGCAGCAAAAAAATTGTACCCCTTTTTAACCTATTTCCCGTCAACGGATGAACTTGAAATTTGGCATAGTTAAAGCTTATACGGCGGAGAAGTACAGAAAGCTATTTATTTTATATAAAATGCATTAGAAGTACATTAAATTTATTAAAATATGCACTACTCACACTACTGCTTGAATTTTATACAACATATACACACATGTAAGTAAAAAAGACATTTTGACATGATGATTTAATAAAAAAGATAATACTTTGTATAATCAAAATAGAAATTTTGTTCATAAAAGTAATCCATGACTTAGACCTCCGCGGTTACAACGTTGCAATTCAACCTCATGTAGCAACAAAAAAGAATTTATTTTCAAAAGCTAATGGTAGTATTAAAAACATCTTTGTCTTGGATTCACCATTTGATTGTATTGTGGATCCATTACTTTTCCAAACGATAATACTGGACATATCACTATTTCTCATAATGAACAGACTACATTTAATTCAATATCACCCAGAAATACCACCCACCCATGGTGTCGTGTAAAATTAATTGAAAATTGTGTCATGAGTTGCGATAAATTTCTTTATTTTCGTAAAGTTATGTTTACTTATAATTTGAGAGCTTTACCACCTTTTTTGTTGCAAATTTATAATTAATTGTCATTTACACATAGATTTTTTTTTATGTCTATATAATTAAATATTGGCAAATGGCAAATAACTGAGTAGCCATGATGAAAACCTTTGATTATAGAAGTATAATACCCTTTGACAAAAGACCCCTAATAAAATTCAAACTTTAAAAAATCATTTAACTATGGTCGAATGTCGACCACTGGGCGCCCACTAGTATAGAGTAAAATAATAATATCAAAAAATTTATTAATTGCATAACATTTATATTAGGTACATTCGTTTATACGATGTTGAACTGTAATATTAATTAGGTTAACAGCTATACATGAAAATTGCCCTATTTATATATTGCCCTAAATCTGTGAAGAGTAAGGCTGGGGCTACCGTGTTAAGGACGGATTTTGTAACCTCTATCATTGTATCCAACGGGTTCGTTTCACTATTTGTATATAGGAACACTAACAGAGACGATAATCTTGCAAAAGAGAGATATATATGCATATATCTAATCCACACTTATAGTTAAGTAGCTAAAATACTGTTTTACTTTGTGTGGACAAGAAGTGAAGTGCGTGTGCTAAAATATTATGGATTTTTGAACTATATACCGTTTTAGTAAAATGTAAAGTACTGCAGCACGATGTTTGTATTGAAGTTATACTTCTTTTGGCGCGTTAAGGAAAAATTATGAAAGTAAATTTATACGATGCGCGCGCACTCTGTCACTAAAAACCGTCACTTTGAACTTATTACGATGCGCACACACCGTCACGAAAAACCGACACCCTGAAGTTAGCTATAGTCAACATTTTGTATCTTTGTATTTGTTGTTTGTATTTCCTTGTATTAAAACTTTCAATGTATTAATACCTTTTTTCTATTGTTAGTGTCGTTTTTTCTACAAACGTAGAATAAAGCAAAAATAAAAACTTTGAAAAGATTTTTATCTTGTTACACCAAAGAAGTATAACTTCTAACGCGTGTACATAAGTACACACACGCCTTTTTTAATTTAACAGCTTAGAAAGACTGTCAAACATATTTTAATTAAAAAAAAATATATCAAGGATCGTTCAAACGCTTACAATTCCAAAAATCTCTTAGTATCGTGACAAGAAATAAACTGTTACACATCAGTCCTGTGTCAGTAAGTTATATGAATCATTTTTACGGAACTCAAACTGATTCTGATGTAATTATTCATAAAACAAAACAGTCACTACCTGTTTACGAATATCAACAACTACTCATCCAATCTGATGACTCTACCACTCATATATTCTTATCATTTATCAGGAGTCCTACTGATCACGGTGTTGGTATGAGTAATAAAGAAAAACTGACAGATACTCGGCATGGAACTTGCGTTAATGTGTGAGATGTAAGCATGAATGTTGCGTATAAGATATGATAACATATTTACTTACGAGATACGACAAATGTATTTATAAAGTTTAATGTAGTAGTTAAAATCCGTAGAATATCACTGCTATATTCGCCGCATTAATTAAAATGGCAACGCATTAATCCATTACAGTTAAAAGTATTAAACAAAATAATAAAGCCCTAAGTTCTCTAGATTTCAATAGACTAAGACAATAGCAGAAATGGCTGTCGAGTTAGGAGCGGCAAATTATGATTATTTAGTTAGTTATTTATTAATTAAACTAAGCCTTTAAAAAACAACAGCAGTAGTTATTGTATAACGTTATTACAAAATCTTCCAAGTGGCAAGTTTTTGTAAAGAAGTATACAATATAATTATAACTGGTATATAGTTTGTAATTTGCTATTAAGTATTTGATCCTTCATGACTGCTCGTAACGTTTACTTTTGCAAAACACGTAACTAAAGGGTAAAGATAAACACCAACTCTTATCTGTGTTGTAATGTGAAGATGTGGAATCGCCACCCGCCCATTGTGTTTTTCCTATGATATCGGGCCCTTCGACTGAGGGGGAAAGAGGCATTTCTGTAAGTCGATATGATGGTCACGACTGTCGTTGGTATATAACGACAATCGGCTTTGTTTTTGAACTATCCTTTCCAACAGGCATTGTGCAGTTATTTTGCCGAACTAGTAAAAAAAATTGATGGTGAAAATAGGAACAAACGAGAATCGTTTCTAGCGGGACGACGGAGAGAATAATAATCCGATGAAAAAAATTAAACGTTTAATCGTGTTTCGAAAACTATTTTTTTTAAACGTGGACAATTATATTCAATACAAGCTACAATGCCGACGGTAAATAGTGTAATACGTGAATGTGTTGGTCAGATTTGTTTAATATAGTAGTTAAAATAATCATTCCCTCCTCTAAACTATTATATCTAACGATAAATTACTTCCTACAGCTTATAATGAAAGACAAAACGTACCGCCGCTTATGAAGTCTCGAGCAAACGCTAACTACCTCTAACAATATAATTTATTGTTTTCCCATCGTAAATTTATTGTAAAAACAAGATAATAGCTCGGATAATATTATGTAATTTATTTATTAATGTTTAAGAGTACAGACGATCGTTTAACAAATTTTTAATGATGTTGTGATTGTTGCTATTTAGTTTATACTTTGAGACGAGCGTATTTTATATTTATATACTTTGGAGAATTAATAATTAAGAATAATCTCACATGATACTAAATGTCTAAAATATTAATAATTGGAGCGTAGAGGGAACTGTCTCTCAACACATATTCTTAGAAACGGATTTTCACCTTGTTACTTTTTTTTGTTACAAATATATAAAAATATTGGGGTTTTGTTTTATACGGCGGTAAACACCTTAAATAATTACCATTATATTTTTTTTAATCTAAAACTATTTAAAATCACAATGGAAAAATATTACAGGGGAATTCATGTATCTCTTAAAATAAATTTTTAAGCATATGATTTCCTAAAGATTATTTTGTCATTCTGTGAGTAGTCTGTTATATGTATAAAATTTACTTCTGTGAATTAATCTACACCTCCATACTAATATTATAAAGCTGGAGAGTTTGTTCGCTTGAAGGCGCTAATCTCAGGAACTACGGGTCTGATTTGAAAAATTATTTTAGTGTTAGATAGCTCATTTATCGAGGAAGGCGATAAATATACATATACATATATATACATCGAGCTAAGACCAATAGGAGCGGAGCAGCAATGAAGAATGTTCCAAAATCATATTTTTCCTTTTGAGAGCATCGGCTGCATGTAGCGTTAGCCTAAAGTAACTAAGTATTCCACGCGGAAAGTCCCGACCAGAAGCTGGTAATTCATAAAAAGGTGGATAAAAAGAAGTTCATAATCTTTACTCATTTAAATTAACGTTTATTTATTAATATACCTAAAACAGTTTTAGTGCTATTTGTAATAGGTCTTTTAAAATAACCCTATTTGGTTATTATAAAAACGGAGACATTTCGAATCACAGATTTTCTTGGAATTTTAACGAACAAGAATTGAACTTACCCGTTGATTTTATTGTATCCTTTGAGTCTCGAGCACAATAATAATTTAAGCTCCAAACAAATAAATAGAGACATTGTGATGCACAGGTCAAGAGACCGTTTTAAAACATAGCATTCGTCATTTTAAAGGTTTAAATCTAAATTCGATACCCGAGGGGTTAGGATATATGTTACGAAAGGAATATGAGCAAGCATACATGTTATTATTAGTAACTTGGAAGTGATCTTAGTTCACTGTATTAGTATTATGAAGCAATCAAACCGGTTATTTAAATGATTCTAGTTTACGACATGAATACATACCTAATACAAAATAAGTAGGAAATGCATGTGCGTACTTCATTAGAATTAGTTTCTGAACTGGTAGTAATATCTGACGTAAATAAATGGTTATTTGAGGTTTAATTTGAATACGAAATGTATTAATTTGACTATGAAGTTATATTGATAAAAATAGATGACAATAATGACTATATATATATATATATACAATAATCGCTGGATTAAACATTTCTTGATTTTTTATGCTGTTGGGTGATTTGCTATCATATTGCAATTACCATAGTAATTATATTGCTATGATAATAAAATTATTATTTGTTGTACGTATCGTTACTTATGTGTGAACAACGTGTGGCCTCTCTTTTACACCTATTCAGTTTTAGTATAATGTGTGCTTTTTCGCACGCTCTAATAACACCTGTAGATTGCTATCGACAATAAAAATAAGGGAGAACGGATAGTCGACAGTAAAATTTAATACCTTTAAACGAGCAATTCTTGTATATTTTTATATTTGTACATATTCAGGATATTGGAAATGGCGTCATATATTTCCGTGAAACTTAGTATGTAGGTAGTTTCGGGGACGATAAATCGATGTAGCTAGATTTTATTCATAGAAGACTTTTTTTAACTGAGATTACAGATAATAAAAATATAGCTAGAATATGAAGGTAAATTTCGCCGCCGCCGCACTGTCAAAACAAAAATAGCTCATATGGAAATTGGTTGCTTCGAAAATCCGTGTAACCCCAGTTTGAATCCAAGTGTATATATATATATATATTTTTGTAAAAACCGATAATTTTGTAAGGCAAACGTAACAATTTATTTTAATTAAATAAATAATTCCATTGTTATGATTATAAGAGAGATAGATAACGTTTTTTAATATATTTTTTTGTGAAAAGTTCTAATTTTGTGAGGCAAACCTAACAGTTTCTTTTAATTAAAAAAAAAACTGAGCTAGACTCGGTCGTCCAGATACTAACTATAAATCGTGTAATTTGTTTCACATTGGGAAGGAACAATGTGTTACATTATTAGTTGTTACTAGTGTCTCGTGTCTTCACACGACTATTTTGATTTTGGAGCTGTTTAAATACATTTTTTTTTTTCGAAATGACTACGCTATTGACCCAGCAAGGTCTTTAGGCACTCAGCCGATTTTATTTTGGCAACCAGCTCAAGAGTCCACCAACAACCACGATCCTTCACACTTCACAGGCACACCTCGGCTTAGCTGTTACCTGTTGCATGCAAAATCGCGACTTAGCTAACCTAGCTAACTATTCATATATGTATGAGTTGTTGAAACGTATATGTGTACCAAACATACACGTCTCAACAACTCCTCCATATATTTATTATCGGAAAATTGAGAGTTTTCAGTTCGATGAGGGAAAAAAGTAAACCCTTCCACTTTCATGTGAAAGCGTGTATTGTGCACATGTGTGGGGGTGATCGTGTAGTGTTGTAGCGGTGATGTATATTTGTGTGTCACCGTATCGCGCAACCAACGCACTCAAGGGCTCCCTACCGAGGGATTGAACCTAGGCTTGAGCCGCTACCGTGGGAGGCCTAATCGGGTGAATAAGTTCTTTGGCTTCTACAGTTTATCAACATGATACTTTGTTAGTGCTTGCATACGAAAAACTTTTTTAAAGTGTAATTTTAAATGTGAGACGTCTTTCAGACTATCTATTGGAATTGAATGCTTTCGGCCATTTTGATTTATATTAAATGGAGGCCCATAACTAAATTATGTATTTGGATAGCAGGATATACTATACTAGCTGTTACCCGCGGCTTCGCACGCATTTTTTTAAATATATTAGATGTTTAAAATTGTGATCACACATCTAGTGTAAATTACAATAATACTCTTTCAAAAATAACTGTAAGTATCACACGCACATCATCTACTGTAACAGGTAACGTGTACATCATATATGTGAATACTAATAGTGAATCGAATGGAATGGGATTTATCATCAACCACATAACTGGAACTTTAAACTGTTATATATCACCCTCAGTGCTCACTTACACTATATAAGAAAGTAATGAAAATATTAAGCTAAACATTATCGAACAATATGTGTTAAACCATTTATTATATAGATATAATATGTCCATAGTGTCGATATAATTAAGTTATTATCATACCTTGCTATAATTTAAATCAAATATAAACATATGACTTTCAATTACAACAGCGATGCCCTTAGTGTTGCAGTTGTTCATAGGCGATGGTAACCACTTACCATCAGGTGGGCCGTCAGCCTGTTTGGTGCCTTTTGGCATAAATACATGTACATATGTATATATTTATTCTTGGAGTCCAGTACAGCACACGTCACACGAACGACGAATGCACGGATAACAGTTTATCACTACATAGTGTAAAACAAAGTCCTATTCCACGTCTGTCTATATGTATGTTCGCGATAAGATCAAAAACTACAGAACGCATATTCATGTCGTTTTTACCAATATATAAAATGATTCTTGGGCAAGGTATAGGTATAGTTTATCTTATTATCAGGGCGGGCAACGTCTGCTGAACCCGCTAGCTTAAAATAAAACAGCCAATTAGTTACTTATTTGCCCGTAAAATTCCCGTTCAAATAGGTCTAGCCATTTCGGAGATTACCCGGAACAAATAAAAAGAACATAACAGACATATCGATAGAATTTAAAAAAATGTTGATATTTGTAGCATCTCATATATTTCTAATATAAAATACACTCACTTTACTTTTATTACACGTAATATATCACAAATCAAGAATTGGGAACAAAACTAAAGTAGAAATAAATTTTTTGAGGAGATTTTGGCGGAATTTTAGTCTGTCATCTAGTGGATTTATATTTTATTAATAATCTTGTGTTATTTGTCTCTATATTGTGTTAAATTTGTGACGTTTTATGTGATATGGTTCGTTTATTTTACATAGGTGAAATGAAAGAAAAATAATACCACGAAGCATGAATTCTGTTGTCTTGAAAATTAAGAATATAAAAATTTACGAAATATTATATAGAGTATTTGGTTCTTATACCTTAACATTATCTTGGACATAGAAGAAAAATACCTATATTGACAACTTCTGAATTGGCAGTATGGATTAATTCCTTCGACTATCTTATTGGACGAATATTATTACTACTAAACATTTTGAATAGCAACACAAAATAAACTTTAGAAATGTTTCCGATATAAACGTACCACGTATAATTAAAAATTGGAAACAAAAGTAACGTAGAATAAACCTTTTGAATAGGAACACAAAATAAACCATGAAAATATTTTCGATAGAATGTTATCGCGTTACCATGGCAACGCATATAATACTGACATTAACACGCAGCGGAAGCTTCCAAAGTAGCCCGATTTTGAGACATTCTTCATTAGTGCTCAGCTCCTTTTGGTTTTAACGTGATGATATGTAGCCTATAGCCATCCTCGATAAATGACCTATCTAACACTAAAATAAACTTTTAAATCGGATCTGTAGTTCTTGAGATCATAGCGTTCAACCAAACAAACAAACAAACAAACAAACTCTTCAGCTTTATATATTAGTATAGATTAGTTAGAACAGCTTCGCAAATAATTCTGTATTTTTTAATAATATGTAAAAGATGAAACGGTTACTGTGAGTTATTCTTACGAAATAGATATACACTATTGTGGATTTTTCTATTGATTTGGGTAACTTTTTTTGAATATTTTTTTAAATTGTCAAATTAGTTTTATAATGAAAATACAAGTTAAATATATCCTATTACAGACGACAAACATATGCTATCGTTTATATGAAACGCGATAAATTAATTTAAATCAACATTTACCATTTGTTATAAAAACAAGAACGTAGAGATAACAGTAATTTGCATTTTAATTCACCAAATAATGTTTCCGTTTCAAGGTTCTGTTTAAATTATACGTTTATTGAGCGAAATTAAATATTTTTCTTTAGGTAGCATCTACATATTGTTTTTAATTAGGAGTTTTTCGTTCTGTAATATATTGAATCTTGGACCTATTAAACATAGGATCTTTTATTTCGATGATGGAGTATATAGATTAGGCTGTTCGTCGTTTTCCAGGTTTTAAATACAAAAAACATAACAAAACACCTAATATTTTTTAGAAAATACGGGAAAAACAATTTTGACCTTATCAAAATTTACAAATTATATTTTTGCGACCATATTCCAACTTCCGCATTCCAAGGGATCATAGTAGTTTGTTAAATTATTCAATAAAATATGCATGCCAAAAAATAATTTCTAATAAGTGAAAAAATCCAGTGTTACATGAATGGAAAAAGTATTGTCATTTAAACAGGGATCAACGGCATCGGATTTTGTTTAAATTTTTTTTAGGTTATATAATAACAATTTGAACGGACATCCTAATATTGATACCTAAAAAGGCAATCATTATAATCTATTAGGGTAGAATACTGTAAATAAAAATTCTAGTTTCCATATGTAGATAAATCTCACATGTCTCATATAAGTTATCTACAATCGCTGAGAATGAGTGGCGAATGTCAATTCCCAGCGATTGCCATTTCAAATGACTCGTTTGAGCGATGAATAGACATCGCAACATGTCGATAGTCGACATCTAGTAGCGTGTTCGCGTCGATAAAATGCATGCTATTTTCGAGTCGTGGTGATTTATACGTAGGGAATGAATTTTAGAATCATCTACATCAGTGTTTCCTAACGTGGGGCCTACGCCCCACAGGGGGGAATTTGATAGTTAACGGGGCAATTTAAAAATGGACTCGACACGACTTAAACCCTTTCGCTTTGGGTAATTTAAATGCAATGCTAGATATCGATGACAAATTTAACAAAAAAGGCAAATTCTTAATTAAAATTAATAAAAAATTCTTAAGCATGTTGTAAATAATTATTAGGTATAGCTTCGTATGACGTTACCAAAATTTCAACTGGGTAATCAGAGTCGTCAAGTAAGTTTTTCATTATATGTTTTGAAATTTTACTTACGATGTTTCGATAACAATTTCATAGTGGTTTCTACCTAAAACTTATCATTTATATTTCTTAAGGGAACTAAACAATTTTTAAAGGTTAAAAATTATATATGGCAAGGGGCCCAAAATTTTAGAATTCCTAAGGTGGGGCGTGGCTTAAAAAGTTTGGGAAACATTGATATACATAAATCGTCACTGAAAGCGAGTTTGCTTGCGATGGTAAAATTCGTTCATATATTCAAGATTAAAAATAAACGATGTCTTCCTATTCATTTTTTTTAATTCAGATATATAATATACATTTTAGAATTTTATATGAAAGGAAAAATAAAAACCGATAGAAAGATATCTGAGGATCAGTGAAGAATTACTTTGATTAAATAATAATTTAATGCGGTCTCAAGTATCGAAATTAAGGTGTTTTCAAATATACAAAAAAAAAATATATATCTCTTGATAATTATTAAATTCCACAGTTAATTTATGTTAATTTTCATTAACAAGTATTAAAAATTAGGTAACCTTTACGATGCAACTAAACCGAAATAAGCAACTGTTGTTTATCTAAATAAGTTTATATCAGTTATATTGCGTATTTTTTTTAAATAATCTCCTTCAATGAAACAACCCCAGAGAAAAATACCATTTGTTTTTTCCTATTTTGTTTTTTGTACAAAAAGCCTTGATAATTATTGTTCAAAATTATATTTTACCATCCATATCCAAATGGGATAACATCAAGGATTTTAAAAATGTCACCTATCGCTTTATACTTAATTAACAAAAAAGTTTCACATTATTTTAGTCGTTGGTTCCTAACAGATCAAAGATTACATTCTATTTTATCATCGTAAACCCAAACGCAAGCTTAACTTATTGTATCGAGAGACTGTTCACACATTAAATAGATCCATATAAGAAACGATCCTTTCTAATTTATTTTAAATACTTGAAATACAAAATTCACAAAGTCCAAAAAATGTTATGTTAGATCTTTCACATATAATGTAATGTACTTAAGACTGATTTTATTATAAAGTCATAAGGGTGTAGTACTTTACATTATGCTCTGGAACTTAGTATTTATGTGATAAAGTTTGGTTATCACGCACGCATTTTAGTTGTATTAATAAAGCTAGACGTGACTTTCGGGTGACTTCAAAATAACCCTCCAAGTTTTAATAGCAACCACAATATTATGACGTGACTTGACCACGGTAAACACTACAGGATTAGAACATAAATTTAATTTAGATATATACAAATTTAGAGGATTTTTTTTTTCGAAATGTCTACGCTATTGACCCAGCAAGGTCTTAACAGCTTCACCGGACTACAAGGCGAGCGCTTAAGGCACTCAGCCGATTTTATCATGGCAACCAGCTCAAGGGTGCACGGCACACCTCGGCTTAGCTGTTGCCTGTTGCATGCAAAATCACGACCTATCTTAGCTAACCTAGCTAACTATTCATATGTGTATGAGTTGTTGAAACGTATATGTGTACCAAGCATACACGCCTCAACAACTCCTCCATATATTTATTATCGAAAAATTGAGAGTTTTTCAGTTCGATAAGGGGAAAAAAGTAAATCCTTCCACTTTCATGTGTAAGCGTGTAGGCGTGCACGTGTGTGGGGGTGATCGTGTAGCGTTGTAGCAGTGATGTATATGTGTGTTACCGTATCGCGCAAGCAACGCACTCAAGGGTTCCCTACCGAGGGATCGAACTTAGGCTTGAGCCGCTGCCGTGGGAGGCCTAATCGGGTGTGCGGGAGCGAAATTAACCCCCAGACCACGGCGGCGTGATCTGTGGTTACGCGGGCGTGGGGAATTTAGAGGAATAAAAATGTTGTCACTGGCAAATGATTCTGCAACGTTTTTTTATAAACAAAATATAAATTATTTTATACATCGACGGTGGTAAAACGAATTGATTATTGCGAGAAAAATATCAAATACACGATAGCCGACTACATCTTTCTTTTGATATTGTATTCATAAATCGGTAAATATATTATTTAGAAACTAGTTTTTTACGATTACCTTCGCAATTGATTTATGATAATGAATCTGCAATTTTCTCTGTATATTTAAATATTTTATAAAGTTTGTGACAAGGTTTCTTGATCATGAGTGTGATGTTAATTTCTTTTAACTGTCTGCCTCATGTAGCCCAGAAACGGCTTGCCGAATTTAAATGAAATTTATACAAGTGTGTTTCATTATAAAATTAAGAAGCTATAACAATAATATTTTTGAAAATTATAAGCCCGTAGTCCAGTGAAGCTGGTTAAGATCTTGCTAGCTCAATAGCGTAGTCAGATCGAGAAAAAAAAAAGAAATCATAAGGTATGAATACAAACAATCTAACATATAATTCTGTAGAATACAAAAAAAAAACACATCATTTAAGGTTTCAAAACATCCAAAATGAGGATAAACAATAAGATTTATTGTAAATATTTATAAACGATTACCTCAGAATCTCTGCGTGCGTCAGACAAAGGTGAGCTCATTATACCTGACCAGTTCTACCTGGACCTTTTAGATTTACTACTATATTACTATCTATGTCGGCATCTTCACACGCGTGTATTATTATACGAAACAAAAATAACTGCAGCCCCATCTAGGGATGACTTATACTAAATATATATACTATCAAAACATTCTTTATTAAAGAGTTTTTGGTTTTAGACTTTGACTAATTTATTATCATATCGCAACCCTTAATAAAACATTAGGACACATATCGAATTTTTAGGTATTTTAGTTTTTGCAATAGAAAGGTTTATTAGAGATAGCTCTGCAAAATTGATCTCACAGACAAAAAAAAACTGACTAGAAATAACAATAACACATGTTTCATCTACATGTTATACATTCTGCTGTCTGCGTTTGCGATATATGGTCTAAATCAATATTGTTTCAATAGTTGAGGAAATTGACTTGTACACGCGTGTGCAAGTTGGAGTTGTCTTTATATTAGAAACAAAACTACGGTGTACGTTGCATTATCGCATTAATATTGCAGGGGCCTATTAAAACTTAGATATAGTAAATTCACTCAAATCTGTAGACTTCCCTCTGAATTATACAGACAAATCAAATAATGCTTCCAATGGCAAACTAAAAAAATGTAAAATAGGGGCCTAACTTGCAAGTGTTTTGTGGATAGTTTTTTATTTTATGTCTATAGTCCAAATTTCTACTGGCGAAGCGGATGTTCCGCCATCTAGTTTAGGCATGATATGTTGTGTCGATACGGGGGCGACTTTGTCCTTTGACATAAGTACAAAATCTCTTCGCGATAATATTGCAAAATACCCAACCCGGTTGACGCCGTGTGCGCATTAATTACGTACAATTACTGTTACACCGCTGTATACTTGATGTATAAACCCGCTTTAATCTGAAGTGTAATAGGGAACTATTTCCGCCTTTTAAACGCATTATAAACATTACGTGTTGTGTTACGTGTGTGAACGATTTGGTGGCCACCGACACTCTGTGATACTCATGATACCCTTGTACGTTCGAGGGTTGGCAGCCGCATCCAGGGGTTTAAAGGTAAGCGAAAGTGCTGTATATACCCCCTATCGACCACTTACTTTCTTCATATTTTTATAATAGACAAAATTAGACTGACTCGTATCCCCGTGTTCAGTCATATTGGGTTCTTGAACCGCCGAATGAGCACAGCTATTTACACGCCTGCCTTACCATCTACAAGGTAAGTTGTTGGTAATACAGATAAACCACTAAAGTCCAAGTGTGCAAATTCTGTAGTGTTAGAGCAATTTTTGTAGAAATTATATAAGCGTGGATTTGTTTTTTGACGTTTCCCAAAAAACCTAAGTTTTTAATACCTTTAATTTATTAAGGGTGCGATATTTTCATTTAATTATCATTTATTGTTTATTGATAATTTGGTACAAATTGGTATACAAACTAAATCTTGAGGAAATCTGGCTCTCAAGTACAGCTATCGGAACACACCAACAAGTGCTTAAAGACAGATTTTGAGCGTGAGGATAAAATCAAAATCAATTTATTCAATTTTGGCCCTAAGAAGGCACTTATGAACGTCAAAACTACAACCAATTCGAAAAACAACCCAGTCATCGAGAAGAACCGGCAAGAAACACCATCTGGTTTATCTTTTTTACAAATATATATAACATTTAGAATCTATTACATACATGTCAGAAACGTTTTTAATGGATGCACAGAGATGAGTCAATTTCAGACATCAATATCGTTCACATACTGATCCACTCTATTATATACCTATAGCCTAATATAAATAGCCTTTTGAGACCAAAACCCGCTTGACATGGTGCTTAAATTCACAATCCGGCGAATCGGTAATATCCTTTGGAACTTTGTTATAGAACCGTACACTATTTCTCAAAAAAATATTACTCGTTTTTCTAAGTCCAAAACATGGGTCAACCAGTTTGTCACAGTTCCTAGTATTTAGATTATGCCGGCCTTTTACAAAATCCAGCTTATCAAGGTTCTTTCGGACATACATTAAATTATCAAGAATGTATTTGGAGGGCAGATTTAAAAAAATAATACCTCGAAGAACGTATTTAAAGTTTCCTTCATCAAATACATATCAATTAGTTAATTTCAATAAAGTATTAAAATTTAAATTTATTACAATAAATCTATAAATAGACATCCCACTTTTTTGTTTTTTTTTTTTCGAAACTGACTACGCTATTGACCTAGAAAGGTCTTAACAGCTTCACCGAACTACTAAGGCGAGCGCTTAAGGCACTTAGCCGACTTTACCTGGGCAACAAGCTCAAGGGTGCACGGCACACCTCGGCTTGGTTGTTGCCTGTTACATGCAACTCGCGACCTATCTTAGCTAACCTAACTAACTATTCATATATGTTTGAGTTGTTGAGACGCATATGTGTACCAAGCATACACGACTCAACAACCCCTCCATATATTATTTATCGGAAAATAGGCATCCCACTACTGGGTAAATACCCCTTTGCAAAAGAATGCGTGGGTTTAAGTAACTACTAGATAAGCTCACGACACGACTTACAAATCATTTCAAACGGGGAGAAGTAGGCGGTTCTGTATTTTCATACCTCTAAATTACTGTAATTATTCGAACACTTCTTAACACGTACATATTTCCTCAACGTTTTCTTTCACCATCACTTGTTAATGTTAGTAATCAAACTGAAAGGAGCAAATGTACGCGAACTTGTAAAAACACTTTAAGTTATACTTACATGTATATAAAATTTAAATGTTTAGTGTATGTTCGTGCTGATCTTCAAAATAGCTGAACGGATTTTGACGAAGCTTTTACTATTAGCTACTTATCAAATAAAGATAGTGTCAAAGTTTAATGTAAACAATAAAGTACATTTTGCAACTAACAAGAAAGGAAGAAAAAGAAAGTGAAAATTCGAAAAGAATAACAAACATTAAGATAAAGGAAACATATACATGGTTTATCTGAATACATGATATTCAAGAAGAACTGTGTGGTACTGCAGCTCTGATTTTCAATGGAAGGCCAAAGTAAGGTACGGAAGTGTAGTCGTTGTCTTGGCAATAATATTACAGGAGACATGACTTTTATATAAACAATCAATAATAAAAGTTTAAAATATACACATTAAAAAAAGTATAATGAGCCTGTCGAAAAACTAACTAATGATACAGATAATAAAAAATTGAGCCGTCACGGGACGCCTGGCAAATGTGAAACATCGAAATTGTTTGAATCGAATAGATCTCGAATTTTCAAATCACACTATAAGTATGTGAGCTCAGTGCGGCAAAAGAGATTGCGCATAGTCACTTGCGCATGACATCGCGTCGCCACCACTCGAATACTCGCCACGCCAACAACCAAGTTTACCCGCGCCTATAGATGTTTCACATCAGAAACTTTTTTCCAATGAACCAATTAAATAATTTTTATGAGAACTAAGTCTCGAGTACCAACTTGTTATTAAGCAGTTACAAAAAATCCTCTTACATAATGCTTTCGTAAGATGATACAAGGGTAAAAGCATTATTTCTAGCAATTCCCAGAGCATTTACATTTTACGGATCAATGAATATTCTCACATTTAATTTAATTTCCCTTACACAATGACCTTTTGCTTTTCGACTTTTTATTGTGACTATTGTTTTATTACACGATATGTTAATACTGGTATTAATGACTGTAAGGTGTTATCAAGATCGTGAGGTTGGGAAAGAACGATCAAGTGGAATTTATAGGATTGTACCGGCATCTGCAATTGAAAGCCAGTTCCCTCTCTAGCTTTAGAGTATTACATTTTTATATGGAAACAAAGAGTAATGAATAAAAAAAAGTAAAATTAATTTGAACCACAATTAGGCCAGAATCATCACTTTCTTTTATTGCTGCTCGACAAAGTGATTGTGCTATGCCTGGTGGTAAGCATAGTACAATCCAAAAACATCGGCAACCACCGAGAGACAGATTATTCATCACTGGTCGCCGCTGTCATGCCGGTTATGTCTCTTCACGTTACGCTTGAAGGACCCCATGTCATAGGAAGGAACACACTGGCCGGGAGATTGTTCCACAGTTTCACGGTACGGCAAAGATATGACGATGCGAACTTTTTAGTTCATGCCCAGATAAAATTTACCGTAAAACTGTGGCTACGAAGGCCAGTGCGTATAGTTCGGTTGTGGAAAGGGGAGGAAGGGATTAAGTTAAATAACTCGTCAGAGCACTCGCCGTGATACAGACGGTAGAACACACTCAATAAGGCTATGTCCCTGCGCAACTGTAGCGGTTCTATATCCACTGTTACATCTGCATCATTCACAATGCGGATAGCCTGTCTCTGCAAACTGTCCAGGGTATCCAAAAGGTATTTTGCGGAACCGTCCCAAAGGTGCGAACAGTATTCCACGCAAGGCTGAACTTGTGCCTTGTAAAGGAGATATAGCTGTTCAGCCATGAAAAACCGTCGCACTTTGTTCAGGATTCCGAGTCTCCGAGATGCAGTGAAGATCACGCTTACAATGTAATCCCTAGGATTGATGTCGCTGCGAATATATGCTTAAAACATTGAGGCTATCTCGCATTGCGAGCGAGACGTTCTGAAGAGTTGGAATGGGGGGAAAATGGGGATTTTTTGCAGGAAAACGCGCACACCTGTGTTTTGTTGGCATTAAATTGAACCAAATTACTTACTCCCCATTTTCAAATGCGAAGCAAGGACCGGTCAAGCTCAGCCACAAGTTCTTGCCGTCTCTTTTCTGTTTCTCCCCGACCGCTACAACGCTTGCTGTAATAGGACTCATGGATGGTGCTGTCATCTGCATAGCAAATGGCCTAGAGGCAACATATCATTGATATGCAGAAGAAACAGAGTAGGTGATAGTACAGAGCCTTGAGGAACTCCAGCATTTATTGGCATGAGCTGCGAATCACATCCTTCAACAAGGACACGAATTCTGCGCTCATGTAGAAAGCTAGAGCCATTTACATAAATTGTCGGAGAGTCTGTACGCCGGAAGCTTTGAAAGAAGACCAAGGTGCCAGACCCTATCAAATGCCTTGACAATATCGAGACTGACTGCCAGGACCTCACCGTGCTTATCAATTGCCTCCCCCCAGCGGTGCAGTACGTAAGCTAGAAGATCACCCTTTGATCGGTTTTGGCCAAAGCCATATTGCCGATCGTTAATAAGCGAGTAATCCTCCAGATAACGGACAAGCTGGGTGTTAATAATGCGTTCCATGATCTTGCACAACACTGAGGTTACGGCAATCGGACGGTAGTTGTTAGGGTCCGAACGATCCCCCTTCTTGGGAATCGGTTGAACATTGGCTTCTTTCCAAGCCCGGGGCACGACACCAGAAACGTATGATAGGCGGTATAAGCGCGTAAGTGTTGGAGTCAACTCGGCTGCACATTTTTTTACAACAACCACTGGGATACCATCCGGGCCACTAGCTTTCCGGACATCGAGTGATCGAAGTTCTTTTAGTACGTCACGTTGCCTAAATCGTAATTCCGGCATGGTGACACCGCAGCAAGGAATAGTTGGCGGTTGAACGTTTCGATCATCGAGCCAGGAATTCGAAGCAAAGAGATTGCCCAGTAGTGTCGCTTTCTCCTGCGGCTCGTAGGCTAAATTCCCATTAGGGTACCTCAGTGGCGGGAACGTTGGACGACAAAAATTGGCTTGCACAGCTTTGGCCAGACTCCAGTAGACTCGACTGTTAGTTGGATGATTTAGGAGTTCATGACCTAAGCGCGCAATGCGCTGGGAATCCGCTCTAGAATAGGCCCTCTTGCAAGCTTTGGTAGCAGAGTTATATGCTGATTTGAGGGTGCTGAGATTAGGATCTTGTTAGCGCGACCCTTGATCCAATCACGATACGTGGCTTGCTTTTTACTAATAGCATCATCACACTCGCGATTATACCAAGGGCGTCCTTTGCGATTACCGACGTTCTCGGAGGAAGGAATATAATACTCAATGGGCAATCCAATTTCGTCAGTAATCGCATCGGCAATCGCTGAAGGATCTTTCCCGTCAAAACAGCGTCGCTGCCAAGGAATGGAAGCAACATAATCTCGCATCCCGTCCCAATCTGCTGACGAGTAGTGCCAAACTTTGCGCTTAATTCTTACACTGGGTGGAGGAGGAGCGCGTGGCACAGACGATACGATAAGACAGTTGGATGGCTCGTCAACAGAAGGTCTAGTAAAGAGGGCGCATGATCTGTGATATCAGGAATCCGGGTGTGCTGGATTACTAGTTAAGTCAGGTCATGTGTTAAAGCGAATGCATGGGCAGATCGTCCAGCATGGTCCGTCCTAGAGGAACCCAGCCACATTTCGTGGTGTGCATTAAAGTCCCCTAAGAACACCAATTTCGCAGTAGGAAACTGCTCCTGTGCGTCATCTACTGCCTGACTCATGTATTCAAACAGCAGAGTAGTCTCATCATCCCCATTATGGGATCTATAGAGATACGTGTAACCAAAGGACAGAAAAGAAAGGATTCTCCATGCAGCGCAAACGACGACAGCACACCTCCGACCGTACATATACACAGACTTCGGCTTTGGCTTGAAAGTTCTCCTCAAGCTGGTAGTCGGGATAGTGTAAATAAGATGTATCGGCTGGACGGCGTATCTGTGTTTTGGTCAGGAAGAGCATGTCAGGCTGAACCGTCTCGAGGTGTTGATGAACGGCATTTAAGTTAGAATGAAGTTCACGGATGTTAATAAACTCCATCGGAAAAGCGGCGTAGGGGTTGTGCATCGCTGTTGAATCTATAATTAGCGCGGTCATTTTTTTTTAAAGAAAGAAGACGTGAAGAGCGGACAACCTTCATCTAAGCCCAGATGTAGTCAATGTAATTCACCGACTCACTTAAATTTCTGCAAGAATTGCACTAACCCGGCGGACGGAAAGACCCCGTAAAGGAATAGGTCGCCGGGACCCCTAATCCAGTCACCAACTAGTACGACGAACCTACCCAAGATTATGCGCGGCATGATGGGGCAGCCTTTCATGGTGGTTATCCACGATTGGGCCCCTGTACTGTACCACGGGCGGCCAGCGGAACAACCGTTTCTACAAGTCTCCCTGGCCGCCGGGTTAATGAAGCTCTCTTAGGCGGTGAGTCGTTGGAGACTCACGTTGGTACCTGTGCAATGACGAAAATCACCCGGTACTAGATATGTATTGGCTGATCCCGGAACGCGACGCGCAGAAGCGAGTCACTATGACGGGCTTTTTCGCCATGTACATGGTGAATGCGACCTAGTCGGGCTGTAAAACCCTACCACCCCGCTATCGCCATTGCCTCGTTCGTTGGTCAGCAGGGTGCACCACGTGCAGGTGAGGTTGGCTTGGGTGTCTCACGTCTTAAGATGTTATTTGACACCCCTTACACCCCAGACTTGCGAGACTAACCTACACTCGTACTTTATAGGTGGTAGAGCCACATTGAAGCTATTACTGGCTTCAGTATGAATGGGTCGGCTCGCCCGGGGTAGTACCACGTGAAGTAACAGTGCTTGTATTGTTGCGTTTCGTTCGGTCAGTAACTACGCCGGAGATCCACCTCTTCTCACCTTCCTCTTCTCCTCTTCTCTTCTTCCCCTCATCATTCAACGCTGGCTGGCAACGCACTTGCGACTCCCCTGGTGTTGCAAGTGTCTAAGGACAGTGGTGATCACTTAACATCAGGTGACCCACCTGTTCGTTTGCCCTTTATGATATATAAAAAACACCTAGACGACAATCCTGCATCTTACATATCTGCCGCATTTGAGAGTCGATCGCTAGTAGTCTATTAATATTAAATTTGATCGCCAGCAGTTCAAGTTTGAGTACCTCTGTCCTACGTGATAACATCATACCTCAATGCTATCTTTTCTAATCGTATAGTGGGCAACGATGGTGTTCTTTACAAAAAGGTCAAAAATTAATGAAACTTTTTAATTTTGAAAATTGGACCACATTCGAAAGGTCCGTGAGACTGCATTAACTTTACCGTGTTCCACATATCTCTTTCCAATTATCATATTATTAAGAAGTATATCGGGTTTTTGGTATAACATTTATTAAAACCAGTCGACCTTGTTAAATGGGAATGGCGCATACCAATTTGCATTACTATATCATTCCGAGTGAATATGTTAAAGTAATATATACAATTATGCAAAAATTTGAGAGTCCTTTAAATTAACTTAGATTCATATTAATATAGTTTAAAATGTACTAAATATTGTTTTTAATTGATGCCGTAGATAATGAAGTCACAGTAGTTAATGTATCCGAGCATTATTTCAAAATAAAAATACTCTATATTCAATTTAGGCCCTGAAAAGGCACTTACGAATGTCAAAAATAGCACCGGTTCGGAATACAACCCAGTTATCGAGAAGAACCGGCGAGAAATACTCGATCTGGTTTATCTTTTCATAATACTTTTTTATATAAGTACAACGTAGTACCATTCGGTTAAGGAATACATCGCAGTAAAACTACAGAATGGCTCCCTATCCTATCCTATCCTATATACAATAGTCTAGAGGAATTTTTCCGACGCAAAATACATGTAGGAGTTGTTGAGGCACGCATGCTTAGTACACATGCATGTTTCAGAAACTCATATACGTATATCTAGATAGCTTAGCTTAGGTTATCTTAGATAGGTCGCGATTTTTGCACAAAACAGGCGACAGCCCAAGCCGAGGTGTGCCGTGCACCCTTGAGTTAGCCGCCCAAACATCCCAAATCGGTTGAGTGCCTTCAGCGCTCGCCTCAATAGTTCGGTGAAGCTGAAAAGACCCTTCCAGGTCAACAGCGTTTTCAGTTCGAAAAAAAAAACTACAGAATGGTCGTAGGGTTTTTCCTAACCCTCGTCTGATTAACTACTATACTCAATTTATAAATCTTTGTCCAAACCTTTATGGGTACGTATCTAGTAGTTTTACTCACGTTCAGTTTATTCTAAGTCTAACGCTTTACCTATAATCTTGGAGCACGTAGATACGTGTAAAATATGTCCATATTAAAATTTTTACGTTTTGCCTTTGGCCTAACTAAAGCTACGGACCTGAAGAGTGTTGACATCTTCAACTGGCATGGTGATGAACGTATCAGACCAAATAGCAAGTATCATAAGGGTGCCGAAATGACAGACCCCTGTTTGAGTTCTTGTTACGCGTAGAATTCCGCAAATTCAATCCTACTATACTACTATAGGAATTCGAACTAAGTATACGCAGTATTTGATTATGCGAGTGTATGTTTAGTGTAATTGGATTAGATGAAAAAAAAAAACTTTTTAAAATCCTTCTTTAAATTAAAATTAACTTTTGCGGAATTATAACATTTAAAAATATTATGCAAAATGAGGGTTGATATACAAAAAAAGACGCTTAAATTGTTTTAAACTTCAGAACAATCGAATCAAATCGAAAGGATTAAATCGAATACAATACACGATACAATATCCTTTCTTTTTATTGTAGGGCATGGACAACTTATTAAATAAAATAAAAAGAATTAATAATGTAATACTTATTGTCTGTGAGGGAAATGTAATATTCGGATCAAGGGATGGGATGGCAACCACCACACCCACACTGATCGGGGTACCTAGCCTAGGTAGTGGACTGTATATAAATTGGCTGGAGGCAGATACCCCTTGAAAATGTATGCCGAAAGTATTTCTTTATAATCGGGACAAAAGCTCACTCACCTGATATAATATGTCTTCTCCGCCGCCGTGGGCGATGGTGAGAGTACCAGTTATCCAAGGTAACTCGTATACAAATCACAAAACACAATTCGGGACCGCCGTGTATGTAGTGAATCCGAATTTAAGCGCGGGTTCCGACCAAGTGCCGTCGTGCAAGTCCGCCCTACAAGCGCAAGTGACCAGTCATCTCCGACTTTCCGTTGACAAACGATGTGTCAAAAATAAAAAATAATTTTGCATACCCCCAACCAATTTATGCCCGAACAAATAAAAAGAAATTACATATTAGCTGCGTCCAATTATTTCACTCGTGTTTATTTTGCCCTATCCTCTATCCCCGTCCCATATACACCCCACCCAAACTATAACTTGATTTTCGCTTAGTTTACTTTCTGATATACACTTATATGGTAAATACTCCGGTACTAAGAGTCGTGATGCTAGATAGCCTTAACATGCCTTAATAAATTCAGTACAAAATACAAGTGAACAGGCATCATTTGCATATAAATTTAGCTTGATTCATTCTGAAATAAAAAAAAAATTGTACACTTTTGTTAATTTACATGTGTAATTCATTTTAAACGCTTTTATTGTACGACTTGCAGTATGTAATTTAGTACTGATAGGTTAATGAAGATTTTAATTACAATCGAGTTTACTATCTCCTTCGTTATGCGGTGTGATAAGAAACAAATGAACACGTAAACTGGTAAATAATTAAAACGTAACAAGTTCGTGTAACATTTTACTTGGTATATTATCGATTATACGTTTATATGCTGGAAAGTTTAGCAAACATACTAATATAAATTTTATGGATGTTTTTATTGTATTAATTTTGCTATAAACTAACACCACAAGATGGCGTTGTAACGAACTTTTTAACAGTAAAACCGAACGCCTTGAAAAATGGTATGTGTAGATATTAATGATAAATATGTCTAAATAACAAAAATAATATAACACTAGCAAATAGATAGTAGCGACAATTAATAACAAATACGAGCAAAACCGCGGACATAACCTTATGTACATAAATTAAGAAAAAAATACAATAATTTTTACGATTAACCTTCATCTATTCACGGTTTTTACTCGAATAACAAAATTAATAAGATAAAAGAATGACAAATTTTGTTATTCAATACTAGATTTGTCTAGAAATAAAATGTGGGCACTTGTGCAAGCTTCTTTTAAGTAAGATTTATAAGAAGACGCAGACGAACTCGCGGGTAACTGTTAGCACAAAATACATTGAAAATTCACTACGCTGTAAGTCAATTATTCAAGATAAACTCTAATTATAGCAACACAACACTCGAGTACAGATTGCAATGGCTATAGTCTGATTTAAAGGTGTTAAAAACCGTCCGGTTTTGATAATAATTCTTAAGAACCCGCGGTTAACAGCTAAGAAATTAATGTCAGCTAAAATAGTAATCAAGATTAAAATATACGCCTCCGGCACTGATTATAACGATTAGCCTCCATTCCAACGAATTGAGCCCACTAAATATTTAGCAGTGTATATTTTACTTTGTTATTATGTGACCATAAAATACGATAGAATAGGGCTCGGCCATAATATATTGAGATTAGTTTTAGTCCATGAGCGACAATACGAATGTCACTATAGCGTGAGCTGAAACACTCAGATACGGAATTGTACTTTTTTTTTGGTAATAATAATAAAGCAACGATGAATAGATGGGCGAGTCTAATGTCGATTCAATGTCCATTGGTCTGAAACTGTTAATAGTATATTAATTTCGACGGTCGCCTTATTGGTACCTCCTTATAAAAATAGAACTCTTGCAAAATCACTTGGGTTTTCTCTTTGCTTCGTGAGTTAAATTCTACGCCTCAGAGACAGCTTGAGTGGAATGAATCCTAAAATAATATAACTTGATTTACATGATTTTTTCGGAATTCACGTGCATTTATTAATTTAGTTTGGTGACATTATCTACTGCCGGTGAAGCCGGTGAAACCATTGCGAAGAAACCTGAATTTGAAGAAATGTTCTTGTAATATTACTATATGGGGAAAACTATATACAAATTTGGATTTCTTGGAGTTTGACATCGCCAATACGTTGTGGACAGGCCTGATGATTATACATATACCTCCCGCAAATAGAAGCCTATGGACCTAGTCTCTTACAGGTCGATTTAATGTGCTTATGTGATGAGTTACATCTAGATTTCGGGGTTAAATTATAGTTGTTGTTAATTTCATCGTAACCAATATTATAAATGCGAAAGTGAATCTGTTTGTTTGTTAAGCATTGACGTCTAACTATTCAACCGATCACCATAATTTTGCATGGACGTTTTTGGAAATACAAAAAAAAAGATACAAATCTAAATTAACACGAGTAAACCACGGGTAAAAGCTAGTGCTAATAAATGTTTGTCAACTTGAAAAAGTAACAATACATATAAAGATTTTTATATTTAACAAATAATAATACCGAGCCCTTAGGGCACGAGCTTTACTACTTGTCCTTTTTTAATGTTCTTTAAATAATTAAACAATTATTCTCTGGAAATTTCCTTAACGCGCATTGGAACACAGAACGTTTTAGTTCATTATCTTGGAGTGCAAATCTTAGTAATTCCTCTCGGGTACAACTAACCAACCCTATCCTAGATCTCTTATGGGATGAAGTAAATAATATCAGTATACTGTATACGTATAATATTAGTGGCCGCACGTAATTCGTCTGCATTTTGTCTTTATAAATGATGAGAATAAGGTTCATAACATTACAATAAAGTTTCATGTACCATCAAAAGCTCCAACTGTGCAAAATATATGATTTATGATAACACTGATAATTTGAATGGAAAACAGATAATATTTGTGGTATCCCTGTGTATTGCATTTGTTTCTAAGTTTACTAAGTAACTCGCAAGAATTCGTCGAAACTCTTTTTGCGGGTACAAAATATAAAAAATACCAAAGTAACATTTCCCCCGCATTTTTATAAGACAGTTTCTATGATACTGAATCGATTAAAAATGAAAGCTTTATTTACTTAAAAAATTAATTATTTATTTTATAAAAGCTCTATTTATTCTGAGGACAATTTCGTGAGATTTTTTATTTGCGTCCAAAAGCGGAAAATGTAGGTTAAAAGTCCAGATAGAACTATTTAGTTACATAAAACATTAAATTAATATTCACCCCGAAAATGAAAACAAGTCCCGAAACGTTTACAAGTTTCGATAAGTATACTCGACAGCCTATTTCCTCTAAGTTTAACAACCTGTTTTCTTATGCCACAAGTAACTACTTAATAAGTGACATTTAAAATAATATAGAATGTACATAATAGGATAAGCATTAATTTAAAAACTATTAATCTAAATAACTTTACGGAAAACACGCCTACACAAAATTATATTGTTCACTAAACAAACATTTGCATAAAAAGGTCACATTTATATCACACCAAAATGTGAGGCATGACGTAATGTAGGTAGGTATATTTAGCAGAAACCCTTTCAAGTGGGGAAATGGGTCCACGCCGTAGACACAATGCGAAGAAAATATGGAAAGTCCCCTTGAGTATAACACGACAAAGAGCGTTGTATTACGAAAGTGTCCAGTCTTTGTGTAAGATGGGCCATTCTGGTAAGTAGGCCGCATGCGCTTACACGGGTTCCAATTTGTTGACTACAATACACCCGAAAAATGTATTCTGTTCTCGAAAATTTTTACAATATATAACCTTATTTTTATTTATGCTGTTTTATACTTTAATGTAATATTTAATTTTATATATTTACATAATTCCGACAAATAAACGAGTTTTCTGTTAGAACACGATTCAATATTAAACTAGTATATTTGTTATAAAGATTTATTATTTGCTCTAATCAAGGTTATGGTTACAAATAAATGTTTTATTTTTTTCTACATGTAATATGCGTGGAAATGATAAGATAATCGCGTCAGAACCAACATCGCTCACTACTTTTAAAAATTGTACTGCCAATAAATAATACACATATAAGAATGTTTTTTATTCTTTATTTTATTAGAAATGGAGAATTAATAATTTATATTACTATAGCTCTTTCTAGAACTGTGTTCATGAAGTAATTAAATTTATTTAATTTCTATATTATACATTAGAATAGTCAAAACTCGTTTATGGTCACAGTACTTACTATGTATTAACATGCGGCAGCTATTTTGTGTCAATTATACATTGTAGGTATGGTGCTAATTATGCTTCTGAGTAATGATACAGTTTTAGTAAAAATATTAATGTTTTTAAATTACACATTTATAGTTCGTGATATATAACATAACGCGGACTTTATAATTTTTTTTTTTCAAAAGTGAAAATACTATTATAAAACATCCTAGCTTTGTATTAACTAAGTGAACTTCAAATACTCATAATAATTACAAACTTTTTTTAGAGATGTCTTTTTTCTCGTAAACACATACCAAAATTCAAAAACTGAAAACCACTTACCGCTTTTACCCAGAAAAAAGACTATACGAGTATTTTTCATGTAATTGTGTTTCTATCGGACATTCTCTAATTAAGATGCATGCAAAATGCAAAGTAACATAACAAGTTGACAATAATCTTGTAATTTGAAACATTTAGTACTGGCTGATATTGATTATACGAGGATATATTTAAATGGGAAACTTACAAAAATGTGTAAAAATTTAAACCCAAATTTAATTTTCAGAACCCCGAAAACCTTTTAGGATCATGAAACAAATATTATTAAAAGAGGTATCAAAGCTATGTGTAACAAAAAAATTCGCGAATATTCAGAGTCGATACGTTCAATCACAATATGATGGATTATTCAAATTCTTCTTGTGTGAAGTATGTCAGGCAAAAGTATAGTGTATTTTTACATTTAGAATACGCTAAAATATTCTGATGAGAAATGATCGATTACTTGTGTCGTATTGGTTTATGAAAAATTTTAAATTTTATGTAATGTACGATGTAGTCAAGAAACAATGGCGACCGTCGGGAGAAAATTCTACTGACAGTCAAAGTCATCTTGGTTGTTTATGCTTCGTTTAAAGGAGGTAGGGCAAAGCGGACACTGGTCGGGAGATAGTTCTACATTCGGTTTTGTTTTCATACTTATTTACAATTTTGTCGCCTTAAGGAAAAAGTGCGCATCAGTCTAAAACTAAAAACGGAGAAAAATCGATGTTAGTAAGGTGCGTCCTGAGGAAGTACGTCTTACTCATTTTTTGACTTAGTGTAATATAAAAAACAGAAGCTTATAGGTAGTTCAAAACATACTATTAATGCAGCTTTCTTTCCTTAATCAGAATATACATAAAACTAAAAAAAAAAACACAGATGCTGTACTAATTTTCGGACGGCAGTATTAATATGCAGATTTTAACACTGATAATGATGGATGGATAATTGATATAGGATTAAAGATAGATCGAAGACGGTGTAAATGTACAAAATATTATGAAAACGACGTGTGTATTTCGCGATTAAAAAAAAAAATGTAGCCGTGTTTTTAAATTCGCATTTTGTATATAAATTCACAGTTATATTTACAGAGTTTACATTAGTGATAAATATTAATTTGGTTATGCTTTTAATAAGAAACAGTACGTATATAGATTTTTTTTTTCTAAAAATATTATGCAAATATCTAACATACATATATATTAGTGCTGTCGTAGATGAAGCTAGCATACTCTCATATAAGGGCTAAAAAAAACATTTGGTATTGTTAGTTAACATGCAGTGAGACACGTTATATCACAGTCTTTGTTATATTATATCATGCAAATATACAATGTTACGTATTGCAGAGGGTTGCAAAACATACCCTGTACCAAGAAGCCACCTGTAGTTCATCGGAGTCACCGGAAACAATAATAAATAATAATAATACATTAATAAACGTACTTATGTTATATTAAAATACATTAAAAATATAATAGATAAAACAATTGCGTTAATACACTACAAATTTTAATTAGACATATCTATAATCATTTGTTGGAGTTTTTGGCGGGATTTTAATCTGTCATGTAGTGGATCTTATATTTTATTTATAATCTTGTGTTATTTGACTCTCAATTGTGTAAATTTGGTGGTGTTTTACGTAATATAGTTAGTTTATTATGCATACGTGAAGGGAATGGAAAATAATACCACGGAGCATGAAATTCTGATAGGCCACAAAAACTTCCTGGAAGGTTCTAGCAAGGGATCCACCATCTTGTTAGAATATTGATTCACACGATGCTTATTAAAATGATCGTACGACGCTTGTGATATTATTGACTACGTGACAATGGCAGTAATAATCGGAAAAATTGATTGCCAAAAATAAAGTAGAAAAAAATAGTTTGTTATTACTATTACTTTTGAATATTGTCACTATATATGTTCTAATTTCTTTATAAGACATAGTAAGTTTACAATACAAGAACTCAATGTTAAAAGCATTATCTTCTAGTAATTGGAAATTAAGAAAAAAAAATAGTCGTCTAATTTGGATAGTCTAGTGTGTTTCTGTATCATATTACAATTAGAATCTGCGTAGTAAAAGCGTCAAAGAGTACCGAGCGTCGGTTAATTTCGTACATTCTGGAAACAATACAAAAATTTTAAGCAACCTAATTATATAATACAATATCAAATAAAGACATTATATTAATTTAAATATATAATTAATTTTCCTCGTATAATATAACACACTTAAGTAAATAACGAGAAAAAAGATTTAAAATTTATTATCTCATATATTAAACATGTGACCTTGTTAGTCATATCGAGAATTGCTGCTTTTAATATTTCCAAGTTCGTCAAACCGATTGCTTTGTTCGTAAAAAATTACTACAATTCAGAAGCTTAAAAGGACTTGTTGTTTCTAGAGTCGTAAATCATTTTACAATAAAATGTTCCAAACAAAGAATTTGGTACAGTAGTCGAATAAATATATTTTATGCTTTCAGTAATCAAATATAACTACGTACCAGATTATATAACAAATAAGTATGCATAGACATTGTACAAAAATTTAAAAACGTTATGAGCCTGTTAGAGATCCACTGCAGACCCATAGTCGTCTTCCCGAAAGGAGTTTCCATAACTTAGCGTGACACCCCATGACGTATTGGCGATTTCAAGCTCAGAGAAATCTACAGTACTATTTTTTTTTCGAACTGATTATGCTATTGGCCTTGCAAGGCCTTTACAGCTTCACCGGACTACAACAGGCAGTTCTCAGTTTTCCACAATACAGTGATACTACAAGCACATTTCTCAAGTTCTGGTTTCCTCACGACGTTTTCCTTCACCGTCAGCCGATAATTTTACCAATTTAAATTAGTAAATGTACGTGAATTCAGAAAAAATCGTTTGACATGACGGAGTGCGAATCTGCGAACATCGGACTGATATTCCAGATCACTCAACCAACCAAAAAACTAAACAAACAACCACCACAGCTTTTTCTCCTCTTATAATACATACTTTTAACTCTTTTTAAAAATATTTTTGCATAATTCATATCTGTAACTACTACAGAGTACAAAAAATCGTTTAAGATACTAATGATTATATAAAAGAAGACACATAGTGTCTCAAAATATGCCTTACAAATATCGTAATCTAGTATGTTTAACTTCTCGACGTGTCTCTCAAACAGGCATAAAATATTGTGTATCCTTTTTTCGTAATATGTCTTACTTCTTAATATATTTTTCATGAAATCGGCTAAGATTTGGCAGACGCAGCTGAGAAATACGGCTATGTACCGGAATGCTGAAAAACAAGCCGGACAGCAAAAATTGAATGATATTCCGACCGGATTTCGTATTTGAGTGAGATTGGAGACAAAATATGCTGATAGTTCCGTACCCGATTTACAGAACACGTAGTAAAAAGAAACATGAAATAAAACAAAATTTGCTATACGTATGAACGTATAACGTGTTAGCTACCCACCTCCGGTACCGCTCGTCATATTCAAGACACCGAGAAACTAGCGCCACATATTAGAGATACGCATTGATACTAGCGCCAAGCGCCAACATATAAGAGAGACACATTAACATTATTTATTAAAGATACATAAATGAGAATTATTATAATGATATAGATTTCAATGATACATAAATAGGAATTGATATTATTCATTTATTATTTGTATAACATTAGTTTTATGATAATAATAGTAATTGCTTTGACTGCCATAGTTGGACCTCTAAAGAGCTAGCTAGATATCGTTACTCTACACACATAATTGTATGTCTAAACATATTTCAGATACATAAATAACAATGATTTTATATAGAATTGATGTACGTAACTAATATTAATTTGTTCATTAATTATTATCTTTGTGTTACTAAAAACATATAGCGGAATTATAAGTAAATGGTAATTGCTTTGAGTTATATAGTTCGTCTTATAAATTCGGCCTATAAAAGGCAAGATGTCGGTGTTATCTACACATAACAGAGCTAACCCCGTCTCGGTCTCGCAAGTCGGCGCTACGGACTCCGCAGCGGCGACCAAAAAGCCCCGCGCGCCGCCTCCGGTTACTATACAGGACAAGTCCAAATGGACGTCCATTTCGACTAGTTTAAAAACTCAGAAAATTAATTATACGTCCGCCCTTAATACCCCGACGGGTATCCAGGTTAAGGTCCCCTCGATTAACGACTTCCGACAGCTGACTAAATTCCTCCGGGAAGCCAAGTTGGCTTATTTCACCTTCACTCTCGAGGAGGAACGCCTCCTTCGTGTAGTGATTCGTCGCGTTCCGGCCGAGATCTCGGTCGAGGACGTGACTGCCTCCCTTAAGGAGCAGAATTTCCCGGTCAGAGAGGTACATCGAATGTACCACCCACGAACTCGAGCCCCTTACAACATGGTCTTGGCCCTCCTAGACCGCTCTCATGAGGGTAAGGCTATATTTAGCCTGACCTCCGTTTGCAACCTCAACGGCATCACCGTTGAGCCTCCCCGAAAAACCCATACTCCGTCGCAGTGTCACAACTGCCAGAGTTACGGCCACTCGGCGCGTAACTGTCACCTCCGCCCTAGGTGCGTCAAGTGCCTAGGTGATCATTCCACAAAGGAGTGTGGGCGTACACCCGACACCCCTGAGCCCCCCAGTTGCGTGTTGTGCGGTAACGCGGGACATCCCGCGAATTATCGCGGCTGCCCCCGCGCGCCGCGCACACAACGCCCTCGTCAAGCGAGACAGGCGCCCAGGGCGCCTGTAGCCGCCGCCCGCCCTCCGCCTCCACCTCCCATGTCTATGCAGGCTTTCCCGGGCCTGCCGGGTGTCTCTCGCGCCCCGGCAACGTCCGCAACCGCATCTCACGCGGCACACTCTGTACTGCGTGCACCACAACCCGGGCGGGCCCCTCTGGCCCCCTGGGCGCCCCGACCCGAGCCCCAGGCTCCTAAGCCTCAAGCTCAGCCCCAACAGGCAAAGCCAGCACAGGCCGCGTCAGCCTTCTTTTTTGGCCTCGCCGGGCTTGACTGGATTCACCAGCTAATCCTGAAACACGACATGCAAGAAGTACTAGGTTTTTACACAATTCTCCAGACCGAGACAGGTTTAGGCCAGCTCAGCGCATTCGCGAAATATCCAGGCATTGCCACGACCCTGCAACGCCTCGTCCGTGAGGCACAAAATTGTAAATAAATAAATTCATGGCTATGAACAAAATAAAACCGCGCGGTCTATCTCTTTCGTTTTACAACGCAAGATCCCTTAGGACACAGCGCGATCTAGTAGCTGCCTTTCTATGTAACAGACAGATAGACGTTTTCCTCATACAGGAAACGCAACTAAAACCAAAAATGCGTAATCCCGCGATCGCGAACTACAACATAGTCAGAAATGATCGTGTCACTCGCGGGGGTGGCACCTTAATTTACTATAAACGCTCACTTTATTGTATGCCGATTGATCCGCCCGTTCTATCCAATATGGAAGTGTCAGTATGTAAATTAGGGATGACCGGTCATCCATCCGTTATAATAGTATCCGCATATCTCTCGCCGAATAGAGAGCTATTAAAATCCGATTTAGAGGCGATATTCCAGTTAGGAGACTCCGTTATTATTGCTGGGGACCTCAACAGCGGGAACGTCATTTGGAACAGTCCGACTACTTCTCGAAACGGGAAGATACTCGACAAACTAAGTGACGATCTCGCGTTTGACGTCATAGCCCCTATGGAACCCACTCATTATCAGGACAACTGTCGCCCGACAGTCTTAGACATAGCTATTTTAAAGAATATCACGCTTCGGTTACAACTTATTCAAGTCGTACACGAACTTGACTCCGACCATCGCCCGGTAATATTACAGCTAGGTTCAAATACAGACACCACCCCTCCGCCGGTAAGGGTGGCCGACTACGCGAAACTCGAACGTTATCTCAGAGGTAACTCGTCATCAAACTTGTTAGATAATATTCCGGACGTGTTAGTGTCAAAAGCTGACGCGGATCTGGCTATCGATTCCCTGGTCAGCTATCTCCAGACCGCCGTTAATGAGACCTCGAAAGAGGTACAAGCGGTGAATGATCGCCGTTTTATACTCCCAGATAACGTGAGAGCGCTGATCACGGAAAAGAACGCCGCGACTCGAGCTCACGACACGTACCCGTCGGTTGAAAATCGCGATCGCTTACGGTTATTACGCAAACAGGTTAAAGCTCGTATCGCAGAGATCCGGGCCGACAGGTGGGACAGGCTTCTGGAGAGTATCCAGCCATCTCACTTGGCGTACTGGAAGCTCGTGCAATCATTAAAGTCAGACGTGACTACTCCTATGCCCCCTCTCAACAGAGGCACCGGGTTGCCTCCCGCGTTCGATAGTCTAGATAAGGCGGAGTCTCTCGCAGCGACTTTAGAAAAACAGTGTTCACCAAACACAGCCAATACTGACTCTATACATATTGGATCGATCGAGTCCTCGGTAGAGCGCGCACTCGCGTCCCCTCCGGCGGATACTCTAACCCCTGTCACCTTTGATGAAGTATCGGATGCCATCAAGCGTTTAAAGCTTAGGAAGTCCCCAGGTCCCGATGGGATCAGGAACGAAGTACTGAGACTCCTTCCTGATCGCATCATAGCTCTATTGGTCTGCATCTTCAATGCGGCCATGTCCCAGGGTCATTTTCCAGCCGCCTGGAAGAAGGCTGTAGTTATAGGCATTCACAAGCCCGGCAAAAAAGCTACGCTTCCCGATAGCTATCGCCCTATTAGTTTATTAGATACGTTAGGTAAACTGTACGAACGGCTCCTTCTGAACCGTCTCCAGACATCCATATCAGAGTTAGATCTGTTACCACCTGAGCAGTTCGGATTTCGAGCCGAACACTCTTGTACGAATCAAGTGCACCGCCTCACGGAGTACATTTTCTCGAAATTTAATGCAGATCCGGATCCTAATCCGTTTCCGACTAATCCTAATCCGAAACGCTCAATAGCAGTCTTTTTCGATGTCGCAAAGGCTTTCGATAAGGTATGGCATTCAGGGCTCATACATAAATTGATTCAGTTTCGTATCTCCGATAGGTTAGTTCACATACTACGCGACTACCTCACCGATAGGTCCTTCCGCTATAGAGTGGAAGGGGAACTGTCCTTATCCCACCCGATACGCTCGGGTGTGCCTCAAGGATCCATTCTGGCACCCACACTCTTTAATCTGTTCGTCAGTGACCTACCTCGGCTTCCGGAAGTAGAGGTAGGTTGTTATGCTGACGATACAGTTCTCTACGCTTCCGGTTGGCATCCGAAAGTTCTTAAGACACGCATCGAAAAGGCCGTTAGCACACTCGGTGATTGGTTTATTCGATGGCGTATAGAAGTAAATCCCGATAAAAGCGCCGCGATATTTTTCGACCCGATATCCAATAAGCATGAACGCAAACTCGCGCCTATTAAATTGTACGGTACACAGATTCCTTGGGCCAATCAGGTTAAATACCTAGGAGTCACGTTGGATAAACGCCTCACGTTTAAACAACACACAGAAATAGTCAGAAACAGGGCCGCTATGGTCATGGGTCGGTTACATTCGATAATTTGTCACAAGAATAAGATGTCCATCAGACATAAGCTTACGTTATATAAGATGTGTATTCGTCCTATTCTAACATATAGTTCACCCGTTTTTGCACACATGTCACAATATAATTTCGATAAATTACAAGTAATTCAAAACCGATTCTTACGTAAAGCCACCGGTGCTCCACCGTACGTTAGGAATGAGGATCTCCACAGGAGCCTGGAGATGCCTACTATCTGGACGTACGTAAAATCATTAACTACTAGATATTTTGAAAAAGCCGCGAATCATCCCAGTCAGTTAGTGGTATCCGCCTCGAATTACGAAACCGTACCAATCGTTCCGCGTTACAAAAGACGACCGCGACATATTTTCACCGATCCTCCGGATAAAATAACGGCAGCGAACGATCAGTACCAGCCTGTCTCTCCAAACAGAGCGTGTTCACGCCCACGCCCGCGTAACCACAGATCACGCCGCCGTGGTCTGGGGGTAAATTTCGCTCCCGCACACCAGATTAGGCCCCCCTCGGCAGCGACTCAAGCCTAGGTCCGTTCCCCCGGCGTGGAGCCCTTGAGTACGCTGCTCGCGCGATACAGTGACACAAAACCTCACATCACTGCTACAACATTACACATAGCACCTATACGCACATGCACGCCTACACGCTCACACGCTGTTTCTCTTTTTCAGAGAAATAAAATAATATCCTATATAGTTTAGAGGAATTTATCCGACACAAAATACATATAGGAGTTGTTGAGGCACGCATGCTTGGTACACATGCATGTTTCAATAACTCATATACGTATATCAGGATAGCTGGCTTAGGTTAGCTCAGATAGGTCGCGATTTTTGCACAAAACAGGCGACAGCCCAAGCCGAGGTGTGCCGTGCACCCTTGAGTTAGTCGCCCAAACATCCCAAATCGGCTGAGTGCCTTCAGCGCTCGCCTCAATAGTTCGGTGAAGCTGTAAAGACCTCTACAGGTTAACAGCGTTTTCAGTTCGAGAAAAAAAAAAAAAAAAAAAGTTATCTACACACTCCTTTGTGAAAAGTACTGTAAGCCATAACTCTGGTCAAATAAAGAGTAAAAGTAATTACTTAGTATTTATTGGCATCCTGACTGCATCGACTATATCGTATACACCCTGCTAACAAACGTAACGTATTCTATATCAACCATATTACTTCCATTCATATGTATATCACAGTAAAATTATTTACCCTTTGTTCAACAAATAACCAGTTGTGGGCGAATTTTTGTGCGTACAGATTTTCGAAGTGCGATTTTGAAAGGCGGTTAAACACATCATTCTAATCTACGTTTAGTTGCTAATTGTCAACTATTAACAAAAACGGAGTCTTCGTCTCAGTTTCTTAATTAGAATATAAGGATTTTAGTACTGTAAGAAGGGAAGCTATTTTGTAAAGGATTTTATCAAAGTTATTAGGTAGATTAATGTAAATTGAAAATCTTTGTTGGAAATCTTATTAAATTTCTCTTTATTAATTTTTTTTTGAATGAAAAAAAAATAGTATCTCATAAAAAGTAGTTTAACATTACCTCAGTTGTCAATCATCGGTTTAACGTGACCGTACGATGTAGTTTAAGAAATTATCTTCAAGTAACGGTAAAACAGAAACGAGTTTATCGCGTCAAGGGCCCGCGATGCGTCGCGACATTCTGTCAGTTCTCCTATACGACCTGATTGACTGGCGAAGATTGTCTGATCATATTATCGAGTCCACATCTTGTTCCCTCATTTCCGACTGCTGGGTGAGTTACAGAAGTTAATATTCCAGTGCGACTGCCCAGTGGTTCTTAATTAATGGTCTATCTTGGAATAAAACGTACGATACAACTTGTACACTGGTAAATAACTAACTAATATTATGATTAATTAATTAGAGCTATTGTTATTGTAGCTACTGAAGTTTTTTACTGAATAATAAACAATCAGAGCTTTAATCTCTTATAAGAATTCGTATGTGGTGCACTCTCTATTAGATTGTTTTACTCTCTATATCTCTGTCTCTCTATACTGACTTCTCACACATTATTTCCTTACATAATATGATTTCTAAGAGTAATTTAGATATTTTTATAGGTTATCAATTTTGATATGATATACATAACTGTACATATAAGAAAATTTAGTTTTTTTTTAAGATTACCTTTAAGATTTCTAAAAGTATTGTTAATAATTTTCATTTTTACATTATCTGTGTATAATTCTATATAATATCGTGTATTGGTGTATCTGTGTAAAATATCATAACAAATAAAATGTTTTAGTTAAATTAAAAACAATAAAGACAGACGTAAGTATTCATGATTATTAACTACAAATGGTAGAAATTAAAAAGTTCTATATATTTTTAGTTCTAGAATGTTCTATTATTCACTCAGATTAGCGAATTATGGCTTCGAACTTTTAGTCTTTTTATTTAGAGTTGAAACGCGTCACAATAAACTAAGATCTAGCGAAAGTGTTGACGAAATTATTTCAATAAAAATGTGAGGTTCTGTACCTACGAACGGGTGCGTGAAGGACGTACCGGTAATGAATTCAATATTTTAATATCATTTGCTAACGAGTTCATTAACAGAACACGGAACGTGGAGAGTTATTATTCGAATAAGCGAAAGTTCCTCTTGCGTGATCCGCTCATTTTTTGTATGTTGTAGGATGTAAATTGCAGAGTATTATTCATCAGAAGCGGCGATTGTCCAAAACTACATGCTGGTCAATAACTACTGAATATAAAAATATATTCGCTGATGCCAGACTATAAGTAGACACGAGTCTCTAGTTCCATTTAGTGCCTATATTTTTACCATAATGATATGTCAATAACATTTTACGAGTTTATTCTGTAGGTGGTAGAGCCATGACGAAGCTATTACTGGCTTCAGCATAATGAGTCGGCTCCTCCAGGGTAGTACCACCCTCTCACAGAAAACCGACGTGAAGTAACAGTGCTTGCATTGTTGCGTTTCGTTCGGTCAGCGAGAGCGCCGGAGACCCACCTACCCTCCCCTTCCCCTTCCTCTCTCTCCCCCCTCAACACAGGCTGGCAACCCATTTGCGATTTCGCTAGTGTTGCAAGTGTCCATGGACGGTGGTGATCATTTAAAATCAAGTGACCCATCTGTTCGTTTGCCTCCTATGACATAAAAAAAATGACTCGTTTATATTAATTTGTAACAAGTAAAAAGTATCCATCTCTCTTTGACTTAAATCTTAGTATTGAGTACGATAATTCTAGTAATAACAAAGATTTTGTGGAGGAGAAGCTATATACATACTAGCCTCTGCCCGCGACTTCGTTCGCGTGGCTTAAATACACTAACACGCAGGAGTTCTCAAAAGGAAAAACATCCCGTTTTTGAAACATTTTTCATCTGTGCTCCGCTCCTATTGGTCTTAGCGTGATGATATAACCTATAACCATTCTAGATGAATGAGCTATATAACACTGAAAGAATTATTCAAATCGGACCAGTAGTTCCTGAGATTACCCCCTATAACGTCACAACATCACAACGTCACAAACTTTACCTCTTTATAATATTAGTATAGAAGTATAGATGTTTGAACAATACGTTCAACATCGTAGTTTCGAATTCTACAAAGAGCTTGATGAAAGAAAATATCGTGATTAGCCATAGTATGGTGGTAGGGCTTTCTATAAAATCGTCTAGCTAGCTAGTATAAAGAATCGTTATTAATACCACATGAAAATCCTGTCAAATATTATAATATGTAAAAAACAGTGTGCATAATAAATGCTGTCACCTTCTATGTTGTATTTGTAGTATTTCTTGTTGCACGATATAAAATGTATACTTGAAAGAGAGGATCTTATTAGGCTGCAGACAACGCACAGCACACGCTAGAAGTTTCTTCCGCCTGGGATGTGCCACGCCGCGAGCTCGTCGCGGCCATAGGCCCGGATCTCTCGCTCTCATCTGTCGTCTGTAAGACGGTTGAGAGCGAGACCGGGTGGAACTCCGTTGCCTCATTCTGCGAGGCAGTTATGCTCGCTAAGGAGGCGGTGGAGAGGGAGAGAGAGCAGACCACCAGGCTCCTCTCCCGCGGCCGACGAACACGGCGGCGACGGGTCGGAGACGATCTGAGGCCGCCGTAAAGGACCTGCGGGCGACGGGTCGGAGACGATTTGAGGCCGCCGTAAAGGGCCTGCGGGTGACGTGACGCGGGCACGTCCTTCGCCCAGCGCTATAGCAGGCCCCCGTGGTGGAGACGCATTGTGCCGTGCGACTTCCACAGTTCGTCGGGGAGGGAGGGGGGTTTAACACCCGCCCCTTCCTGAGGGTTTTTCCACCTTGACCACTGAGGCCGCAGAAGGGGCACTTATGAGGGGCCGACACCTGCCGGGTGAGCAGAGGTAGTGCCGTAGGCAGTTCCTGCTCCCCGGCCAACAGGTGTAAGGAGGCACCATGGGGTTTTAGTCCGTGCAAGTCGGGCATACCCCACCCTAGCTGCCCGGCCAGGGTGGGCATCCGAAGGGATTCCCCCATGTAAAAAAAAGGTTCTTATTCGGCTTACTTCTTAAAATTCTTCTACTTCTTCTGCTTACGTCTACTACTTAAAATTATGTCACAAAGCACGCACCTTTTTTGTCATAGCAAGCAAAGGAAAAGGTGGATCATATGATGTAAGTGATCACCATCGTCCATAGACATTAACAACACCGGGGGAGTCGCGAGTGCGTTGCCAGCCTGTGTTTGGAGTGAGAGGGAGCGATGGGGAGAGAGGGGGAGAGGATGTGGGCTTCCGGCACTCTCACTGACCGAACGAAAAGCAATAATACAAGCACTGTTACTTCATGTCGATTTTACTTGTTATTAAGATTGCGAAATCGTTATAACAGTAATCACTTCTCTGTTCTCGTTTCACGTATTACCACAATCGAGCCCCTATCGTCACTACATTACTTCAGAGCGAACTAAGACTCAGTTATAAGTCGGAAACAAAAAGTCCATAACACATAGAGGTCAGAATGATCATAAATTTTGTCGGCCCAACCGTCATGTTATTCCTCTTCGACCTTGACCCTTAAAAAGGGAAGCGGTCGTAAAATTAACTCGTTAAACATTAACTCCTCATAATTTGTTAAATACATGAATTTGAGAATTAATTCTCGGATGTGAATTAATAAAACGAAATTGTATCGAATCTTGTAAGAGTGTTACTAATTGGGAACACTGAAGAGATGATAAAAGTTTATATTGCGGTTGTTTCGTGCCATCCGAATGACTTGATTGCTCGCTGTTTAATTTGTCTGTGAAGTTTATTTCATTTTGTGGACAGGATAGTGTCTAAAGTTAATATAGTTAAACGAAATGCAATGCATTCTCTATGTATTTCTGATGGTAACATGTGAATATAGTTTGATAAACATTTTAGATTTGATCGTTTTTTTTTTCTCGAACTGACTAAGCTATTGACCTAGCAAGGTCTTAACAGCTTCACCGGACTACTAAGGCGAGCGCTTAAGGCACTCAGCTGATTTTATATTGGCATCCAGCTCAAGGGTGCATGGCACACCTCGGCTTGGCTGTTGCCTGTTGCATGCAAAGTCGCGACCTATCTTAGCTAACCTAGCTAACTATTCATATATATAATATATATATATATATATATATATATATATAT
>JACEII010000017.1:3839761-3873749 GCA_014332785.1 Antheraea mylitta | reverse complement strand
ATATATATATATATATATATATATATATATATATGAGTTGTTGAAACGTATATGTGTACCAAGCATATACGCCTCAACAACTCCTCCATATATTTATTATCGAAAAATTGAGAGTTTTTCAGTTCGATAAGGGAAAAAGTAAACCCTTCCACTTTAATGTATAGCGTGTAGGCGTGCACGTGTGTGGGGGTGATCGTGTAGTGTTGTAGCAGTGATGTATATTTGTGTGTCACTGTATCGCGCAAGCAACGCACTCAAGGGCTCCCTACCGAGGGATCGAACCTAGGCTTGAGCCGCTGCCGTGGGAGACCTAATCGGGTAATATAGAATGAGATTAGAATACAAAAGTATTACTTACTAGAATATTCTCAATTTATTCTTTTGTATGTATTACATAAATATTTCTGCGGACGCGAAACACCGCTGACTTTTATTTATAAGTTTTTATTTAACTGCTGTTTGTTAAAGTCAAATCTTGCAAGCAGAATTAGAAACGGTTTCTTTAGACCTACGACTTGTCAATTCTGCATATATGTTCAGTCCAGATGACAGTGCACGTTAATGAAATAAAAATAAAATGATGAATTTTAAGATGGCTGCCATAATTATTTAAAAAAAATAGATTAATCCCTCGGCTCATTTTTTAAGACAAATCTAAAAATGGCGGATCATGTTGATATCTTTTTTTTTTAATTATATGACATCGTAAATTGTGAATTTCATGGTTTGTTAAAAAAGTTCGTATAAATGAAAACAAAATTGTTAGAAAAATATGTCACATTAATTTTTTTACAATAAATAATTTATTATTTTTTCAAAGTTTTGTAATAAATCAGTTATTTTTTTTAAGCTTATGCTGTCAACAGTCTTTTGATATGTGCTTCACAAAGGTCTACATTCGTTTGTATGGATCTTAACCTTTATGGTTTTAGACAGTCCAGAGGTTAAAGAATTTTAGAGTAATTGTATAAAAGTCTTCTTTCTTATATTTTTTAAATATTATTTTTTTCTGTTTTAATTGAAAGTGTTTGTTTACAAAACTTTTAAAAGCAAACGAATCGACTTCGTTGATCTATATACTTACATACATTTGTATAAAATATGAACATTTGCACATAATTATTTTAACATTAGGTATACCTAATGAGATCTAAACAAAAACTTCTTTACATAGATGCCGTAATCTTCAACAATCATACTCGTAACGTATTTTTGACGACTTTATTCAATTTAGGCCCTCTGAAGGCACTTATGAACGTCAAAATTATCACCGGATCGGAAAACAACCCATATCATAGAAAAGAACCGGCAACAAACTCGATCTGGTATATTTTTCCATTATACATAACACAGCACAATATATTTTGATAGACATATAGAGTTACATAGGTTTTTGGTGGATTCATATAGAGAGGCGTCATTTCCAAACGTCACCATCGTTTACATTCATCCTTTTTTTTCGAAATGACTACGTTATTGACCCAGCAAGGTCTTAACAGCTTCACCGGACTACACATTCATCCTATAATAGCCTCTATGTATAAGAACGGTAAATATATGTAAATACTGACCTTAGGTAAGGCGGCGAGACACTGCTGCTTAACGTCCCAAACTAACTGATCTCTAGGAAACTGGAGGCTCTTGTGCACGTTCAGCTCGGGCACGTGGATCCTCACCAGGAGCCAGCCCTCCGCGCCCTCTGAACATTCACCCTCCATTACTCTACGCCATCTGTAAAGACGATACAAGAGTTGATAATATTCAATCGTCAGTAAAAATTATAATGTACGAGTATATCAATAGCCTCTGCCCGCGACTTCGTTCGCGTGGCTTAGACACACTAACACTAACACGCAGCAGTTCTCAAAAGGAAAAACATTCCGATTTTGAAATATTTTTCATTTGTGCGCCGCTCCTATTGGTCTAAGCGTGATGATATATAGCCTATAACCATTCTTGATGAATGAGTTATATAACACTGAAATAATTATTCAAATCGGACCAGTAGTTCCCGAGATTACCCCCTACAACGTCACAACATCACAACGTCACAAAATTTACCTGTTTATAATAATAGTATAGATATTAACGTATAATTATAATTAATATATAATACTAGCGTCTCTCAATTAAACATCTGATAGTTTAGTAAAATAATAACAATTGTTGCTAACATTTACGATTTTCAACTTGACTAATAAAATAAAAGAAAGCAGAATGGCGCGAACCCAGAGCATGCAGTATAAAAAGAACATACTAGTGTCCGCCTATGACTTCGCCCTGCAATTGATATTGAAAAATTGATAACACTATTATCGTCGTATTCTAATAATTTATGCAACGCACATCGAACTCTAATATGGCGGAAGTTTTTCAAATTACGTTATATTTGAGCCAGTTTAATCAACATATAGCCTATTTGTTAGTTCAGTAGTTTTTGCATAAAAGAGTCACAAACATTTATCCATCTTTACCAAATTTCTCATATTTTATAATATCAATGAGATTCTTACATACACAAATATGTGATATAATTGAATATTTATTTTATTTAAAACTAGTAGTCGTTCATTTCTTGTAACTTGGCCATAATTTATTAACTTCTTAAGCTTTAATATTATCGAGATATCTTTTTCCAAAGAGTACATCAATATTGTAGATTAATAGACGTATAGCCGTGAAGTATGACGAATACAGACCTAAGGAAAAAAACTGTTTCCATTTTTTCCGTAGATAAAACTGAAGAACTTGTGAATAGCTACTAAGGAAAAATGAATAATAGAAAATCAATAAATTAAGAAAAAGTCATTCTGTTTTATATTCGCCTATTTATATAAACTAATTACTAGCTGTAGCCGCGGCTTCGCCCGCGTTTATAACACAGTAACTTTTCCCGCCCCATCATGTTAGTTAATTGATGTTTCATTATTTTCGTAAATATTATTATTAATTTTCTATCCTATATATTTCAAATTGACACATATGCCACTTATATATACAAAAGTGCATTAAATCGATTGTGAAAAGTATTTTTGAGAATTTTTAGTTCCAATTTGCAAACATTTCCTCCCAAACTTTTTGATCACACTGAATACGATTGCGCAAAACACAAAGTTTGGTATAAATACGTATCTATACTAATGTATAAAGCTGAAGAGTTTGGTTGTTTGTTTGTTTGGTTGAACGCGCTAATCTCAAGAACTATCGGTCCGATTTGAAAGTTTCTTTTAGTGTTAGATAGCTCATTTATCGAGGATGGCTATAGGCTACATATCATCAGGTTAAAACCAATAGGAGCGGAGCACTAATGATGAATGTTTCAAAATCGGGCTATTTTTAGAGCGTCCTTTGCGTGTCAGTGTCAGTATTATATGCGTTGCCATGGTAACATGATAACATTCTATCGGAAATATTATTAGGGTTTATTTTGTGTTCCTGTTCAAAAGTTTATTATACGTTATTTTTAATTCCAATTTTTAATTATAAGTAGTACGTTGCTATCGCAAACATTTTTAAAGTCTATTTTGTGCTGCTATTCTAAAAGGTTAGTAGTTCTCTACCCAGTTTTCTTCTATGTCTAAGTTAATGTAAAGGTATAAGCGCCAAATCTTCTATATAATGTTTCGTAAATTTTTATCTTCTTAATTTTCAAGACCCCAGAATACATGCTCCGAATACATGCTCCGTGCATTTTTAATTCATTTCACTTATGCACAATAAACAAACCATATTACATAAAACGCCGCCAATTTAACACAATATACTGTCAAATAAGACAAGATTATGAATAAAATACAAAATCCCCTACATGACAGATTGAAATACCGCCAAAAACTCCTCAAAAAGTTTACTCTACGTTAGTTTTGTTTCGAATTTTTGGTTTGTGGTATATTATGTATTATAAGAATAAAGTGTGTGTATATAATATTGAGATAAACACTTTTTGATGAATACATATAAGTAATATTTAAACGGGAATTTTACGGGCAAATAATTAACTAATTAGCTGTTTTATTTTAAGCTAGCGAGTTCAGCAGACGATATCCGCTCTAATAATAAGACAAACTATACCTAAACCTTACCCAAAAATAATTTTATATATTGGTTAAAACGGCATGAAGATGCGTTTTTGATCTTATCGCGAACAGACATATAGACAGACGTGAAACACGACTTTGTTGACACTATGTTGTGCTGAACTGTTATCCGTGCGTTCGTATGTGTGAAATTGACCAAAAATATGTTTTCACTGTAAACATGCGCGTGTGACGTACATTGCACTGGACTCCAAGAATAAATATAATTGAAAGTCATATGTTTATATGTGATTTAAATTATAGCAAGGTATATTAATAACTTGATTATATCAACAATAGGGACAATGGACATGTTATATCTATATAATAAAAGATTGAACACATATTGTTCGATAATGTATAGCTTAATATTTTCATTACTTTCTTATATAGTGTAAGTGAGCAGTGAGGGTTATACATAGATAGTAGTTTAAAGATCCAGCTATGTGGCTTATGATAAATCCCATCCCATTCGATACACTATTAGTATTCACATATATAATGTACATGTTACCTGTTGCTGTAGATGGTGTGCGTGTCATACTTACAAATATTTTTGAAAGAGTCTTATTGTTATTTACACATCTAATAACAATTTTAAATTTATTTAATACATTCAAAAAACGCGGGCGGAGCCGCGGGTAACAGTTAGTAAAATATAAAATCCACTGCATGACAGAATGAAATTCCGCCAAAAACTCCTCAAAAAGTTTATTGTACTTTAGTTTTGTTTCCAATTTTTGATTTGTGATATATTACGTATTATAACAATAAAGTGTGTGTATTTAATATTAAAATAAATACTTTTAGGTTAATACATATATTTGTGGTGCTAAAAATATCAACATTTTTTTTTATTCTGTCGATATGTCTGTTTGTTTATTTGTTCCGAGTAATCTCCAAAACAGCTGGACCTATCTGAACGTTTTTTTACTTAACAGCTTCACCGGACTACAAGTAATATTTGAACGGGAATTTTACGGACAAATAACTAACTAATTAGCCGTTTTATTTTAAGCTAGCGGGTTCAGCAGACGTTGCCCGCCCTGACAATAAGACAAACTATACCTAACCCTTGCTCAAGAATCGTTTTATATAGTATTGAAAACTGCATGAAGATGCGTTATGTATTTTTGATCTTTTTTTTTCTCCAACTGACTACGCTATTGACCTAGCAAGGTCTTATCAGCTTCACCGGACTACTAAGGTAAGCGCTTAAGACACTTAACCGATTTTTTGATCTTAACGCAAACAGACATATAGAGAGACGTGGCCGAGGACTTTGTTTTACACTATGTATTGATGAACTGTTACCCATGCATCCATCTGTGTGGAATTGATTCAAAATATGTTGTTCACTGTAAACATGTGCGTGAGACGTGCTCTGTACTGGAGTCCAAGAATAAATATAATTGAAAGTCAAATGTTTATATGTGATTTAAATTATAGCAACGTATATCAATAACCTAATTATATCGACAATATGGGCATATTATATCTATATAATAAAAGATTTTAAGCATGTTCGATAATGTATAGCTTAATATTTTTAATACTTTCTAATATAGTGTAACTGAGCATTGAGGATGGTATATAGTAGTTTAAAGTTTCAGGTATGTAGCTGATGATAAATCCCATCCCATTCAACACACTGTTAGTATTCACATATGTAAAGTACATGTTACCTGTTACAGTATATGATGTGCGTGTCGTACTTACAAATATTTTTGAGAGAGTATTTCTGTAAATTACATATCTAATCATAATTTTACATTTATTTAATATATTTAAAAAACGCGTGCGAAGCCGCGGGTAACAGCTAGTCGTATTATATGTATAATATAGAAACTACATAATGAGAAATAGATATATACCTATTTAAGATTGCTATAATAATGTTTTAACATTGATTTGTATTAAACTTTTAACTATATTTATTATTCGCAAGCCCGAATTTATTATTCTAAGCGGCCAACAAGTCTGGCGAGGACTGTACTTCAGTCTTATAACTCCTTGTTGAATGCGAGTATTTCAACAGTCACAATACATTTTCTATTACATTAAAGTATCTGAACGGTTACAAGGAGTTTTAATTTCAATTTTGTTTTTAAGGAAAATAATATTGTCCGTCTCAATTCCCGCGTAATCGTTCTCTGAAGCCTCGAGGCGTTACGAATACAAAATCCCGAGCGCATCATTCTTATATTTCTTTCTTGGAGTTCACAACGATATTGTCTCGACTGACGTAATTATTTACATTTTTTGCCTTGTGTAGAAAGGTTCTAGATAAAATATTACTTCTTTATTTAGTAATCAATAAAAAAATATAAGCCAGTTTATAATATTGTGGTATTTGATAGTATAAATATAGGAGAAATTGAAGTGGAAAACATGTTGTGCCGACTTAGCGCTGGTTCGTAATACACATAATCTACGCTTCTATACTAATATTATAAAGCTGAAGAGTTTGTTTGCTGGAACAAGCTAATGTCAAAAAATATGGACCGATTTGAAAGATTCTTTCAGTGTTAATCGCTCATTTATCAAGGAAGGCTTTATTGCATCAATAGGAGCGGAGCCATAATGGAGAATGTTTCAAAATCGGAGTTAACATACACATTACTTAATCGAAAATATTTTCACATTCTACGTAAACCAAGTCGTAAGTTAAAGTAAGCGTTATCCCAGTAACTGTTCTACGCGGACGAAGTCGCAGACAGAAGCTATATACTTATATGTATTTTCCTATACAATACAATTAATATATTGATGATTAAATAACATCGTTGTCTATCAATTTTCGATTAATTTTCGTTATTAAAGTATTTATCTCAAAACTGTTTTTCAATTATTTTACGATATATATTAGTCCTATCAAATATTCCCTAAAATGTGTTAGATTGTTAATAAATTACTTCCTAACAATGCGTTCTCGATAAACATTAATTACGTTCCTTAACAACAATTAGTTTATCAGTTCTTGATAACAATATTTCATTTTGAAACGATTAAATCTGTACATAGTGGTTTCTCAGATTATTTCCAGATTATTTATTTGTTCAAGAGGGATATTCGATTTGAAAGTACATCTAGTTTCTACATATTATAATCAATAGTATCTAGTATATGTACATATATGTTAATTATTTTTAGGGATAATATGATAGTATATCTCTTTGATTCTCTATTAAGGATAGTTTCTTAACCTTTGTATGACTATATGTAATTTTGGTGTGCGTGTTTGTTACACTTCTCAAAATAGCTTTACAAGCAGTTTGTTTTTATAATAGTGTGGTACTTAGGATGGAGTCGTTGGGTTATTTTGTTATCAAGACATACTTTTTTTTCCGACAAATAATGTCCAAAATAAAAAACGTACAACACCAAATTTCACCATTACACAATCACCTCATGTGTTATTCGAATTTAACATCTCTTTCGATAATAAGCCCACCTTCACGATGCTAGAGTCTTACCAATTGCTTTAACCTGCCGTTGTTTTACGTTTGACTCGCTGAAGTTTTATCTCTTTATACTTCATATTTATGTACGAACAAATGAACATATTTATCATTGGAAGCGAAATAACGATTTTCCTAAGACTGTATTTTCAAAAGTAAATCCTAACAAGCAGATATCTATGATAATATAATCTTTATATTGATAATATTATTTGCATAAAGTTATGTAATAGATATAAATACTAAATTTGTATTTTTTTTAACAATCTTAATTACTTTTATCTAATCGTAAAGTCTTAACACTGAAAGTAACGGATAAAGATGATCCGCGATTTGTAAGTGTAATTTTCATATGTTTATTGTGTGTTGCATAATTGCATTTTTTCAATATAAACCTTATTTTATACCCTCAGTTTTTTTTTAGTTTTAGGGGCCTTTGAGTTAGACAGAATGATTAAAGATAAAACACTAGTATGCAGGAAGAGTTCTAATGAATTAGTGACCCGTATAAAACTAGAATTATACATAAAATATGAATATGACCCTCACTAATTAAAGTCTGACTCTATCCTTGATTAAAATAACATCGAATAAAACAAAGTGCTGTTTTTTTCAATTCACGTGATCACCATATAACCCATTATCACAACTTCAAGTCTTTTTTAATTCGTTTTGCCATTTAATATGTAACCTTATGATCTATGTTACGATTTTATGTAACTGGAAGAAGGAATTCATAAAATAGGTATTAACAGTTTATCACTATCGCACTCTGCTCTCACTAACAGATAGAGGGAGAAAGAGACAACGGAAGCACGTAGTTGGAATATAAAATAGACGAAATCATGATTTTGTATTTCCCTGTACTCCTTTCAAAACTGAACCAATTTAAATTATTTTTTCAATATTAATTTAAAAAGGATTTTGGCTGTGTTTGTATACTTTATTTAACTTATTATATTCGTGAACTTTACATGTCGAATGTTTAAAAAACTGACCACAATTTGTCAATTTTACTACATTTAGAAGTATTCTACTTTATACTATTTAATTTATGTTTTTTTTTTATTATTATAGGGGGCAAAGGAACAGGCGGGTCACCTGATGGTACATGATCACTGCCGTGCATAGACACTGGCAACACCAAGGGACTAGCATTTGCATTGCCAGCCTTTTAGAAAACTTAAGAATATAGAAACATGACAATGATAAGCATTCATTGTATGCTATAAACATATTTGACTTAATTTTATTACCTACTGATAAAGCAGAGGAGAATTGTATGCACTAAACTGAGCACACGTTTCTTCTCAACACCCAATAGTGTAAATGAATGCATTTTAAATTGAGTATTTGATAAAAATATCCTGTTTATACTAAAATTTATTATTTATCCATTAATTCTCATTACAAAATGCAAGAACTCTGTATTCGTAATATAATGTTTAAGTATGTAACTTAGGTAAGTTAGTAAACAAACTGCTTCCAAGATAATGTAACAGGGTTAATTACCAAAGTTAAGATAGGCGTGTTAAATGGTACACTAAGCAACGGAACACGAACTTAAGTGTTATTTAAGTGAGTTAGAGTTAAGTATGATTAATTATTTTTTTGTTTATTTGTATTCTTTCTTAAGAACGTCTAGTATTATAGAGAAAGTGTTATATTCATAACTACCTATACCCACGACTCCGTAAAACTAACTTGACTAATGTAAAAACAACAGTAACTAATAAGATCATCTGAAAGTATTGAGTCTATTTACTAATCTACTTTTTTCTCGTACTCTAAAGTCGCGTCGTCATTAAAATTACAAACCAAGACTAAATTTTACTCAAGGATAGGCTTTATGGTTTTCTTGGCAAGATTTTACCATGAACGCAGTACGTTTGCAGTGATGCGTGTTCAAATAAACAGACAGACAAACATTTGTAAAAATAGTTGAAATGTATTTATTACTTATTCCAAGACACGTGCAACAATTTTTTTCACAAAGGTGTTAGAATTAGAAACACGTTAGATTAACATTCTTATTATATGTATAGATATATAACATGTGTAAATATATATAAAACATCTTTAGTTCCGTATGTACATGTTTGGTTTTTTCACTTTTCGTGTGGTAGTCCGGTGAAGCTGTTAAGACCTTGCTGGGTCAATAGCGTAGACAGTTCGAGAAAAAAACTTTTCGTGTGTCTGTTATAAAGGCATTAATTTGACATTTTTTAAATATTACTTTCTGAATATATTTTTTTGACTAATATGTTTGAATATTAGTGATTATCTATATATTAATACGTGAAGCCAAAAACTTGTACCCCTTTTTAAGAGTATTGCGCCAACGGTTGAGCGTGAAATTTGGCACAATTAAAGTTTATATGGAGAAGTGCAGAAAGCTATTTATTTCATGTAAAATACATTAAATTAATTAAAATATACATTACCCACACCGCTACTTGAATTTTACACAACATACGCATATGTAAATAAAAACGACATTTTGACAGCCGTCAATAATAAATTTCAAAAAAGTAGTAGTAGTAATAATATTCGTCCTATAGGACAGGCGAAGGAATTAATCCATACTGCCAATTCTTAAGATGTCAATATATGTGGTTCATGTAAGTATTAATTTGCTATAATAGTACAATCTTCATATTTCAAGATTAAACTGAGTTAATAGTTTGGAACTTTTTTTATCTGTTCTTACACAACAAGAAAAATATTCAACGAAACCAGATAATACAACAGTTAAGTAAATAGTTTCAGTTGAGTCGTTACCACATGTTTACAAAAGAATGGAAGAGCTTGTGAGTCCATCTTATCTTATGTTACGACATTTTAAATATGTGTTTGTTGATGAATAAACCTTTAATGAACGCGTTGTTCGTTTTTATGGTGGTATTATATCACCGAATTATCAAGGGTCCGCTAACTTGGATGTGAAGTGACGTAACTGTGTGTTCTGAACATTTTCTCTAATGTGATTTTCTCTCATACATGTTCCATAGATTGACTTTAATGACATTTTTGATGAGTCTATTAATAAACGAAGAAATGTTTAAGTTTTTAATATAGTGGATAGTTTGAGCAGACCGCCAAGGAAGCGTCTATTAGCACATAGACCTTACTAAATTTTAAGCTAGTAATTCAGACCTGATAAAAAAAAAGTATGTTTTTTTATATTTATTATTTCATTTAAGTATACTTTTAATACTGAGTAATAGAATTATTTACGAGATTTCAATTATCTACCAACATCATTTTCCTCTGTAATATCCAGATTCATCGATTCTGTCTAACGTTTTTCTTTCTAGTCTGTACATTGAACATGAATTGATATATATCTACATGAAGATTAATTTATACAAATCATGATCCATATTTTTTTATGAATATCAGTAAAACGGCAAACAGCATTAAATTTAAATTCCTCTTAATTTTATTAATATTATAAATGAAAAAGTTTGTGAGGGGTGTTTGTTACTCTTTCACGTAAAAGCTATTGAATGGATTTTGTTGAAAGTTTACAGTAATACATATTATACATCACAATAATAAATACCGTATAAAGTATAAAGATATTATCTAAATTGACCAAAATATAACGTTAAGTGTCAACTTGCAAAATTTCCTGTAATCTGAGAAGCTACCTCTGCGTATGCTTTATAAATCGTTAAAGTCACAGGTAGATGTATGAATGTATGAAGTATGTATGATGTATGTATAATATAACATGTAGGAAATAATTATTGATAAAGTTATACACACAGACAGTTATAATCATTGTGGTGGTCTGATGTTTTGACCGGTGGAATATCAATTCGATGTCCGCAGATCCTTTTTTTATTTTATTTTAACAGCCCCGTACCCGCACACATTATCCGAGATTTTATTTACAACGATTGAAGTAAGTTTAATGAAATGTCATTATTCTATATATTGTTTCCTATTTGTACATATCTAATATCTTTTAATTCATTTTTGTTCCCTTCTCTTACATTTAGTTCTTAATTTCGAATTTCTCTTAGTTTCTATCCGCTGGTTTGAAACCCGACATCTGCTATCGAACTTTTCGGAATTGGCGTAGATCTATTAATTTAAATTGGTAACAATATCGGCTAACTGTGAAGCAAAACATCGCGAGGAAACCAGAACCCGAGAAATGATCTTTTTAACCGACTTCAAAAAAAGGAGGCATCGATTTCAAATATATCTCTAGGTAGCGCAAATATTCATACGTTTTATTTAATTTGTGTAATTTAATAAAGTATTTATTCTCTGCTTTTTTGTGTCTTATGGGTTTTTGAGTGATATTGAATTTGGTTTTTTTTTATGTACTACATGTGTGAAAACATATAACTGTGGAATTCTCAGAGTTTGAAATCGCCAATACATCGTGGACTTGCGCGACAATTATGCTCATAGCTTCCTTCGGGAAGAGGCCTATGGCCCTGCAATGGGTCTCTTACGGTTCATGATGATGATGACACACGGAACAAGTCACAGGCTGTACAGGGCGTGTAGGCCGTCTGGCAAGAAAAGCGCATTATCGAGACGGGCCGAACTGTGAATACCTATGTTATTAAGATAGCATGGTTGGAATTCATTATCTCATTGCGTCGATAGTAATTCGAATAAGAAAAACCGAAACCCGAATGCAACTACGAGCTCCTTTTAGTCAAAAATTATTCCATAAAGTTGCCTACATGTTGAACAAACAAACAGGTGTGTACGTAGGACTTTAAATATGGAGGTAGTAAATTTCATACCGTTCTATATATGGACAAGAATAGTGTGGGCGACATGATACAATCGGCTATTAAAATATATTTTTTTTCGTCCAAGCATTTAATAAATTCGTAACTCTATCTCGGCCGTAATAACTCATTGTGTAAATAAACCCACGCGAGTTACATCCGTATGTCTATGGGAACAAAAATGTAAAGTTTGTCTATTAAGAAATTTTGTTTTGTTTATTTTCTCTGGATTTTGGTATCTAGCTTAAAATGACAAATCTTTTATTCAATGATTTTATATATTTAGTATTTATGAAATAACTTATATATTCTTTAACTGATTTAAGTGAACTCTGTTAAACTTTATCATTACTTGTTTTTCCAATTGGAAAATCGATTCGATTCGAAATTATATGTATGTAGTTCTTTGCCATTAAAAGTTTGTCATATATAAAATATACATATCAATCAAGTTACGAACATAGAGAGACAGAAATATCAAAATTGCGCTCACAAAAAAGTTTCTGCCCACAAATGGATCAAGTTGGAAATTCTTACGTCTCTCGTGTATAACATGTTTTATGAAGGACAGAATTGTCAAATATATAAAAAAATATAATATATCCGGCTTAGTGTTCGAAATAGCTCAAGTATATTTTTCTAGAAGAGTTTATAATATATCTTCATTGCCTGAAACTATTTTGTTTTGGGCGAATTTATATCGGCAATATACATTTTTTTAGCAAGACAAAGTGCCTGCACTGTGTCTGATATGAAGCACAGCAATTCGAAAACATCGGCGACGACCTTTGTAGTCCGGTGAAGCTGTTAAGACCTTGCTAGATCAATAGCATAGTCAGTTTGAGAAAAAAACGACGACCGAGAGATTCTTGCTCGGAACATTGGACTAGTCACATCTACATATTACTAACAATTTCCCGCGGTTTCGTACACGTTTTCTATGCAGTAATTTATTTTCAACTCTTTATTATATTATCTTCTTATGCTTTATCAAGGTAGTGATTAATATGGTGCGTGTATGCTGAACTCGACATACGTGCTTAAAAACTCAATAAAAAAATTGGCAGTATCAATATTCTATATAAAATTATATGTAAAAATAAAAAAAAGTCGAGGCGGTCTCGAGGACACTGTCTACTTAAGTGAAAACTCCAAAACAATAAAATAACTCTTATACTACGCGTCGCTATAATAATATATAGTATGATGCAAACCGTGCAAGTGCAATACGATCGCTCACGCTTGACTGGCGTGTTATAACGCGAAATCTTAAATGTATCTCTTGTAAATATACCGCACAACGCGACCAAAGATTTCACTTCAAAAATTTCTTTAAGTAGTGTATAGACGACGTGTCGAAATGGAATAGTTTTGATCTTTATATTAATTGCATTGTGTATTGTGGCCACGCAGTCCGGGTGCGAGGTCAAGACCTTTCCCACGTCAGACCTCAATGACCTGCGGCCGGCGGGCACCGACTGCAAAATGTTAGATAACATTCCGATTGTTGCCTTGAGTGTTATAGATTTATTAGCCCAACCAATGTGTCTCCTTTAATTTGACCACAATCTTGTCCGGTGTCAAGTGTCGATGTGCATGCACTAAGTAATGAAATGAGGCGTACTGTCTTCAGCAACATTGTGGTGCGTTCAATATGTAAATTTCATGAATATGTCTATTGTATTCCATTCAGAATTCTTTGTTCACTTTAGGCAATACATTAGTGCCTACTTATGAACGTCAAAATTACTACCGGTTTAGAAAACAACTCAGTCATAAAGAAAAACCGGTATGAAACTCAATCAGATTTATCTTTTCATTATACATAGCATAGTACAACATATCTATATATTAATACGTGAAGCAAAAAAATTGTACCCCTTTTTAACCTATTTCCCGTCAACGGGTGAACTTAAAATTTGGCATATTTAAAGTTTATATGGCGGAGAAGTGCAGAAAGCTGTTTATTTTACGTAAAATGCATTAGAAGTAGATTAAATTAATTAAAATATGCACTAGTCACACTACTGCTTGAATTTTACATAACATATACACACATGTAAATAAAAAAGACATTTTGACAGCCGTCAATAATTACGAAGTTCAAAAGAGGTTGTGAAGGATGTTGCTATGCTCGATTATATGTATTTTTTAACTCTTATGTTCTAATTACCATTTTTCATCCTAAATTCAACAATGATATTATAAAATAAACTATTATTGTAATGTTTATTATTTTTTATGGTGAACTCACTTCAAATGATGAATTAATAGAAAAATGAGCCAAATAATACATTGTATAATCAAAATAAGGATTTTGTTCATAAAAGTAATCCATGACTTAGACCTCCGCGGTTACAATGTTGCAATTCAACCTCATGTATCAACAAAAAAGAATTTATTTTCAAAAGCTTATGGTAGTATTAAAAACGTCTTTGTCTTGGATTCACCATTTGATTGTATTGTGCATCCATTACTTTTCCAAATGATGATACTGGGCATATAACTATTTCTCATATTGAACAGACTACATTTAATTCAATATCACCCAGAAATACCACCCCATGTTGTCGTGTAAAATTAATTGAAAATTGTGTCATGGGATGCGATAAATTTCTTTATTTTCGTAAAGTTATGTTTGGTTAAAATTTGAGCTTTACCACGTGGTTTTTGTTTCCAATTTATAATTAATTTTCATTTTCAATTCTCACGAAGAATTTTTTAATGATTATATAATAAAGATCATGGCAAATGGCAAATAACTGAGTAGCCATGATGAAAACCTTTGGTTATAGAAGTATATATACCCTTTGACAAAAGAACCCTAATAATATACAAACTTTAAAAAATCAAACTATGGTCGAATGTCGACCACTGGGCGCCCACTAGTTTTTATAGATATTTTTGCATACAGTTATCGTTTTTGGTTTGTTCTGAGGTAATATAGCAAAGAGGACACTTGTTTTTGAGAGGACTTACGCTATTATTAATGTGTAATAAAGCTTTTTAATGGTTTATTTTCCACTAACCTCTATTGTACACAATTGGCTACTGCATTATATCGGCAATGTATTTTATAGTTTAGCTGAAATATTGCAACCGAATTCTTTTGTAGTCCTATTTTGTCGACTGATTTACCTATAATCATATATTTTTCCATATATTACGTAATGTTAAAAAGCAAACTTAAAAGTTATATATACTAATATTATAAAGAGGTAAAGTTTGTGAGTTTGTGACGTTGTATGGGGTAATCTAAGGAACTACTGGTCCGATTTGAAAAATTCTTTCAGTGTTATATAAGCTCATTCATCGAGGAAGGTTCGGCTATATCATCACGCTAAGACCAATAGGAGCGGAGCACTAATGAAGAATGTTTCAAAATCGGGTTTTCTTTCTATTGAGAGCTTCCGCTGCGTGTTAGCGTTAGCACAAAGTAACTATTCCACGCGGATGAAGTCGCGGGCAGAGGCTAGTAGTATAATAAACACAAAATATGCCTATAATGCAAAAAGAATAAAGTTACGTTTTTATTTGTTTACGAGTTATAACGCAGGGACAGAAAGAGAGAGATAGATGTTGTCATTTTAAAAACATAAAAATAAGGATGACTAAGTACAATTCTAATCAAAGCAATCTAAAAATAACAGAGCAGAGCCTCCTTTAGATTTCTTTAACATTTATTTGACTGACATTTGAATAGTCAACGAACCAGTGAGGCCGCGAAAAACATTTATTAGCAAGTTTTTAGCTCTAAACCGATTAATCACACTTTTATACAACTTAGAACGAAGATTTTACCAGATTCGTTTAACATTACAAGTGGCGGAAAATTGAAACCGTTAAGAGAGTTAACTAGAAAGTGTCAGATTTAAATTAAAAAAAAATAGTTTTAGGATTCGAATAATTAATTCTAACATCTGAACATATTTTTAGAGTTTAAAATCGCCAGTATGTCGCGAAGGCTATGTATGATTTTTGCCATACCTACCTTCCCGAATAAGCCTATGACCCTGCAGAGGGTCTCTTATAGAGCAATGATGATGATTCTTAAAATTATAAAATATCTCCCCCCCATATTGCTCGATCGTCACCATCCGACGAATAGTGAGCATTCCATTGACACATATTTCGTGAACAACTAATATTAGATACAAAAAGTACCAGTTAACACATTAAACTGACAGAGTAAAACTGACCCCAATCGTAACGTTCATTACCGTACGATCTACGGGCTATGAAACGAAAATATCTTCTTTCGAAGCGTCAAAATTATTACATCAACAATGGGCCTGCAGCGATCGCGTACACTCGAGTGGAAAATCTCTTTGAAGCGGTTCGATTTTCACGGTACGTAGAACGATTATATCGTTAATTATATGTTACGTGCTCTCGAGATGTTTTGATAGGGGTGCTAAAGAGCATAAGTCGGGTAGATATCTCTGTTATAATAATAAGTTATTTAATACAACAACGTATAGATAACAAGGTATTTATTCCTAAAAACAAGACATTATTATTTAATTGCTCGCGGCGCCGCTCAGTATCAATGTGGATTTAGCCTATATCCCAGGAACAAAATTTTTGAAGTGAAAACTTTTTTAGGCGCGTTGAGCGGTATTTTTTGGCAGGAGATAAATTTATGATTTCGCGTCATGACTTGCCCGTAAGCGCTATTTTTTTTTTCGAAATGACTACGCTACTGACCCAACAAGGTCTTAAAAGCTTCACCGGACTACAAGCCCGTAAGCGCTTGCGTGGCTAGCGTCAGACTAACGACGCGTAGTATTGTACAACTTTGTACAACTAATATTGATATTGTGTAGCCCATTATATGTATGATGAATCAATAAACTGTATAAAAAAGTATATAATTATTACTCTGAGTGCCAATAGATGTCAAAGAAAGACGAATAAATACACTATAATTAATTTAAAAATTAAAAAGAGAGCACAGTTATTTTATTGTTTTGAGTTTCCACATCTGTCGGTAGTCTTTATGGTATGACTACCTCGACTTTTTTTAGTAAGTGGAAGATACCATGTTATTTTGTCCGCATGAGTAATTAAGGCGTCAAAGCATAACCAACGTACAAACAAACTTTCATTCCCATTATAATATTTGTAAGGATTACGTGTTACAAAAGTTATGTTTTTAAAAGAGTCATTCATAACAAATCAGCGAGTACTTTCCACTTATTTAGACAATATAACTGAAAGATACAATGTTTTGCAATGTTCAACTGTGATAACATCATTTTTAAACCACATAGTAGCTATAATTATGTCACTATGTCTAGGAGTGTTTTAACTATACCCACTAGTACATGAGATGTGCGATAGCACTGACTATTAACAACCAATATGAGTGAGAAGTTGAAAAACAATTCTCAAAAAGTTTACGTACAATATATATTATTGATATATTATTTAGTAGTGGTAGAGCCAAGCTGAAGCTATTATTGTTTTCAGCACGAATGGGTCGGCTCGTCCGGGGAAACACCACCCTCTCACAGAATACCGACGTGAAGTAACAGTGCTTGCATTGTTGCGTTTCGTTCGGTCAGCGCGAGAGCTCATGGCAAGTGCGCGTTATTTTTTTTTGTAAGTCTATGCTAACCTAACCAAGTCGAGACAAAAGAGCAAGATGGCGAACATTCAGCGACCGCGGTGCATTTAAAACCTAACCTTTTTAAAGCAAGTATTCAATACATATGTAACTTTTTTTAGTAACACCGAATATATTTAGTGCTATAAAATTCCGTAAAAATAAAATTTTAATTTTTAATGTTTTTCCTTCGAACTGTACATACGTACACAAAAACCTTCCCAAAGTCCGTTGGCCGCCGAATTCGTACATAGATCGGATCGTGACGAGTCAATTTGGGGTCAACGTGCTCCCAACTACCTATCATCATACAATCTGTACTTGTGGCCACCCGTCACGGTGGACAAGGCGGCAATTAATCTTCTCCATGGTGAAAAAAAAAAATACTAGCTCGTTACACTCGATTTAAATGTGGATGCCCATGTAGAATGGAAATATTGAAACCAGTTACCATTATAATGGAAGTAAAAGTATCTTGTGGAGGTCTAAAACTGCTTTTTTATAAAAATAGGACCGAATATGATGTATATATGTATGCGTATAAGTACATAGCCCGCAGATTCTTTTTTATACAGAACTCACTAAATGGTTAATACGATGATCAGCAAGCTAATACTTGGTGGATATTGTGATAAGTTTAAGCTTTACAATAAACTAGCCTCTGTCCGTGACTTTGTCCGCATGGAATAGTTATTTTAGGGTAACGCTTACACGCAGGGGAAGCTCTAAAAAGAAAAAAAAAAAACGATTTTGAAACATTCTTCATTGGTGCTCCGCTCTTACTGGTCTAAGCGCGATGGTATATAACGTATAGCCTTCCTCGATAAATGGCTTATCTAACATTAAAATATTTTTTCAGAACAGTAATACCTGAGATTAGCGTGTTCAACCAAACAAACAAACCCTGCAGCTTTATGATATTAGTATAATTAAATATTATAAAAAGTATGATGCCAATCATACTTAAAGACTGAAAAAGGGCCTAAGAAGTAAGATTAACAAGATAAATAGAAGACATAATAAAAATGTTAAGCAATTAAAGGGGCATAGGGCAGGACAAATAACGAGAGATAGCAAGAAAAAATGCATAAAAAATATTAAGGAATAGTATTCACGGTATTGTAAAAAGAAAAGATGTAGACACGTGGACAGATGACATAAAGAAAGTTGTTAGTTCGGTTGTCCACTAAAATGGGAAACCTAATACGTTAAACTTATGAAAAAAAAAAATTTGTATCAACAATAAAGGCTATCATAATAGTAATGAAACTAAACACTAACATATACCACTCGCTTGAACACCTCTAAGTTATATTTATCACAGGTTAATACAAGGTTAATACCAAAAACAGTAACGATAATTTAAATGTGAAAATAATATTAAATCATTGTACTTCTTCTTATGATAATAAAATTGACAATTAAAAGAAAAGTTATTTAGAATATTAGTTTTCCGGCCCGGTTTCGCGTGAGTGTACGCTTGTTGATGAAATCGAAATGGCAATTGGTTCACCTATCAATTCTGTTAATATTTTCAAAGATATTTCTACTGCTTTCTGTGTCTCACTCACTGTACTCACTTTTTTATATGAAAATTTATAAACCATTCTGTTGATTTTTCCGTACGAATCTTCAAACATATTCTTACATACAAACATTGTCCGTGCAATTATTAACACAACAAGAGAGAATTAGCCAAACAGGCACAATAGTTTTGGACTGACGCACGTATATACATTCTCCTACGGATTTTATTAAAACAGATAATATCACATATCAATGCAGTATTATTGAAAAGATTTTAGTACTTCATTATGCCAGTAAAATCTTAATGGAATTGTAGCTGTACGTTAACGATCTACTGGACAAGTTTTATTTGTTAAAAATATCTACAAAAAAGGTACTGAGTAGCTAATGCCGTTCATTTTAGACATTTCTTGAAATCCGGCGAAATTGAGAGCACCAATTAGATTTGACCGTAAGATAGGATAAGCCGAATTAGGAGACGAGTTTCATTTATATTTTGACAGTGAAATGCTATAGCACTTATTAAAAAAATAACTTCAAGTCATTCGTGATAAAAAAGTAACTCTCTCTCAAATTTACGATACTATGTAAAACATACGAATCGGTCGTTACTCATTTGAGCTGCTGACGAATTATTAAGAGCATTAACAGTTAGAAATAGCTTGTTTTACGACAAACATTAGCACTGAGTTTAATTTAAATGTCGACGGGTCGGTTTAATTACGTACGTTGTAAATGCGTTTAGTGTGACTTAATTAACAATTAACCACTAATGACTTACATGTGGACAAAAAATATTTTAAAATCGCATTTCGTATCTCCTAAAATAAATGGAAGTGTGTTTATGACCACATTACAGAAGTGAAAACTTGTAAATAAAAGCATGTATATTAAAATTATAAAATGCGCACAATATGTTATACACTTAATAGTACATTGATTATATACAAAACATCTTATATAAATCTAACGTGGTCTAAATGGTAAATACACCAAAATGAGAAGCCAATATAAGACAATAAAAAAAACAAAACAGGCGAAATGTGTTTGGGGTAGCTTGTGACCCACGAATGCATTTGAAATTCAAGGGGAAAGTTTATAAAACTATGATAAGACCGGTCATGCTGTATGCATCTGAGTGCTGGGCTACGAAGAGACGGATGAGAGAAAATTACGTGTGGCAGAGATGCGAATGTTAAGGTCGATGTGTGATGTGACTAGAATGGATAAAATTAAGAATAAGTATATCAGAGGAAGTTTGAAAATAACATCAGTGACAAAGAAGTTGAGGAGTAATAGGTTAGCATGGTATGGGAATGTCACGAGGAGAGATGAAAACCATGTGACTAGAAAAGTGTCTAGTATGATGGTGGATGGATATACGAGTAGAGGAAGACCGAAAAAGGTGTGGATGGATTCTGTGAAAAACGATATGTGCGTAAAAGGTGTGAATACTGAGATGACATTTGATAGGGGAGAGTGGAAAAAGAAAACATGTTGTGCTGACCCTACTTAGATGGGATAAGGGTAATGATGATGAAAAAGAACAGAACAAAACGACAAAAAGAAAATAACTGTAAGAAAAAACGCAAAGAACTAGACAATAGAATTGACTTAGATAGATTAAGTATAACAATATTGTAGAAATAAAATAGATACGTAACAAAGATGTGGGATGTACGTTTGAGGGGTGGGGTGTGGTAAAAAAAACCTAGAGGCCACTGGATCTCAAGTTCTGCTGCCGGAACACACAACACCAACAGGTGTTTGAAAGATCTTCAACTCGAGGATAGAAGTAAGCCAGTTGGACTTACAAAAAAACCATACCATCATGTTATGGTGTCATCACGTTTCTTTCACTGGAAGCTACGGCTTAGTTGCAAAGATTCGAAACTTTAGCCATCGTCGCTATGGTTAAGCAAGCTGTTATAATGATATTATGTACTAGCTGTGCCCACGTGTTCGTCCTCGTGAAACTTGATGTACAGAACAGGGAATTATAAAGTCATCTGAATGTATTAAGTCTAATTACTATATACTTTTCTCTTGTAAGTCGCGTTGTCATTAAAATTTTAGTTTAATAATTAACTTTTGGTAGACGGAACCGGTTTTAATGAAACAAAGACTAAATGTTACTTGAAAATGTGCTTAATGATTTTCTTGACGTCTTATCGTAACGCAGGCAGTACTTTAGCAGTTATGCGTGTTTAAACAGACAGACAAACAGATAGACAGACGCAAAGACATTTCTAAAAATGATTGAAATGTATTTTATTATTTATTCCTGGAAACCAGCAACATACTTTTTACAAAAATCTAAAAAAATTACAGACACGGAACATTTACATTCCTATTATATGTATAGAAGATATAGATTAGGCTTGGATCTATACTAGAATTACTCGATAGGATTATTTCAGTAAGATTAAAAGTAATGTTTACAATATTCTTTGTAATCGTTAACTTCATCATGTACTCAATATTACCTAATAGCCACTAAGATTCTTCGTCAACAATACTATTCTTCGTTCTATCAACAATAGTATCTTTATGTTAAAAGGAAATACCAATAAACGCAAATACTTCTATGGATAAAGACGGTTTACAAAAAAGGCATACAATGAAACTGTGAACGGAAGTTACTGGCCCAAGATAAGATAAAATAGTATACTAGAACTCATACATTATTTATAGTTTCTAGAGGTATAAACATTTTGTAAGGGATAGTTGAATTCTAATTTAGTATAATTTTGGCCCCAAGAAGATCCTCATGAACGTCAATACTAACATTGGTTCGGAAAACAATCCAGTCACCGAGAAGAACCATCACGAAACTAGATGGGGTTTATATTTTTAACATACATATGTTCAAAATACAATAGATGCAAAGAGAGAGTTGTCAATTCTAGGGATGGCCATCGTTCTCATATTGATCCAGCCTATAATAAATAAATACCCTTTTGACATTAAAACCGACTTGACATGGCTCTTAAACTTACAGTCCGGCAATTCGGTAATATGATCATTACTGTAAAACCTTGTTTATATTTCGATACATTTCAATATATTAGGCGTACTGTCTTAAAAATAATGTAACTTATTCTGTGACCCGTTTTTTATGGTTATGATTTTAAAACTATGAAAACGTGCACATTACTGCTCTTATTAAAAACATGATATTTGCTGGACTATAGTACTATTGACCTGTCGTTTAAACTATAGTTACTATTGACTATACGCTATTACTGAACGCTATTAAATCCAACGCGATACTATCATTCTCGCTTTGACTGTCGTATCGGTAATATCTCTATAAATATTCCGTAACTATACTTACAATTGTTTCCTGTACCTGTTGTTTAATTATTCAGTTATATTATTTCATACTTATTCAAGAGAATAAAAAAGTAAAACAAAAATTTGTTAATTTTTTATTTTCAAACTAGTACTAGTTACAAGAACGCTACGTTTAAAGTATACACTTCAAGCTAAAATGGTAAAAGGTCCCTTGATAATTGTCCCTTCATTATTTTAATTAAGCCTTCGAAGGTTATAAGAATTTTCATTGTAATTCCGCTTTGTGTAATGCCTCAGGCGAAACACATTAAAGTATTTCATATTAATGTAGCCGCTGAACGATTAAGGAGAAGGAGGAAGCTTTAAAACTTCAAATACACATAAGATGATATATTATATTCAGATTGCTCAATTAGAATTATTAATTTTAGTAATTACTCGATTGACGTTGGATATAGGCAAAATCGGTCTTTACGTGATCAAGTTTCATTAAATATAACTTCCTAAATGTTAATGTTGAAATTAAATTGAGCAATAATAATTATAATAGACCGGTATATATTTAATCCTTGGCGCCCAACGTTTCGGCCACACTCCACGACCCGCCCGCATTATTACTTAGTATTCGCTTAGTTTTCTCGTCAATATACATTTTATGTGGCTTCTAAAGGTCGTAGCGTGATCATAGCTTGTTTACTGAGTTTCTCATTAATAATACTATATAATACAAGAATAACGTTTAAAAACTCACTAGTACTATACGACATTAGCGTGTTTAAAGAAACAAAAGAAATCAATTTCTTATGCTTCATATGTTAGTCAACTATTGATAAAACTGATTGTTCGAATTCTTTTTAAAATCATACTTTTTTTAAATACCTTTAAATACCTATAGATGGCTTTGAAGCGATGTCGGTTCAGTAGTGTCCAGACACGGCGTCGATCGACGTATGCTCAAATCCTTGCGAACGAGACGAAATTATCGGTGTAGTAATCATCATGGTGAAACCATAGCATGGCTTTAGAGATTTTCTAAGCCTATTTCGATAGGTACCACCTTCAAAATATGAAAGTACATGAAAAGTACATTCCGGCTGCTGCACGAGAGTCTTTAAAAAATATTTATAATTAAAATAGGATGTCAGGCTTGCCTACCAAAAAATTTGCATTTTTTACAAAAAAGAAAAAAAAAAACATTAAAAAGACATCAATTTTGCTGTTCACTCGGATTTGAACCACGGTTAGACAGATCTTCGAAGCAGCCGAGATCTTTCTGAGCTATTTCTGTTTAGACAGCGGCGGCGAAATTTACCTTTATATTCTAGCTATATTTTTTAAATGCCTGAAAACTCAGATATAAAGTTTTCTATGTATTAAATCTTGCAAGATCGATTTATCGTCCCCGAGACTACCTACATACTAAATTACATAGAAATCGTTGGCGCCGTTTCCGAGATCCTGAATATATAACAATATAAAAATATAAAAGAATTGCTTGTTTAAAGTTATTAGATAGATAAAATAATTATCAATTATTTTCTTCAATACTATAAACTTTTAGAAACTCTATTACAATATTATAGTATGAATTCGTACGTACGTGGCAACCCTACAATACCCTATACTTCTAGAAATTACTTTAAACTAATTATATTCGTAACAAAACAAAATCGAAGCAGTAACGAGGATATTATCGCAACATTTATCTCAGTCGTTTGCAATCCTAAGAACAATAGGTTTTAAAACAAAAAAGTCGATTAAAGCGGCGATTTGTGCTGATATGAATCTTTAGATGAATGTCACCTTTGCGATTATAAATAAGAACCTTTATACAATGAGAACAGAGGTGAAAATTCTACGAATGAATCGTGAGCACGAAGTTGATGATTACAGAGACAAACGAAACTCAAATGAAAGAATCGATTTGTCAGACGAATTTACTTGAAATACTAAAATATACGGAGTTACGTAAAGGTCTCAATTAAGGTCTTGATGAAGTATACTGTAGTAGAAGAATTTGTTAGCTAAAGACGAAGTTTACTCTTGCTAAATGCGAACTTTTCTCTTTGTAAATATAATTTATAATGGTTTGATTGAGTGTCTTTTTTACTTTCTCGCAAATTAGTTATGCAATTTTTTTAGGCTCGTTCAGCAGTATTTTTGGCAAGACAAAAATTATGATATCACGTCATGACATGCTAGTAAGCGTGACCGACTGTATTGTGCCAATCTTTTTTTTTTTTAACGTGGGGAAATCCCTTATGGATACCCACCCTCCCGAGGGAGAGGCTGGGTTATGTCCGACTTGCACGGACTAAAACCCCACGGTGTACCGACAGGCCGTAGTGTTGGGGCGGCAAAGGATCGAGCTAAGCTATTCTCCTTAGATAGCCGCCCCAACGGTCCGCCCGGCGGAAGGTGGCCGCCGGGCTCCTACCTATAGAGAGGTAGCTGGATACACACCCGCTGCCTCCCCTCGTCCGCCGAACCTATGCAATGAGGGGATGAGCCCCCCGACTACATCCCCTCAGGTCCGGCTACGGCGGCAGGAGGAGTTGGGCAAAACGCCGCCTCCTCCTGCCGGTCCTCCGTTGGCGAAGACAGCCACTGAGGGGGTCCGCCTCGCGGGCCCTCTCCGCCGCCTCCTTTTGCGAGATGACTTCCTCGATACTTCATTGATATATATAAAATTGTTTTTTTTTTATCGGTTTAACGCTGTTTTCAGCATGAATAGGTCGATTCGCCCGGGGTAGTATCACTCTCACAAAAAAACCACGTGAAGTAACATTATTGTTGTTTCGTTCGGTCAGTGAGAGCATGAGACCCACCACCGTCCAAACCCCTTCTCCCGCCCCTTCCCCACCAGCACTTGCGACTCCTCTGATGTTGCTAGTGTCTATGGACGATGGTGATCACTTAACATCAGGTGACATACCTGTTCGTTCGCCTCCTATAGAATAAAAAAAACAATATATTGTATTGAGATTGTTTGATAAAATATATATAATTATTGTTCGGAGTATTAATAGATGTGAAAACAAGACTAATGTTAATAATTGCAATATAGAAATCATGAAATTTAAATTTTGTAATACAGACTACGATTTATTTAAAAATGAATTTAATTAGAAATTCAAACCAGAATATAGTTATTCCATATTTTTTAGTTTTCACTTCTGTCGGCAGTCCTTATGACTTCCTCGACTTTTTTATATTGTATATGTTTTTTCGTAGTTCACCATATAAAGTAAAGTACCACGCTAAATGTAAATAGATACTGGCGCTCGAACGCAGCTACTAGATCCCACCTATAATTGTTTAACTGTTGCGAGTTTATATTACGAGGCACCTATTCTTCCCAGAACGGTAAAGAGTCACGAATGATCGTAGTTAAAATACATGAAAGTTATTTGTCCACAAAAAAAGCGTAGCCAGTTAAGCCGTACCTATTAGTGTACCCGGCCCTGTTTAGTTTTTTGTTTTGTGTCACTAAAACTTGTCAATTTCTTTTTCCATCATTTTTGTAATGTGTTAATATTTTATTGGAAACTTGTTTTTACAAAGGTAGCATCCTGAGGAACATCCTATTTTTATCTAACTATTCAAACTCTTTAGAGGTTGAATAATCAAAAACCCCTTCCGACATACTCACCTATAGTTTATAGGGACTCGGGTGGAAAAATAGTTAGATTCGCTTGTTCCTTTGATAATTCTATTTAACCTACCTATACCCACACGTCGAAAACAATTGGCAAGGACATTCATAAATTAAGTGCAGTACCGTCGTACTGCAGCGCTGATGTTCAATGGCAGCCCATATGATACACAGACGTTCAGTCATTCATATCAATGTTACAAAATTAAAAGAAGAAATCTATAAATATGGATGATAAAACAGACATTGCTTTGCTTTAAAAAAATCTAGTAATACGTATGTCGTCGATCTCACAGACCAACGCGCAGATATAAGAAGGTTAGGTTAGTTTCATATTCGTTTCGTGACGCATGATTAAAAAAAAACTCATTATCCATTCATTCGATATTATATATTATCGCTTTTAATCGATTGCAATCATAATTAATGTATAAATCTCGATCGCGGACTGTACATATTTTAAGAACAATCGTCATGTTTTCCTTAAGTACAAAGTCCTTTGTACTCTGTATTACTAACAAGTTACTAGTAAGTATAGACTATAAAGATACAATCTTTTAATTATTTCCACGTCACGACACATCACGTGATGGACGATAACCCGTGTGCCCTTCAAAATTAATAACATTTTTTTTGTGAATATAACTTAGCATATTTCTAAAGGCCTCGCTTATAATACGGTTGCGATATTATATGAGACTTCCCAAATTTGACACGGTATAGCGAACAATGCGTCAAAATTAATACCGGTTCTCACGGGCTGTCCCTGATTTTTTATTTGATTTTAAACCAACAAAAACTTCTGCTAGCGTCATCGGTAGAAATAATTATAGATATAAGCTTGAAGAGGTCTTCAAACGTTCGTTTTATTATGTTGGTATTACAGTTTATATTAAATGTTGTCAGTTCTTCGAAATGACTACGCTATTGACCTAGCAACGTCTTTAACAGCTTCACCGGACTACTAAATGTTGTCAGTGTATTTATTTCCTGTTTGTTTTCCATCGTGTTATGTGTGACGAATTTATAACATTTTACTTAATATGGAATAATACTTTAGAAGGATCTTTTAATGAATATTATATTGAGTACATATGTTTAAATTTGTGTGTAATTAATGTGTAATATTAAGGAACACTATTAAAAAAGTAAAACGTGTACACACAAACAGTCTGCGATCAGATATCTATCTATATATAACAAAGTTAATTAGGAGATTTTTTGGCAAGCTGCGTGTAGGATCTTGGAATGTAATGTAGCGTGATTTAATTCTATACTTTGCAATATTTGTGGTGTTTTATGTAATGTAGTGTGGTTATTTCGCACAAGAAAAGAGGATGGGAAGTAATACCACGGAGTGTGGATCTGACTAGCCACAAAAAATCCGAGGAAAGTTCTAACAAGAAGGCCACCATCAAGTCAGGGTATTTAAATGATCACAAGAAACTGTTTTTTTTTTCGAAATGAAAACGCTGTTGACATGTAGAGGTCTTTACAGCTTCACCGAATTATAAAGCTTCATCGAACTATAAGAATCTTGTAATATCTATCATCTATCATTACCTATTCGACAATGTCAGTAATAATCTACTAAAAGATTGGTTACCGAAAAAAATGAGCGTTGCAACGTGGTCCAGTAGCGAGAGAGAAAATACAAAAGAAAACATTTATTTCATTGTTTCGAGTTTTCACTTTTATCAGCAGTCTTTATACTACCTCGAATTTTTTAAATTTGATTCCTAATTTAATAGACTATGCCCGGTTTCCAATACTTTAACTGAAATTTATCGGTTCAATAGTGTTATCAATACGATAACTTGTCAAATTGCGTTTCTGAACACACAATCGTATCATACGATAAATGTAATACAAAGTACGATAAAAAGTAAAACTTAACAGACCATTTGACAGTTTATCTTATAGGTAACTTTGTTGAGTCAATAATTATTGGTAGTTCAACCGAGTGTCTCAGAAACCGGGCATTAGTTAACATATTTTATTTATGCCTTCATTAAGAAAATAATATGCTCCGAATTCTCTACAATATTATAATAACCTCGGAATATTAATATGAAGTTAGTAGGCCGTTTTAAAACTAGTTCAAGATATCGGTTTAAGCAAGTTACTCAACGGGTAGCTACTGACCGGTAACTTTATTAGTGACAAAGCAATGTCAACGAGAGTTTCTAAGAAGCATCGATCAATACAAGTCATATTGTATTGAGAAATAGAAGGGGCATTGGTAGAAAGTACGACCTACATAATATGTGGTATCTGTTATCATAATAAATAAACGTGCAATTGTGATAAACAGTTAACACTACTGAATCGACGAGGAATGCATGATGCAAACCTTTGATAAATATAGATATTTTTTCTAGATAACATTTTAAACTTTCAATGATAAGAGAATATAAAGGATAGGCCATAAACTACGTGAGTCAATACAAACGTGACGTATTTATTTTTGTTTAAAATACATATTGCTATACATGTGCTGTTAATATTTTGCACCATATATTAATAGGCTACGAATTTTCATAGAAAAAAATGTGTCACTGCTTAAACTCTATATGCATATTGTTGCCAATTGTCCACGTTCCACTTTCACTTTATTTTATTCAAAACTTGCGTGTGTGCATTTCCGAAAGCATGAAAGAAATAGCTGAATTATTTGAAGACTATAAAAAGAAGTATGTAAGGACGTAAAGCTTTTTATATGAATATACTGCATTTAATTAAAACAAATTAGCTCTTATTTCTATTTCGATGTATAAAATTTTCATTTCATTAGTAAGATGGTTCTTTAACGCTGCTATAAAGTGGTTGATTTTCTGCTAACCAGCCTATTGAGTATATTTTACTGCGAGCTACATCAAGCATTTGCTAATGTGTAAATGTACACTAACCCTAGGTGGCTTTTCATTACACTTCTCATCAGACAGAGTAATTAATACCGTGGCATGTGCACGGTGTAACTTTAGCGATGTAACCGTCACCATGCCTGTTTGGATATCACTCTAACAGTCGAGCGAGGTTCGCATTACACTGTTCGAAACGGCTGACCAGTTTTCTGCGCGGACAGTCGCGGAGAAAAATTGTACACAAATAAAAAATGTAGTTGATTTTTGAAGTGGAAATTCTTTTAGTCGCGTTGAATGATTTTTGGTTGAAGAACACTTATGTATGCGTCACCTATGTTCTCGACATGCTCGTAACATATTCCGCTTACGCCAGACATGTCTAAGCGACGCGTAACTATAGCGAACCGTGTACATGTAAAGTTGATATTTTGTACTGCAGTTTGTGCATCATATATTGTTTGATTAACTGTAAAAAATGTACATCATTTTTACTCGGAGTGCCAATAGATAAGAAAATGCGTGAAAGCATTAAGAACAAACACTCAAATTAATTATATCGTATATAAATTATATTGTTAGCTAAAAGCAAAAAAAGAGATTTTTTATCACAACAAAACGTTTGTGTTTTATTTTTATTAATTACGAAAATCAAAGAACAGGAACGTATAACTCACTGAATATTTAAAATTACTAAAGATTACAATGAAGTATTGGAACGAAGTTCCTTATCGCGCGTTGTGAAAGGGGGCTAGACGGAAAAAATTCTTACGAAAAGTTGTCACGACACTTTTTGCTATAGTAAGCTATTGTAAGCTGTGCGGCATCGCATGTTTCTCTGTCTGTCTCTCACTCTGTCTCTCTCTTATAGAAAGCAAGCCAGATATTTTCATTTCTATTTCGCATTGAACAGTGTGGTGTCGCGACGATTATTTTTGTTGAGTGTATACAGGTTTTTGGTAAATAATAAAAAATAATAATAATAATGATCCCAAACATATGTTTCCTACTTCAGTTACCACAAGCCAATTATTACGAAAATTGAGCCTACTGATTAAGTTTATATAACATTATATTTGTTAATAATAAAAGAAATATTATTATAAGTAACTTAAAAAAAAATAAAATTTTATTACAATTCCTTCACTAATTAATCGAAAGGAACTTCGTTCCATCCGGGTGTCCCTTGACACCTCTCAAGTTTTTTTTTATTCAAAAATACTTTCGATGAAAATTCTTGATTACTTATAAATCAGAAAGCGTATCTACGGTTCCACATTAGGTAACTATCGATAAGAATACCGGCCAATTCCAGTTGTAAGAATTTATAATTCAGATAATATTATCATATATTATATCATACATAATATTATCATAAGGTATATACCTTAACTTAATACTTTATTCTGAAACATATCCATGATAATAAACTCTTTTGCATTATAATTATTTAAGTGAGATTACTCGTGGAAATCTAAACTATATGGAATAAATAATTTTCACGTACTTTATCATTCTCATTAACATAGATTATAAATCCCCAGAAAATGTTGGACATTTTATTATAAAGACAATAAATATAACACATTTAAGCATATTACCAATTTGCCGGATAGTGGATTCATGAACCATCTCAAGCGGGTTTAATGTCTAGATGCTATTATAGGGTGGATCAATATGTGAACGATTGTGATGTCTGGAAATGATGCCCCTATCCGTGCATCCACTAAAAAAAAAACAGGTAACATTGTGGTCAAGCCGTAAAACCTATAGAGTATGGAAAGTATGTGTGGCGACCCTAGTAATAAGTTGGTGATACTATCAAGGAACCTCACTTATAACAACTTAGACATATGCTATATTGATTAGGTATCAAGTTTACGTAATACATCATCTTTCAGTTCACAAAATTTAGAAAAACGATTGCGAGAAACATCATAAAAAACTTACTATTGTTTCTGTCTAGTCTCAATAAAAAGCTTTATACCTCACTTAGGGTTGTCACTTATTGTATAAATAAATTGTACTGTATAAATGATATTATAAAATACTTGTAGAAACAGGGGAGTAGGTTCGTATTATAAATTCTTTTATTTATTTACGCAAGAAGATTTCTAAAGAACAAAAATAAATCAAGTAATATATATTATTTTCATGTATTTGTAGTTGTGTATTAACCATATAATGTATTATTGGTTGAAATAACGTATGTTTTATTATAAAAAACGGGTGGCAACCCTAAGTCAACGCAACCTTGAGCTTTAATATCACTCTTTATAGGCTAACATTAAAATCTGTGTTACATTTTGTAGGCTACAATTTTACGTACGACACATAAATTATGTATGTAGGTTTCTTTCGTTTCACGCATAAAATGTATTTAGATCAAAAGAATGTAACACACGAATAAAATTCATGTATACGCATGTCTTCAATATACAATCATTTTGTATCGTTCAACTTTTATATAGAAATTATGATCACCGGAGTCTTCGCTCACGTTATTTAAAACTAGCTGTGCCCGCGACTACGTCCGCGAGGAACCTTATTAAAAACATATATTAATAAATTCATCTGAATGTATTCAGTACATTTACTTATCTAGTTTAGTCGCGTCGTCAATACATTTTGATAGAGTGGACCGATTTCAATGAAACCAATAAATACTAAACGTTACTCAAGGATATGCTTTATGATTTTCTTGTTGAGATTTTATCGTGAACGCTGTACTTTAGCGGTGATGCGTATTTCTACACACAGACAGACATTACTAAAAATAATTGTAATCTATTTTATTACTTATTTTTCTACACACTTGTAACTTTTTTTTTCACAAAAACGTAAAGAAATACAAACACCTGTAGGTTTACATTCTCTTTATATGTATAGAAGAACATAGATATAGCTTAATGATAGTAAAATATAACCTATTTTGCTCAAGGAGAACCATTTATCAGCGAAAGAATACTCAGAATCGGAACAATAGTTACAGATATAAATCTAATCAATTCTGGGCATTAAAAACAGTAGTGTATATTAATTTTGGTATCTCTACATTATTATGTATTACTGTTATTTTTAAATTAAATTGCTGGGATGTTGGTAGTTTCAATAGTATAACTAAGTAAATAACAACCGAGCAAAGATATATATACTTTTAAAATCTTTAATTTCCATTAATAAGTTGCCCGCCCGCATCAGCCCGTTCCCAGTCATGCGACACAACATATGAATAGATAATAAATGAACAAATCTATGAACTGGTTGTAACTGTAAATAATAAGTGGGCAGGAACGCGTCAGACTTCTTGCCGTGTTTGCAATTGACACCTAAATGAATGTGATTGTTAGATGTAACCGATGTGCAAGTACAATCACCCGCTCAAGTTCTCTTTTAATTGTTGCTCTGATGAACGGGTAAATGTTATCTAGGAGAGACTATAAACTATTATTTGAAACTATAGCTTATAGACAAATAGACAAATAAATAAAGGCTGATCTTGGTAGGCGAAAACACTTACGGAGTCGGGCTTTTGGTTGGATACATTTATACACAAAACACCCCTGCTTTCTACTAATATACAGTATTGAGTATTAGTTACATCACATTAGCTCGTAAGAGACCATAGGTCTCTTCTCCAATGCAGGTATGAACATAATCACCGCATCAACCCATAACGTATTGACGATTTCTAATTCCGAGGAATTTATACTTCTATATTTTCGCCCAAACAGTTATACAGTAAACCCGATTAGGCCTCCCACGGCAGTGGCTCAAGCCTAGGTTCGATCCCTCGGTAGGGAGCCCTTGAGTGCGTTGCTTGCGCGATACGGTGACACACAAATATACATCACTGCTACAACACTACACGATCACCCCCACTCACGTGCACGCCTACACGCTTACACATGAAAGTGGAAGGGTTTACTTTTTTCCCTCATCGAACTGAAAAACTTTTAATTTTCCGATAATAAATATATGGAGGAGTTGTTGAGGCGTGTATGCTTGGTACACATATACGTTTCAACAACTCATACATATATGAATAGTTAGTTAGGTTAGCTAAGATAGGTCGCGATTTTGCATGCAACAGGCAACAGCCAAGCCGAGGTGTGCCGTGCACCCTTGAGCTGGTTGCCAAAATAGAATCGGCTGAGTGCCTTAAGCGCTCGCCTTAGTAGTCCGGTGAAGCTGTTAAGACCTTGCTGGGTCAATAGCGTAGACATTTCGAAAAAAAAAAAAGTAATACAGTAAGAACATTTTCCTAAGTTTAATCCCTATGTTTCCTTCATCGTCAGGCAATGGTGTTACCAATTTCAGTTACGATCCATACGCGAATTCAAAAAAAAAAAATGGGTACATACCAGATAGGGTTCGAAATTGCGAATATTTAAATGACATTACAACTGGTCAAGCCATTCAGACTACGACTTAATACAATTAGTACCACCGAGTTGATAGTTAGAAAAGGTTATTTTAACTGACATTGATTTTTAAATAATATATATATCCTAGTAATTAAGAATTATGCATGTTTAGTATTTATAGTCTTAGTTTTAATGAATAATATACATAATGACTTTTGTTCACGACTATACTACCTCGTCGAGCCACTGTTCTAACAACTGTCCGTTTAGGTATCAATTGCAAACACTCAAACAAAGGGGACGCTGAAGGGCTCCGTCCACTCATTAGTAGCGGTTTTACAGTAAGGATTTGGTTTATTCATTTGCCTATTAGCTT
>JACEII010000017.1:3465927-3839751 GCA_014332785.1 Antheraea mylitta | reverse complement strand
ATTTGGTTTATTCATTTGCCTATTAGCTTCACGTCGACTACTATACGTTTCCAGATCAATACTTTTCTATCATTAAGCTCTTTTCGCATTCTTTATTATTATTCTAATTGTACGGGAAAAGCGCATTAGCTAATATATTATTATCATTACATATTATAAGTTTTCTACCACGTCTGCCTGGCTGTTCGTGATAAACTCAAAACCTACTGAACGAATTCTCATACGGGTTTGCACGAGTAGATAGAGTAGTTCATAAGAAATGTTTAGGTATATAAGTTGTCGAACTATGTTTTATTATCAGGGTGGGATAACGTCCGTCGGTCCCGCTAGTTTTGTATTAAAATTCATATAATCGTATCATAAAATTGTGCAATTCGTAGTAAAAAATTCAAAGACAAAAACGTAATTTTTGTAACGATGTATCGAAAACATATAATGTCGATAGAATGTTGTCGATATTTATATATTATATGACAATACTGAATTTGCAATAATGTAGATATGTAGGTAGCTCTGACTCGAGAATGTCTCTTATATAAATATGTCAATCAAACAGATGAAATCTCTTTTCTGACTATAAAAGCAATATATCGAGTTTTTGGCGGGATCTTGGCATGTCATGTAGTGGATTTTATATTTTATTCATAATCTTGTGTTATTTGGCTCTGTATTTCGTAATATTGGTGTTTTTTTTACCTAATATAGTTTGTATTTTGTGCACAATTGAACTGGATGGGAAATAATAACACGGAGTATGGATTCTGAGTTAGCACAAAAATTACCTGGAAAGTTGTAACAAGACGACCGTCATCTTGTTAGAACATTGAAATGTTCTCAAGGAACTTGTAATACCACTAACTACTCGACAACGGCAGTAATAATGTAGAAGCTGGCAGACAAAAAAAATGTGCAGTCTTTTCCTGCAACATATTTCAGTAGACAACCTTATAAGATAATACCTAGAGAAACTTAACTGATCGATTAAATCATAACGACAACGTCACTATGGACGACATCATACTTTTATATTATCTCTTCTTCACCTCGATATATATAATAGGCTCCAATTTAGATCTCTAAATAGATAAACGTGCAAATGAAACAAATCGTTATGCCGAATAATTGATTGATAACTGTGAAAGGCCCGCCAAATTATTATATCGTATAATCAAAATTGCTCAATACAGTCTAATTCTGGCAGCGTTTAAAACCTGACAGGACAATCGATGCAAAGGTTAGCCAGATAGCCGGTGTAGGGTCAGCGGGTCAGTGTGTTATAATTGTGATTGACTTATTGCACGTAACATATTCTACTGTACATGCTAAGGATGAAAAGTACACCACATAAGTTGCACGATGTTTGATAGAAAAGAAGACGCGGTTGTATTTAGAGATGTAAAATAGAAGGCTTTGTTTACTGTACTAATAACCTTACCAGTGGAAATAGCTGTTGTTACGTTATCAAGTATAGCGAACTCTATATAAAATTGAATAATTTTATTTCTATAATTAAATTTATAACAGCTTGTAAACCTTTGGAAAAATTGTTATTATAATCATCAGCTTGTAAGAGACCCATTGCAGAGGCATAAATGTCTTCCCGAAAGAAGGTATGGGGCCAGCCTACATGTTGGCGACTTCAAACACAGAAAATTCACAGTTCTATGTTTTCCCACAAACAGTATTTCTACAAGAACATTTCAGACACTCAGATTTCTTCACAATGTTTACCTTCACCATCAGCACCATCAGCCAATAAAGTTACCAATTTAAATTAAAAGGCACTAGAACTCCGTAAAAGTTGTTGGTATATGCCGTGATTCGAAGTTGTGAACATCAGAATAATATTCCTCCAGTCAAACCAGTAGACCACTATGACTACTGGAATAATAAAGTAATATTTATTTAAAAAAAACAGAATGATTTTTAAGTTAAATCCTTGCACACAAACAAACACTTTGATATGTTATTATAAAAGTATACATTAGCTTCTTTATAATGTGTAGTGAAATGTAGGTGTAGGCATAGATAATGGTAAAGTGATTTCAAATAATTCGTAAACACACTAATTAAATTTCCAAACTAGCTGTACCGATTTAGACCAGACTTTCAATAGCAGATACACGACTTCTCAGTTTGTTATCTAGATAACATATCATTTTTATGATAGGAAGCAGAAATAACAAAAATGAAATACGAGTGATCGAAAATTTGTCACAAAGTTGTAGGGACCATGTACTAATCGTTAAAAATTTACAATAACACTTTTTCAGTGCAGTCTGCAAGACCTGAAAATATGTAGGTATTTCATGAGATTTCTAAAATATTCTTTCATACTTTTAGTTACTAGCTTTTGCTCGCAGCTTCGCTCGTGTAATTATATATTTGATTTATATCTCGGCAACATACATATATATAGTTATATTTTAAAATGAGCGAAATCCAATTTTAATCGTCAATATACCATGTTTAGTTTTTTTAGGTTTCCAGTTTTTATACATCGAGAACAAAGTTCAAAATTTGCCCTCCATAAGGTTCTCAGTTTTTCTTTAAAGCTTCATATTTTACATGTATAAATTAAAATCTTGAAATATGACGTAAATATTAGAAACGGCTAAAATTTCATATTACTTGATTGAGTTGTTAAAACGTGGAAGTATATCAAATAAACAAACAAACAAACTCTTTTTTGCGTTTATAATACTACTAAGGAAGTAAAGATATTAAATATCACATCTAAATACAATTAATATTAACCGGTAGACATCAAAATTCTATTTTATGTCCGAAACATGGTAAATTATCATCATAATAAACTATATTACAGATATATAGATAACCAATAACTTCCATAAACGATCCCTACAGAAATGATAATAAACAGTAGAAGCGATATTAAAATACAGCTGCTATAATTCACATGTTCATTACCTTGATATTATTATCTGGTGAACTCACTTTACATAGATAACAAATAGAAATTAATTAAGATAAACAAAAACCGAACTGCGTAAACATTAAACTTTTCTAAATATATTAAGTAAACCAAAATGATGATCAGTCGAATAGTTTAAAGTAAAAAAGTAAATTTTCAAAAAAAAGAATTAACCGACTGTACCTATGTAGATATGATTTTCGGTTGGCACCGAATTCTAGTACATGTTCTCTAGGTAGCACACATATTCATATGTTTTATTTAATTTGCTTAATTTGATAAACTATTTATTTTTTGCCGCTTTTTAGTGCCTTATGGGTTTTTGATTAATATTGAAGTAGGTTAATTCTTTTTTTTTGAAAATTTACTTTTATGAAATAAAATCGTACTAAGCCTCTCCGACACGCAATATTTATTCGGCACTGACACCCCTAGGTATTATATTTTTTTACGTCACTCACAAACCCTGATTTCGCGTTTATAGTTCAGTGACACGATAAAATTGTATTGCAACAATTACGAGTTCATTTACTATGTTAATGTGCTTGATTGCACGAAAAATACCATGCGACGCAAGGACTGCATCCAAAAGTAGTATTTTCATATAAAAAGCATAATAATAAAATAGGTAGCTAAAAAAAGCAAGAAAAAAGTTGTCTCCTGATAAAAAGGATTGCACCAATTGTTTCTCAAAAGATTAGAATATAATTACTTTTATATATTTCGTTTCTTATACACACATAATGTAAATAATTTTTCACTTGTAGTCCGGTGAAACTGTTAAGACCTTGCTAGGTCAATAGCGTAATCATTTCGAGAAAAGAAAACAATTATTCACGTTCGTTAATTCAGTAGCCAAATTTTAAATGGTGGAAGTAGATGAAATTGTTAAAACTGAAGAATTAACGAGAAACTCAGCTAGTGTATTATTATTCCTGTGTTTTATGTGTATAATGTTATTCTTTTCTGTGTCATCAGAACTGTGTCTATTTAGCAATAAGATTTTAAACCTATGACTTATTTTAGAAATGAATTCCGCGAACGATGTTTATTACAACTGTATTTATATTATTTAGGTACGCTGGCAACTGCAAGTGGATATAAATGGTTTAATTATAGTATCAACGGTTTTAGAATAGAGTCAAACCATTCGTTTTTCATATGTGAACTGTCTTCAGCTCCCCTAGATGGAAAACAAACCGATTATAACTGGGAATATAGATATAATAAAATCCAAACCTTTCGTCGTATTTCAAAATCAAATTATGTATAAGATATTAAATTAGTAAATATTATAAGCGGTTTTTTTATTTACCGATTATATATATATATTTTCACGGAGTACAAGATCGTTATAAGTAAAATATTATGAAAAGTTTTTTAAATAACGCATGCATTGTTAATTATACCGAACTTTCTATAAAAAATGGTGATCATGGTTTATAATTTTACAACAGATAGCGTCATGAATTCCGAGAGAATATTCATTACTAAGGTCTTTTTCCTTTAAATATATAAATAAATCAGATAGGCTAAAAAGAAAAAGGTAATTTATTTCCCAATCAGTCATGATTTCTTAAAAACTGACTGGCTGATTGATATTTAAAAAATATATTTATAATATTTCAAAGACTATGGATTTATTAACGTTCTCCTATGGCTTTTTGATTTACTATTAACTACCTACTCAAATACTATTGCGTACACGATATACGAAAATCAATTCACCATGCATTAATAATGTCAACCATTTTTACCTAAACCCGTCACCTGCGTTTTGCGATAAGAAATCCGCTACATGTGTGATAATTTATAAAATTACAGACACTATTATTATTGTCGACAATCAATGAGCACGTCACCTTTTTTATACTGTACATTCTAAACTTAATATTTAATTGATGACTTAGAATATCTTCTGTTTATTTGTAATAAATATTATTACTTAGAAAAAAAAAACATTAACATATAGATATGCCAGTTAAAAACACGGCGAAGGTTGTGCGTCGTGTGCGAACTTACCACAAAAACAGCCGAAGAAAAATCCAAGTCAAGACACAGTAAAACTTTTAAACACACACAGGGCTAATCCTTCATTGGATACACAAATAATCCACTATAACAATTTGCACATAAATACACAGAAAGCGGTTTAATATCGTTAAGTAAAAGCAACGTTCGAAGTAATTCATGCGAGATCGAATGAAGCGGGACGATACATTACAAACGTCCAAACTAACACGGTTATCACCGACGACTGGCGAGCGAAATGAACGAAAGAACGGAATGCCGTCGTGAACGAATGACACGCAAAAAGGCGGCATGTGTCCTAGTATCTTTTAGGGGGTCAGTCTCTTTAATTATATGGTTCAATAAATAGGTGCTTATATGGAATAGTAGAAAAATCACTGCGTAGCTGTATTGAAGCTTTTGTTTTAAGCAACCTAGTTTCATCTGTTTATAGTTACAATTTGCGTGCTGTGAGAAAGGTAAACTTTACGCATACCGAAATTTGAACATCTATATTTTTCAAAATTGTACTGTATCGTACACGCATAAGGATGATTATCGCATGCTGTATATTTAAATAGAAGTATGCACGTCGTACGATTATCTTTCATAGAGATTCCTTTATTCATTATCGTATATGCATGATTTAGTCCAGCGTTTATGATCTACAATACTTGAGGAATATTTCATTGATCAGTTAAATGTACGTATAGATATTACTAACGTAAGTCGTTAAATGTTCATCACTAGTTCTCTTTGGAAAACTTAGCTGTACAAATTTAAATGTTCTAAAAGTACCAGAAGATAGATAAGATTTTTTAACAAGTATTAGGTCCTTGGCCTTATAACTATCATTGTATGTAGGTAAAATCTTACCATTTTTAAATGAAAAATATATGTAACTAATTTTTAAGACATATGCACAACTTATTCTTTAAATAAATGTGTAAGTTGTATTTTAAAATTAATTTGATTTTGAAATCTTATCTATACTATAATAAAACTGTAACAAGTCGAAATCTGTACATTAAATATTTTTTGAAAATTTTAATCAGGGTAGACTATGTTATCGATATAGAAGCCAAAAATAATCTTTTTACAATTTTTGTCTGTCTGTCTGTCTGTCTGTCTGTCTGTCTGTCTGTCCCTATGCACACGCATCACTCCGAAAGTACTGAACCAATCTTGATGAAACTTGACATAGTGATAACTAATATTACGAGATTACATCAAATATACTTTTTGTCTCATAAAACGCAAAGGGTTCTCCAGGATAAAGGATTAAAGTCTAGAATATAAACCCGAATTACTCTGAAAGTACTGAACCAATTTTAACGAAATTTGACACGGTGATAACTAATATTAGAAGACTACATCCAGGATACTCTTTGTCCCATAAAACGCAATGAGTTCTCCAGAATAACGAAAAACAAAAATTTGCAGTTAACGTAACTAGACTTTTTTGCGACACCTTAGTACAAGAGCCGGCAACGTTAAAAGAACGAGAATTTTAGAATACCTGATTCTTTAATACATCAATATATTTTTTTTTATATCATAAGAGGCAAACGAACAGGTGGGTCACGTGATGTTTAGTGACCACCACCGTCTATAGACACTAGCAACACCAGGGGATTTGTAAGTGCGTTTCCAACCTGTATATGGGAGAGTGTAAGGGAACCTCCGGCACTCTCACTGACCGAACGAAACATTACAATGCAAGCACTGTTATTTGACGTCGGGTTTTCTGTAAGTATTCTGGCAGTATTAGCCCGAACGAGCCGACCCATTCATGCTGAAACCAGTAATAGCTTCAGCCTGGCTCTACCACCTACAGAAATTATCAATATATCAATAGACAGAATTTAGGACACTTGGTAGCGGGTTAACGTTGTATTTTTAATAGGCATTTTGATTTATGATTAATCAATAATAAGTTTAGGAACATTTTTTTCAGTAACTTTTAAACGCAATTAAACATTCAGACACATTTTTTATAAACAATCATATATATACCCGCTGATATATTTTATAAATAAAAAAAAGAATGTGGTGTCGTGGGACACCAGGTAGGAACGAAGTTCTTTCGGCTAATGTAGAATCGACACTATTTGGAAAAAAAAATCGTGCTCAATTTTATGTAATCGTAATTCAAATTATCAATTAAAATAACAAAATATGTCTCTTTATTTTTGTTTGACAACATAAAATTACATAGAAATAGAAATAATTACAAAAAAGGAGAAAGAGAAAGATATTATACACTACTCGCTTATGTATACGACTGTCGCGCCTGCGCACGTCTCATTTAACTGTTTTATTCCATGCACTTTTCGTTACAGTTTTACTATCACATTTTTTTCAGTTCGGTCGCGCAGCAAAATCTCTATCTCCTCCAAGCCTGCCGTAAGGAACTTCGTTTTATTGACCACCATATACAACGATAAACGTAAACGTATGACTTGGGATTGACGCCATCTCAAATATATGCGTCGTCGACTATCAGGCTATACAAAGCCGAAATACCTTGGGCCGGCGAGGTGAAATATCTTGGTGTTACTTTAGATAAACACTTAAATTTCGATTCACACACAGAAAGAGTGCGAAACAAAGCCGTATGGTCTTAGGTCGTTTCTATCATTTGCTTTGTCATAAGAGTAAAATATCCCCCAGACAAACTCACTTTATACAAAACTTGCATCCGTCCGATTATGACGTACAGTTGTTCGGTCTTTGCACATGCGCAAAATCGTATTCAAAAGTTGCAGGTTCTCCAGAACTGAGCCCTACGTAAAATCACCGGTGCCCCATGGTGCGTCCGGAATAAGGATCTCCACAGGACCTGAAGATGCTTTCTGTCTGAGCGTATATAAAATCACTTACAGGTAGTTATTTCGAAAAAGCCGCGAATCATCCCAGCCCGTTAGTGGTATCCGCCGCGAACGATGAACCCGTACCCAACGCTGCGCAGTATAGAAGACGACCGCGACACATTTTTACCGACCCTCCTGATTCAATCACGTCAGCGAACGATCAGTACCAGCCTGTCTCTTCAAACAGAGCGTGTTCTCTCCCACGCCCGCATAACCGCAGATCACGCCGCCGTGGTCTGGGACTAAATTTCGCTCCCGTACACCAAATTAGGCCCTTCTCGGCAACGGCTCAAGCCTAGATCTGTTCCCTGGGCGTGGAGCCCTTGAGTACGCTGCTCACGCGATACAGTGACACAAGAGTTCTACCCTTATTTTTCGTTATCCTATCCTACATAGTTTAGAGGATTTTTTCCTACACAAAATACATATAGAAGTTGTTGAGGCACGCATGCTTGGTACACATGCATGTTTCAATAACTTATATACGTATATAAGTTACCGGACTACTAAGACGAGCGCTTAAGGCACTCAGCCGATTTTATTTAGGCAACCAGTTCAAGGGTACACGGCACACCTCGGCTTGGCTGTTGCCTGTTGCATGCAAAATCGCGACCTATCTTAACTAATCTAGCTAACTATTCATATATGTATGAGTTGTTGAAACGTATATGTATACCAAGCATACACGCCTCAACAACTCCTGCATATATTTATTATCGGAAAATTGAGAGTTTTTTAGTTCGATAAGGAAAAAAGTAAACCCTTCCACTTTCATGTGTAACATGTTTCATTCATCATCATTCTGTGTTTCATGTGTTTCACGTGTGTGGGGGTGATCGTGTAGTGTTGTAGCAGTGATGTATATTTGTGTGTCACCGTATCGCGCAAGCAACGCACTCAAAGGATCCTTACCGAGGGATTGAACCTGATATATAAAACTGGCTTGGTTTGAAGGTGATAGGTACTATGTTGTGAGTGGTACAGAGATTATTTATAAAAATATATTGGAAATATATTTCAAATACGTTTTTGAAACAGTTTATAACTCTTAGACAATAGTTTCAAGCAAGTGACATTTGACGTTTTCGGCGGGATGTTTGACGCTTCGATACGGTGTTCATATATTTTTCTTTAATACAATGGAGTATAAAAAGGTTTTAATACAAGTCGAAGATAGTTATGATAAAGTAAGTGGTAGAGATGTTTATTCAGTTTTATGTAGGTTAGTTTTTATTTTAATTGATCCTGGTAGATGACGCTACGAATGGGTACTAGGTTTATTTAAAAAATGAATACATGTAATCTGAGTATATGTTTAAGTGAATCCGTGGATAGTTTGGATTCACAATTGGAAACGATAGTTGTGGCTGCAATCGGGTATCAGTTTTATTTGCGGGGTGGTAGGGCTTTACAGCCTGACTGGGTCACAACCACCATGTACATGACGAAAAAATCCGTAATAGTGATTCGCTTCTGTGCGTCGCGCTTCGGGATCAGCCTGTGCATATCCAGCTTTTTGTAGGCCGGCATGATAGTGGCGACCAGCGATGGATAGTGTGTCACTCGGTGGTCGCTATTGTTTCTGGATTGTACTGTGCTTACCTTCAGGCATAGTGCAGGCATTTTGCCGTGCTACGATAAAAAAAAGAAACAATTTTTTCGCGTGATAACCAATTTGGTGCAAACGAAGTTGCACGGGTCAGCTAGTTTAAAATAAAAAATACCGTTGTTCACAATACTCAGTGTTCAAAGCCGTCTATAGAACTCCAAATAGTATCACTGTCCTATCAAAAGGTAGTCAAGTAAAATGATTGACTGAATTGATCATCTTCTTTATATAATAATCCTGTCCGTGTGTTTATGACCGAACTTCTAAACGGCTGAATAGATTTTAAAGAAATGTTATGTGTATGTTCAGGTGGACTCAAGAATGGTTTAGATTCACAATTAGACTCGGTAGATGGCGTATGCGGTTGAATTTTAGGATCAAGGATTTTTAGTAAGGAGATTTAGGATTTTATCATCAAGGCAGGACAACATTCACCAGTTCCGCTTATATATCAATATATTGAATTATTAAAGGTTGTACTACAGAGTTGTGATAATAAAATAGAACTGAAAAGCCGTGGCAACGGTGACCCGTATTAGTGCATATATAACTCTCGTTGGTCACCGTTATTTATGGATGCACTATTTGTTGTGTTGTCACTATTCAGCTACTATAAAAAATAGATCATATACAATAGACTGCCAGGAGTAGCTGTATTATACTGGACATCAAGTATATTGCAATTAGTTTTTACCGGATCAGTTTAAAAAAATCCGACAAGTAGGGAGTAGAACTCACACCCTGAGTGAACCGTACTAATACATATTTTACATAAACATTGTATTCTCACTTTCTGTCACCGTCTTGACACGTGATAGCGCGTGCTTAAGTACAGTTTTTTTTTTATTTTGCGGCTGTCCGGATATAACTGTGCAATAGCTTTTACTCACGGCTTCTCTTGGATTCAGTACTTTTGTCTAGATAAAACTTATACATTTATATGCCTTTGACAACGTGTAAGCAAAATTTTAATGATGATCGGTTAAGTAGTTAAGACGTGAAAACGAAGAAACAATCAAAAAATTTAACTAGATATTCAAAACATATTGTTTAAATAAGTACGTACGATTTTCTTTTTATATAGTTTATTTGTTATTAATAACTGACCGGTCGATTCTTCTGTGAATTTCTAATTAACTTTGGAAGTGCGCCATTCAGCCAAAAAACTACATATTAAAAAAATTCTACGTACTTCTTTAGCTATTGTTATATACAATAAAAAAAATGTCTCACCATAATTCAACATTTCTAGAGTACGGCCGTGGACCCTACATATAAGAGGTCATCTACACAACGCTGCACAGCCGCCATTTGTAAATAAACAGTTCTATAAAACATATATATTTTATAGTCAATGATATGTATAATAAACGTCTACTCTTGTAAACTCTATATATTTTATATTTTTTCTAGAAAAAACTTAAGAACGTCTTTTTTTAGCCTCTTCGGAGGCCTAACATGCATGGTTAAGGCATAAAAGCGTAACAAGCAAACTTACACTTGCGTTTATGATATCAGTTAGGATTAACAACAATTTTAATTTTGCTACGTATTAATTTCATTAGTTAGTTATAGTTCATAATTATTGGATTTATATTTATATTGTATTTAACTTACTTCGAAAGGAGTTTGTTCTTCGTTTAAAATTGCAACTGCATAATTACTCTATAGATCTCGATAATAGGTCACTATGTGGGCCATTTTTATACTTTATATATTTTATAGTATTTCATGATAACAACAAACACACTAAAACTAATTTTTTTTTAATTATTCAGAATACTGAGTTTCACGTCTACAGCGTGAAAAACACACAATTTTTTTAATATAGAAAAACGGAATGATTCTACAATCACATACATGGTCTTCCATATGAGTCTATCTGTCTATTCGTCCGTGTTGAAAGCTCTTTTTGCTATGAAAAGAATTAAGATATAAGGTTAAACTTAATATAATTTATATCTTAAATAGAAGGCGCGGCAGATGTTATTCCGCTTTAATAATAAAAAAAATCTTTATAACATACAAATTATATAGATAAAGCTACTTCATGAATCACTTTATCTTCTGGTGAAAATCGTATAAAAATCAGTTGAGTAGTTTTTGAATTTATCGCGAACAGACAGATACACATGGTAGAGGACTGTATTTTATAATATTTAGTGATATTTACAGTTATCTGTCTTTTGTTACACATTTTGACATTACAAAAACTAAATCACATCAACCCAAAAAAGTTTCACGTCCACGAGGATCCCTAAAAAAGAAATATCATGCCTATCAAGCAATTTAGAACACGATTTCCTGTTATAACAATACAACTACAAAAGCACTTTAACGTCATCTCCAACATACGGTACTCGATAATAAGATAAATAATTACGTAGAGAAGAAAAAAAAACACAAAAGAAATAGACATCGATACCGTTTCGCTTAAAGTTAACTCGATCTGAGAATCATACGACGTAATATGGATTTATTTTATTTGAATCAATCGTTATTGTGAGAATGTAGATTTGTTTAAATGATTATCTAACTTGCGGTCTAGATTCAGCCATATATTGCGATAATTGATTACGATTAGCAATTATATATAGGAAACTGTGACCTAAAGACTATGTGCTATTTTGTAATGTTAATTGGATTTATTATTTATTTCATATACTTGATACAATATTTACAACTGACTGAGAGAGACCACACTATTTAGACCGGTGTGTTTAGAAACAGTGAATTTTGTAATGTGAAAAAATGGCGTGTGAGGCCACACGCAGTAGAAACTTAGTATTTTTTTTAAGAATGAGATAAATTACACTATGGAGGTGATAAACAAATTTTCGGCTTTACTCTGCAATATTTTTATACATATTCACAATCTTAACAATACACAGCACAGAATAATTTTAGCGCTACAGACTTCAACGTTTTCCTCTCTTTCTTTCTCTCTGTTTATTTATATTTCGAGTACATCAAAACATACTATCTCATTATCACAGCCTGAAACCTATATATACATATACAGAACGATATATATCAATAGAATTTCATTGCATAAAATATTTTAGGGTGTAATAAAAATAATCATTGCAAAGTCTACTAAAGATGTATAAACTTGTCTATTATAAATATTATAACAACGATCGTTTTAATCAAGTTATTATTCCGCGAGAATGAGTAAAACAAACGACGAAATCGCAAATGAATGAACGATATAGAGCGGAACATTTGATAAGCGTTTCATTCGTTCATTGACAGTAAAGGTGTTTAACGCTCATGTGTAGAATTCTTTACGAACTCCGACATTCCTACATGTAATTGACATACTTCGTCAGTTATTCATCTGAATGCGTTAAAACATTATGACATGAGATTTATGTACATTCAAATTTTACTTACGTAAAATCTACAATGACAGGGGACATAGATTTAAGAAAAAAATACAGCTTATATTACTTGCTAATAAAGCAACTTTCTGTACGTGAAATAATTTTTAAAATTAGTTAACTGATCTTTTTAGTTTATCCACTACAAACTTTTTTATGGCAGTAAATTAGAGTAACTATATCCACAGCTCTGGCCGTGTTTATTGTAATCTGTTGTAAATTACTACAAGTTAAAAATAAATAATTGAGTTATGGTATAATGAATAGTGTATTAATTTTCATATTTTTTTGCCGTGTGGTGCAGGCAGAGTAGAATAGCACCTCCCCATATCTTCTCGTGGGTATCGTAAAAGGCGGTTAAGTGTATGCAAGATAGTACTGACCCTTTGTACTTTCTCACTGTGATACTGTACCATCTATCTGAGTCCTTCTCCGGTCGTAACGGTTTCCGTTCCACTGAGTCCAGAAGAACAAGGACGAGTATGTGCACCTATATATTACGCGTACACTTGTGCACCTTAATATATTTTGAATATCTGACCGCTATTAGGGTTCAAAGTGATCGCCATGGCCGAAATCGGTCGGATCAATCATCATCAGATATTTACATATACAAATCGACCACAGCGATGGTGGCCAGTTGAACGGTGTATTAGTTGATTAGCTGTTAGTGAGTAGTCCCTAGGGTTAAAATCTACAAACTATTCCGGCCTAACGGAAAAGGTTATTGTGTTAATAATTTCATTATAACTCACTATTACCTGGCATTACAGCTAATGATGAGTATCCAAACGGGTTAAAATTTACGAGTGTGTTAAGACCCAGTTACCATTCTTACCCACTGAGTGGTTTAGACGAGTTAATAGAAATTGTTATATATTTTTTAAATTAATTTAAACATAAAAAAAAATTATCCGGCTACACCGTCCGGGTGGATCGAATAAAATGGGTAATAACGGGATTTTTATAGCAGTGCCAGTTAATTGAGTTCCCATACATAATTATTGTCAGCATAAGAAGCTACTTCGTGAAAAAATACTTATACTTGCCAATTTTCATATGAATACGTAAAACGGAGTTTATCAATCAATTCTCTTATACCGCTTTTAAACTACAAAGTACTTCCCATCGTACATATAATATTAATCTTTATGTTTAATCCAGACCTTCGGATCTAAGTAAAACCCTTACAAAACACAAGTCACGTTGCGAATCTAAGCTCAGCAATAACAATAATACCTCTATTTCTCATCCGGTATCCCTTACGTTTCCTACGCGTGTGAAAAGGACAAGTGCAAGGGTTCCAACTATGTTCCCGTATTCTCTTATAATGCTGGAGTTAATCTCACCGAGTCAGAGTACATCGAGGCTTATCACGCCCTAGCAGAGACAAGACAACGCGCGAGCTGGTTACAGTTACCCAATGATAGTTTGACTAAGAATATAGATTAAATCAATAAAACATAATAGACGTGATATTCGATTCAGATTCATTCGTATAATTATATCGTCGGTTGACTATATACTATTCGTAGTTACTGTTGGTGTTAATATGTGTTTAGAAATACTCAAAATAGATTCCTAAGGATTTAAAAGAATTGAATTAAAAATGATAAACTAAATATCAAGTCGAGAGGCATTAATTGTCATCCGCAAATGTTAATCCATAATATATGCGGATTTATACGGAATATTGTGACTTCATTTTGTTAATTTACTCTTGACGGAATAAATATAATTTTGAAACACTTCTTATGGCAAGGTTTTAAAATTTTGATCCACATCCTTTTTGTGTGACAAAAAATGGTGGTTGTAAAGACTGTGTCCGGTAGTGTATTTACAACACCAGTTCACGTTCGATCATCGTAGTCAAGCAAACTCGGGAACGATCAGTGCTTGGAAGGGTGACCATCTGAGATCAACGCGTGACCTTTTGTTTTATTTTTTTTTTCATTTAAATGTTTCACATATATCCTTTGTCTTTACGGCAAATACTGTTTATTTTTAATCTAAAAACCGTATCCATTCTAGGATTTCTCAACTTAATGTAGAATTTAATTTTTCGTTTGGAAATAATAGTTTTACAAAATAAATATGTGTATTCATTACTATTAAAACATTAACTTCTTAAAACAACATTAACTTCTTAAAACAACTTTCTTATATGTAATACATGTACAGTCTGTTTTAAAATTGATCTATGACAACGTCCGAATAAACCGTTAGGTCCGATCTCCGAACCGCAATAGTAGTATCGATAGATTATCGAATTCAGCATCTCGCAAGGTCGGTACCGCCTCTATCCATTCTATAATCACTATCGTTAGGCTGGATTCCTTTCACAGATGTTATATTCATTTCATTCGTTCAATTTTTGTGCATATTGTTATTGTGCATTTAATTCAAAAAAGAGTATGGTTCCTGAGGGGAAAATTAAATCTACAGTACCATGAGCGAAGCCACGAGTAAAAGCTTGTCTAAAATAATGACTAAATTATGTAAACAGAAAATTCAAATACGTGGGAGATTAAACGAAATGAGTATCATTTTTCTAATTGTCGCATTTATTGTAAGTACCATAGACAAGCTATCTTGTCGCGTACAAGTCTATGAGTTTAGTTTTTTGGCGGGATTTTAGTCTGTCATGTAGTGGATTTAATATTTTATTCGTTATCTTGTGTTATTTGACTATATATTGTGTAAATTTGGTGGTGTTTTACGTAATATAGTTAGTTTATTATGCATAAGTGAAGTGAATGGAAAATAATAACACGGAGCATGAAATTCTGAGATGCCACAAAAACTCCCTGGAAGGTTCTAGCAAGGGATCCACCATCTTGTTAGAATATGGTTTCACACGATGCTTAATATTGGAATGATCACACGAAGTTTGTGATATTATTGACTACGTGACAATGGCAGTAATAATCGGAAAGATTGATTGCCAAAAATAAAGTTAAAAAAAAAAGTCTATGAGTACCTAACTATCTAAAGTGTAGCCAAGTGTCAGTTAATACTTTCTTAAAACAGATTTCATTGTGTTAGAAGTATGAAATACTAATAGAAAAATGGTTGTGTTTTTAATCACGCGAGAATAGTGAAAACATGTGGTTGATAACGACTAGAGCCGAGTATACATGGTTAATGCTTCAGTACATGGGCGACCGAGCCTAGCTCGGTTCTTTAAAAAACATTTCCAAATCAAAATAAACTGTTTGCCTCACAAAATTAGCATTTTTTCACATATTTTTTTTAATATATCTCTCTTATAATTATAATAATAAAGTGATTTATTTAATTAATATAAATTCTTAGGTTTGCCTTATAAAATTATCATTTTTACAGAAACAAATATCTACACTCGGATTTCACTGATTTTCGAAGCAACCAATTTCCATCTGAGCTATTTTTGTTCTGACAGCGGCGGTGAAATTTATCTTTATATTCTAGTTATATTTTTTTGTTGCCTGAAAACGCAATTAAAAAAAGTTTTCTATGAATAAAATCAAGCAAGATCGATTTGTCGTCCCAGAAACTACTTACATCAATGAGAGCGTCGGTGGCCCATCTTCCTTCCCCTCTTTCCTTATCTCTTCTTCTTAATAATCCCATCTCCCCCTCCCCCATATATAGGCAGGTAACGCGCTTGCAACTCCCCTGGTGTTACTGGTGTCTATGGACGTTTGTGATCTTAACATCTTGGACTTAACATCAGGTGAACCACCTGTCCGTTTGCCTCCTTTAATGTAAAAAAAAACACTGATCTCGCATTTATTTTGGATTCTAATGAAGGACCGTAGAGAAAATAGTGTGAAATCAATTAATGTATGGGAAAAGCAATGGTTAAAACTTATTCTATTATCTTTATCGTGGTGAGTATTTTGAATAGTTATTTTGAACTCCCTTCCACTACATAATAATGGGGGCTGATGTAAAAACAACAGTTACACGTTATCATTCAGTATGAATAAAGAAGTTCACAAATTCTTACATTTGAAAGTGTATATCAGGAATAGTTTATCATTCTACGCGTTCTTCTGTATTGCGTCCATAAGCAAGGTCTGAAGAGGCATTTCATCACAGTACTAGCAACTGATGATAGAATCTGTCGGTAGGTAACTACCCCCAGAGAGAAGAAATGATTTTCTTTCGGCTTTTCTTTGATTATTACCGCGCGTTCGTTTGACAAAGCCGCCTTTTACTGCTAGTCCCCTAATATTACTATAAAAGAAAGTGATGAGGGGTTTATTCTGACGTCATTTTGGATCAAATAAATTTTATTTGTTTTTTCATTGCATTTTGTTTAAGTTAGCTAACCTACTAAATAGCACTCGTGATCGATCGTTTAAGCATCACTGGCATAAATCTTTTATTCTAAGGTAGATATGTTATATTCCTTCCGTATTTCGTTTTCAGGTAAAAACTAATAATGTCTATGGCTCAGAATCTATGTTTACGACATGAATTTTCTCTGGGTCAAGCGCTCGGTGTACAGTAAACTCATACATAAACCTTTTTTGTTTGTTGACCGAGGTCTTTGTAATTATGTTTGTCATATCTATTTGTTCAAATTGATTTACTACATTTACGTTTACTGTTGGTGTTCTTTTTATAGCTGCACCGAAACGGAGTTAACTTTAAGCTGGTATGGATTACCTTTTTGACAATATATTCTTATTTGGCGCTTATTCAAAATATGGACTATATAGCTAATAGAATTGCTATTACTGAAATTAATTTAGAGCGATAATTGTTAGCCATTATATTATGTACTAGCTTCTAACCACGACTTCGTCCGAGTGAAATAGTTACTTTGGAAAAAGCATTATATTAAGCATGCTACATGTATTACTGACTTACTTCGTCCGCGTAGTACCTAATAACTACTTTGGTCTAACACTAAGCCACAGCGGAAGCTCACAAAGAGAAAAAAACTCCAATTTTAAAACGTTATTCATTGGTGCTCCGCTCGTATTGTTCTTAGTGTGATGATATAGCCTATAACCTTTCTCGGTAAATGATCTATCTAATACTGATTTCTTAAATCGTACTAGTATTTCTTGAGATTAGCGCGTTTTACCAACTAAAGAAACAGACCCTCCAACTTTATAATATGACTACTCTTCTCTCGTACTTAGCTCGAGCCGTTCAAATTCCGATAACCGACTCGATTTAAATTACAATAACTTTTGATAGGGTGGTCCGATTTTAATGAAATGAAAAATTAGTTACTCCTGAGGATATGCTTTATGATTTTCTTTATTGTGAACTCAGTACTCTAGCAGTGATGCGTGGTCATACAAACAGAAAGACATTTCTAAAAATGATTAAAATGTATTCTATTATTTATTTATAGACCCCTGCAATTTTTTTTACGAAAATCGAAAAATTACGGACACGTTATATTTACATTTTTTAATGTGTAGATGTATTATGTATATTACTGTTAGCCAGTGTTAAGCTGTGTTATGAATATAAATTATTGTAATAGATCTTCAAAATAGGTGAAACAATATAAAATAATGTCTATTACTTTTACAGGTAATACCATCACCTCCCGAGTTCTATTAATGTTGTAAACAAGAAAGTTTGTGATGGATTTTTGTTACTCTTATACGCAAAATCATGTCACGATGTTTGTCCCCGATGAGATCCAATACCTACTACTCAACCGATCTTCACGAAAATTGGCTTTTATGTATAGTAGGATAATTTATATTTGGAGTTCTCAATATTTTTCAATTACAAATTAAATGATTGTTAATGTTGATTATTTTATTAACTGTAAGTGCCATCAGTTTCGACAGGCTCTGGCGCGTTAAATTAGTTTATTGACAGAAAAATGTAGGACCGACTGTTATAGATATCTCATAAATGATGCCACGTTTTAATTTTGAAATTAGTTTTCATCATCATCATAATTTTAATAAACATGTAATAATTGAGCCACACAGACTCGTGGCCGGGTTAGCTAGTAGGCTATATTTTAGAAAGATATTGTTTAAGTTGGCACAGAAATATCTCGGCATGCGAGTATTGACATATAAAAACGTGTAGTAGTTAAAAATAAACTTGGCTTTAGTATTTTTTATTAATTTGCATTTGAACATTAACCGATTAATGTTTGACTGTGTTATGAATACCAATATACACAATGCCTGTAATGATATTTTTATTTGAATAACTATTCAATGTGTCAATGAAAATGACACGAAAATCTTCCGGGCAACAGCCAAGCCGAGGTGTGCCGTGTACCCTTGAGCTGGTTGACAATATACAATCGGCTGAGTGCCTTAAGCGCTCGCCTTAGTTGTCCGCTGAAGCTGTTGAGACCTTGCTAGGCCAATTGCGTAGTCAGTTCGAGAAAAAAAAAATCTATTCAATACAAGATAAATAATTAAGTCATACGTAGAATTACAAATAAATTTGATTCTAAATTAAAGTAACTTCTCATGGTAATTGTTAATTTTGATACCTGAACAATATTCCAAACGTAACACATAATTATGACTAAGGTTATAAGATAATTGATCAGTTATCAATTATCCAGTGTTCACCGGGTGCCAGGTACATCAATGCGTGTGCGGAATAAAACTTTAGAGTTACACAAAGATCGCTTGCGGCTGTTAGTCCAATATATCTAAAAATATCTCTTGTTTTATCCTATTTCGTTTCAGTGAACAAAGGTCCGTATAATCGCACTACCTGCAAAAACGATACCCGCCGACCCTCGAGATGCTTTCGTCTGTTCTCATAACACCATCTGAGGGCGCTCCAAGATACACTTACAAAATGAAAACGTCCCTTCACATCTGAAGGATACTTGTGATTCCCATTGTTATTTACATAAGAACTTGTATATTTTATTTATAGAAACGGATTATCAGACCAAAGAACGAAGGTCTACCTACGTACTTATTTTACGAACAATGCATTTTTGTAACTCGGCGATCGGTAAACTTATAACGTGTTAAAATTTGAACTTATAAACTTCTTAGTTATTATCGCAAATCCGCTTTCATGAAAATAGTTGTATAGTCTCATAAGAACTAGGTATTTAATCTAGATTAAATGTGGGCTGTCATTTTTATCCATAATTTTCTCATTACTTCTCAACCCTATTAATGTTTTGGGAATTTTAATTTTAGATATCAGAGCGATTAGACACAACTTATTTTTAAATGTATGAAATCTTACGTTCTGAGTAGTGTTTCCTGTGTCTATTTAGAAGGCTTGAGCATTCACAGAATTAAGTCTGTGGCAATTGTACATGTACCAACTACTAAAAATAAGATATAAATTTACTTAAATTTGTATGACTCATTTTTATACATGGTTTGTCATATAACACTCTAAGGTAGTATCTAATATCAACAGATACTTTCCTCTAATCACAGCTTCTGCCAGACGCTTTAAGGCACAAAGCAAAATTAATGAACTTCGCTTATATTTAAATGCTTGATTTGTAAATATGTTATTAAGACAACTATTACAAAATTATATTTCATCGGCGAAACAGACTGTAATGCTGAAATATCACCCCGGACGTGAAAAATAGTCAGCTGTTCGTGTGAGCGTCGCGTGAGAGCCATGTATGCGTTTTAGATTTAAATACTAACTACCTTTGATGCAATAACTTTGTATCTTCATATAAAACTAAAGTTTTGCGGATACTAGAAATACGATGGGAGGAGTAAAACATAATAATATCTAGATTTAACATAGATATAAATAAACTTATATAGGCCGAGAAATAGATGCCGTTGTGCGGGCATTACTAATAAGACTGCTGCATAGATTACATCTTTTTTTCAGTTTTACTTCTCAGATACTTTTTATCCAATAAAAGTATATTCGATTCATGTAAAGTTATTAAAATTTAAAGAAATTATGGTCTGTGTAGGCGCTCAGCGAAGTGTGATTTTCTATCATGGAAAAGCTTAACAAACTGTGTGGTATTTAAGTATTTTCCTCTGTACATAAAATATATTACAAAAAAGGCAAAGAAAATATCAATTTCTAAAACATAAATGTTTGTGTACACAGAAAGTACAATAGAAGAAGTTACAAATAATAATACCTAGATTAAATCTATACCATATATTAACAGTACATTCAAAAATATAGAACGTAGAATAAACAAATGGAGGGCGTGTTCAATCATTGTTCTAAAATTGGTAAAAATTTCGTCGACAAATAAGCAAATACATCGAACGGATACAGGGAGCGACGCAATCAACGTTCAGGAAGCGCCAATTTGACGTCAATTTCTCGTCCCCGCCTTCGTACGAATTAGTAGCACCCCGGCGGCGTGAGCTGTGATCGTACAGGGTTGCCAGATTAATTAATTTGCCGGAACAAGGACGGATTATGAAGTTATATGTTAGGAAGATATTTTAAAGCTCTTACGTTTACCAGTCATTATAAATTTAATGTAAGACTGGTTAGAAATGGAAAACTATTATATATATTGGTTATAAATCTGGCCGTGGTTTATAATTCCACTGTTAGCAGAATGCTACCTCGTCTTAATTAAATCTATTTCGGGATCCCATTAAAATCCATCAGAGTGTGACGCACTATCAACTAAGACATTTATAGGTTCAGCGTGTTAGGATCAGGTAGAATTGTTATGAAATATAGTACAAACAAAAAAAAATCATATCTTTAAATATATGGTAGTATTATATTTCACTCCTTTCACGGCCTTTTAAAGAATACCACCTAAGTATTATATGACGTAGCTCTCTTGAACTGATTGTTGTTAATCTCCACACAAATAAGTGGTAGAGGTTGTAGGTGGTAGAGCCACGCTGAAGCTATTATTCGTTTTCGCATAAATGGGTCGCCTCGTTCGGTTACCATCACCCGACCCACAGAAACACCGACATGAAGTAACAGTGTTTGCGTTGTTCCGTTTCGTTCGGTCAGTGAACCTCGCTTTCTCCTTTCCCTCACCTCTCCATTACCCTCCCTCCACAAACACAGGTTGGCAACGCACTTGCGACTTCTCTGGTGTGGCAAATGTCTATGGACGGTGGTGATCACTTAGCGTCAGGTAACCAATCTGTTCATTTGCCTCCTATGATAAAAAAAAATCGTAAAGATTAATGTAATCGCAAAATATTTGATATATTTGAATCGAAAATAGCTAAGGTAATATTTCATAAATAAAGAAATTAGATAAATATGGCAATGATAACTTATTACGCATTGAATCGTAAATATAGAGATTACGGCGTGTAATCCTTTACGTCCGAGGATTGAATATCTAAAACCAATTTTTCGATAATATTGCTGTTTTAGTGGTGTATGGATATGTAGATGTTATATAACAGTTTTGAGGAATTGGAAATATATCACTGTAAAAAATGTTTATATTGACGTAAATATTAAGCACTACTCTCTAATACAAATGAAGTTTTTAAAAGTTATTTAGTACAAGTAGGTATTTTTTCATAAAAAAGGTTTAACTCCTATCGATTTCCTGTAATCCCCTACTAAGTGGGGTTTTTTTTATTGTAGCACGGCAGTTACTGCACTATGCCTGATGGTAAGCACAGTACAATCCGAAAATCATAGCGACCGCCGATTGACACACTGTCCATCGCCGGCCTGTAATAAGCTGGATATGCACAGGCTGATCCCGAAACGCGACCCGTAGATGCTAATCACTATTACGGGCTTTTTCGCCATATACATGGTGGTTGCGACCCAGTCGGTCTGTAAAACCCTACCACCCCGCTATCGCCATTGCCTCGTTCGTTATTCAGCAGGGTGCACCACGTGCAGGTGAGGTTGGCTTGGGTGTCTCAAGTCTTATGATGTTATTCGACATCCCTTACACCCCTAATTTAAAGTTAATCTGTTATTAAGTTTATGAGTTATTAAGTTTTATACTGTAACTAAACCTGTGTCTATGCACACGTTGATTACTATTTAATTAATTACTTAATTTACAATTAAATCGTCTGTGTTCTAAATTGTATACTCATATTTATTTTGTAATTTATTTTATGTTTATAAATTTATATCTCCCAACATACAAATGGACGGATACACGTATTTGCTATGTCTTGTTCGTAAATAAAACAAACGGAAACAATCGAACAAACAGGAAATACGGTAAGTCCGTGAAGTCTTTATTGTGATACTGGAAAAGTAATTGATTAATGAATTAACACTCACGCGATAGTCGATTAGCCTTTCTACCAACGATATCTAAAGATATTTAATGTATATATTTAAATATATAATCACAAGAAAGCAATACTTTGTGAAATACTTAGAAAGTTGCCAATTTCCTTCAAAAACTAATAAAAGTAAATCTTTGGACACTCTGAGCATATGAATGAAGTAGAAAGCAGAACAAAGACTTACAGTTATTCTGATGGTACAATGCGAATGTGCCTCACAGAAACTAACCAATTGATCTTGGGTACTTTGTCTAATGATAATTAAACAAAGTCCTTTGTCATGTCTGACTGTTCGTGATAAACTCTAAAACTACTGAACTTTAAAATGGTTTCAGCATGAATGGGTCGGCTCGTCAGGAGTAGTACCACCCTCTCATAGAAAACCGACGTGAAGTCAGTGCGAGCGGTACCGAGACCCACCTCCCTTCTCTCTCTTGCCTTACCCACTCCACCCTTCCCTACCAACACAGACTGGTAACGCACTTGCGACTCCTCTGCTGTTACTGGTGTCTATGGAAGGTGGTGTTCACTTAACATCAGGTGGCCCACCTGATCGTGTGCATCCTATGATATAAAAAATAGGATTTTCGCCAGTAAATAAAGTTATTCATGCGGTAGGTTTAGGTATAAAATTTGTCAAGGTTTTTTTTTATTATTAAGGTAGGATAGTCCGCCGGGATCGTTAGTTGTTAATAAATTAATCATAATATATTTATGTAATAGAAGACCTCGTTGTAGACGAAGCAAAGTTGCAAAGATGTGACTTTTGTTGTCTATTTTAATAAACAGACGAATTACATTGTCATAAAGTGAATTCAGGTTAAGAATAATGTTAAGATTTTATTCAGTCGGATCTTTCCTCAACTTTGATATAAATTCGTATATATGGTCCGTTACATAATACTATTTTTCTCACCCTGTTATTTCACCTGGGAAGTATCGACGAAAGTAAAAGACGTTATCCTTAATGTTATGGACTCGGATTCGTTTCAATGTTTGTGACGTCAGACCTCATTGTGATCCCTTTATAAATCCAAGTCGATTATAAGTAAACAACCAATATCATCGTACGTTATTCATTTCTGTCTACTTAGCATAGATATATAGGATTTTTGAAATGAAAACTTTTTATGGCGTTGAGATATTTTGCAGGTAAAATGTGTTTAGTAGGGGGAAACTTATGGGTTCTCGTTACCGATGACATCAACATGCACATGACATATTGCGATTGCGTCAGAGTAGTGACGCGTAGTATAGTGACCTGTGTACATGTAATATTAAATAAAATATATTTAAAACATAATAGATTTTTAATATTGATATGGTCACTATAACATGTTGTTAGGTTAGCTAATTACGTAATAACTTAAGACAGAAGGTCCCTTAAGTAAGGACTTAATAAAGCAACAGACTTGGTATTACATGGATCTCACATTTGTTTTTTTACAAGTTTTGTTTTTGGTGACAATCAACTTTTACAATCCATCATATTTTTGATCAATTAATAAACTGTATAAAAATGTATATAATTATTGCTCAGAATACCAATAGATGTAATAATCAGACTAATATTAATAATTGCAATCGTCAAATTATGAAATATAAATAATTCAGACTAGAGTTTATTGATTAGAGAATGGAAAAGTATACAGTTATTGCGTTGTTTTGAGATTTTTTCGCTTATTCGATCGATTCGATATTATTTATCGATTATCGATTCGATATTATTTTTATCATACTTTGATTATAGTTTTTCATTCAATTTCAATTATCAAAAGATTAAAACCTTACAGTTTAAATTCACTTATTAACTAATTAGTACATGGTTACGCGTACGCATCTTCGCAAAATTGCATAACAGAATCCTAAGCATCCACTCTCGCTGGTTTGCCGGCGGCGGGTAACTACGGTAGCACTCAATTATCCACGCCTGCCGTCCAGCAAAGCTAATTGTGTTTGCAGAAGGGTTCCTTTATAACCATTATGCTAACATTTAAAAAACCCTATATACGTTCGTATACCAGAAGACACATATTACCTTGATTGCATGTAATGGTTTAAATACTTTTAACGCATTTACAATTTAGTTCCTTGCTACAATTGCTGGAGCATTCGTCCTAGTTTGTTTGTGGTGTCATGTGTAAATGAAATCCATTAAAAAAGGATTCTTTGTAAAGATTACTAACCTATGCAAATCTGTACCACAACTGAGGCTACCGAGACATATGGAAAGTTATTTGATGACAAATTTTCAACCTACTCTAATTCCAGGACTAATTAGGTGTATTTGTCTGCAAATATTCCGTGACTAAATTATGTTTTCCGATCATTTAGATAACATTGTTTTGAAGCTAGATATATGCATTACCTGGCATTTCATTTGGCAAGCATGAGTGAGATATTCAGCTAAGATCTGGTTGATTCCGTCGTAATAAAGCATTATCTCTATCGCACAGCGCTACGATGGCGATAAACAAAGGTAACGATATACGAAACCGAACGTAGCCGGCTATCTTTTTCTTCTCTCTGACGTGCCAAATCAAAAGCCGGGTACATACTACAAATTGATTTATTTCAGATATACCGTAACCGCAAAGTACATATATTGTGGTGTAGTAGCGCGTAACATCGGTAGCGTGTATTTAACTGCGCTAACTGTATATATAAATTGTTTGCGGTCAGTTAATAACATCTCTGCATTAATTAATAGAACTGTTTTCTACCTTTATCATTTACTTTTGAACGCTATTCTTTTGAAAATTCATAAAATTTTAAACAAATAATTCTAATAGCTTGAAATTTTAGCTACAAATACGATATATATGTATAAAAAAATAATACGTTAAAACAATTTGAAAATAATAGTAAAGGAAACGCAAACTTATGTAATATTTCTTTGTAGGTAAACCAACTGTTAAGATACAGGGCAATCAAGCTTGGTAGTTAAAGTGGCATAGAGTGTGTATTCTGTTTCCATAGTATATAATTGAAATGTAAATGTTTATATAATTCAATGTAAATGTTTAAAATATATAAAATATATTATAAATATATAATATGTGATGGTAACTTTATGTTGAAATTAACAATATGTAATTTTACCTAATGTAATATTTATGGCGATGAGATAAATATACAAAATAAAATAAACATATTTCCTATTGCTTTTATAAACGAAGACTGCAGTAAACAAAAACAGTATTCACAGAATTAAATCTCGGTATTTTCGAATTTTTTAATTTGCACAGATTTACTCGCTAAAGTGGGTAATACTTTCGATTAAATGTCTGAGAAATAGTAAAAGAGAAGGGTTGTTCGGAATACTTAACGATTAAAATCATAAAATGAGTTCGATAGCCCTTAGAAGAAAATATTAATAGCCTGCAATATTTTCCTTATAAAGGCTAAGGTACAGCACTGAGTACAAACTCAATGAGAACCTATTTGCATTTTTTATCAGTATCAAATTAAATGGAAACACTCGGAAAACTCACACTCGAAAACAACTACGGTGTTATTACGTCAAACTTAAATACGTATTGAATACTTGCTTTATAAAAGTTTGGGGACTTATGTATTAAATACACCGCTCGCCGAACGTTCGATATTTGCACTTTTATTTCTGTTTGGTTAAGTTAGGTTAGGAATTAAACTTTTTTGTATTAACACGGCTATTGTTTAATAGTTTATTCTTAAACAGTTCAAATATTTTAATATAGGAATATAATTTCTATATTACTAGACGTATAAAGTTACAAAAGCGAAGATAAAACAGTACTATACCTTTTCCTCTTGTGTTTCTCAATAGTTCTTTTTTTGTTTAGTAGTTAGGAATGAGCTTTAATATTCTAAAGAAGAGAATCGAAAATAGTTTTTTTTACCACTTATTCAGTTCATTATGGGTATCTTTTCTTCATACTTCATGATCCTAACGTACAGTCTTTAGCTGAAAATTTCAATAATATTGAAACTTAATTAATTAAGATAGAATTACGTCCACGGAACGACCACTAGTCCTAATACGGATATGATAATCTACTGCAGTTATCTTTATCGTCTTTCATATATAAATTTCTTCTGTACGTTTGTGTGTCACTGAACTCCTCCTAAACGGCTGGACCGATTTTAATGAAATTTTGTGTGCGTGTTCAAGTGGATCCGAGAATGGTTTACATTCAGAACTGGACCCGGTAGATGACACTGCGGTTGGTTTTTCGGATCTTTTTAAATTATCAAAGCAGGACAACGGATCGCTATTGTAGGTATATAATTCTTATGTCCGTATGTATGTGACTGTACTCCTCCTAAACGGTTAGACCGATTTTGTTTGTTTTTTGTGTATGTGTTCCAATAAATTCGAAAATGGTTTAAATTCACAATTGTATCTAATAGGTGGCACTGCGGTTGAGTTCTAAGATTTCATACTGGATATCAAACCGGAGGAATGTCCATCGGGTCCGTTACTACATTTTAAAATCTAATTAAATCAGCTTTTCTCTTATTAGCTTTTCATCCGTGGTAACAAAACTGGAGCAACTTTCGGTACAAAAGAATCAGTAATTCATAAATTTTCGCGCGATATCAAGTATTCCATGAACATAATAATAAAAGCGAAACTTTTTAGCGGTAGTTCGGTGAAGCTGTTAAGACCTAGCAGGGTCAATAGTGTAGTCAGATCGAAAAAAAAACTTTTTATGGGTGGGTTTTGAAAGTCTGATCGGCAACCTTTTTGTGTGACGAAAAGGTCTGGGGGTAAACACTATGTCGGGTACAATGTTGACACACCGAGTCTCATTCAAGTTAAGCAACGTTGGGTACGGTTAGTACTTAGATGGATGACCGTCTGAGAACACAGCGTAACGTCGACTGTTTATAGTATTCTTTTGATTAAAATGTTTTGCTGAAATACAAAAGTTTCAACTTTATCGTATATCTTCACAACACACCCTGTTTTCTAAATTAAAGCAATGTAAGATAGGTCTTGTTTTATGTTGCTCCGAGATCGTAGATTATCTACGTAAGGAGGCATGCAAAAGATTTGCTATTACAGTGTGATGGTCAGCTATTCGTGGCTAATTGGTTTAAAACTCATAGACGCGTTAATAATCTGTTTGGATGGCTTCACTCCGACGGGTCGTGGTATTTCAAAAACAACCAGTGTTTATTGAAGATTCATCTTTAAAACATTACCAATTATAGCTTTAGAATTAAGATGGTTCACATTAGGAGATATTTGTAAAATTTATCTTCGTTAAATTCCTTATTCAACATCATTGTATTAGCTACACAATTCAGTTTATTCGCGGTAAATAAATTGCTTTTGTGGTTTTGCCTTCTTGTTTCATATACGTATACTTACATTATTTGCATATTTGATAGTTTCCTGATTAGTTTCATTCTGATTATCTAATATTTGCTTGTTTTCTTTTAGATATGCTCTCTTTTTGTATTTTTGTGTGTCTCTTTTTAAGAAATACAACCATCGAAGATTAAAGGTGATGTACTCGGTCCGAGGTTACCTACTTGGTGCAAAGTTAGAGAACCTCTTTGTGGTCAAATTTGGGTAACATCAGTACTTTTAGCTGATGACTAAAATTAACTAATGGCAACCCTTTCCTTATATCAATAATTATCAGAGGGCTTATAATAAGGATAGGCCCGCTTTGGCTTTCTCATCGTGGATGGTTGAAGAAGAAAACCTCCATAAATGTCAGCGTCAGGAAAACCATATTAAAATGTTTCGGGCAGTAAGAAAACAGGGTGCGTCGTAAAGATACACGATAGAAGTGAAACTTTCATAGGGAAACAATTTGAATTATTCATCAATAACTTCTGAATAGCACATATTGTTTTCAGTGATCACCACGACACTTGAACCCAGTCCACGTAAGTACGTACGAGAAAGAAAGAAACCGTGAAAAGCGTATGTCTCACTGTTCTCCAATACTCGAAGGCAAGTGAGAAACTGTTCCCACTCAACCCAACACAATGTTAAAACCAACCTCTTTTCGTTAAACAAAAGATTGCGGATCAGAATTTTAAAGCTCTCCCATTAGTAATTAATTTCACAAAAACAACCTCGTTGAAAATCAACGGACGGAGAGCAGTTGAAAAAGTCTTTAAAACCAGTGTCAAACCTTTTTTTTTCTTCATGGGGAACTCTCTAACGGATATCCATCCAGCCAGGCTGTAGAGGATGGATATGCTCGAGTCGCACGGACTAAGACCCCATGGTACTTTTTTACACCATTTAGCCGGGGAACAGGGACTGTCTAATTGACACTACGTCTGTTTCTCCGACAAGTGTTGTCCCCTCCTAAGGGGACCCAAATGCGGCCTGAGGTGGTTAAGTTGGTAGATGGCTCAAGGGTAGTGGGTGTTGGACCGCCCCTGACGAACTGTGGGAGTCTCATCGGCAAACCTAACCAAAGAGAGAAAGAACATGGGTTATAATTATCTATTGCATTGGTTCAGCGGACGGACCGACAATTACTTCAACCATGCTAAATTTGGCATTACAGTGCTATTATTCAAACATTGAACTAGCGATTTAAAATGTCTGCCATGCTTCTTTAAGAATTAAAAAAAAATTGCTACATATTGTCAGTATATGCGATGATGCATTTACTGCTTCAATGGAATAGACCAAGAGACGTGCTGCGAAACCCGAGAATAGAATCAATGCGTGTACAAAACTGTGATGTAACTACAGCACACGGTTAGACAAAACACGACGACAAACCATAATACAAATCGCAAGTGACAAGTCTTGAATCTTATAGGTATTATCCAAGATACTAATTTTAAAATTTTTAGTTTTTTTAACATATTTCAATAATGTATTATAACATGTTAAAAGGTTTAATGTAAACACAAGCACTATAATAGGAATAAGTGTATTTACTAACACCTCATTTATTATGAGTATCGTAATACGGAAGGTGATCATTCACGCAAATAATTGTATTCGCTGTTTCTACGAGTAACAAGCAATCCGACAACAAAGTGAATTCAATTACGTTATATCTTATGCATTCTAAATACATGTGGTTGAATTTGAAATGATTTTGGAATCTTTTTTATTCCAATCTTCTAGATATTACTGCCATTATTGAGTACGTAAGTACGTAAGTTTGCGATCATTTCCATGAACTAACAAGAAGGTGGCCCCCTTATTCGCACTCTTCATAGAATTTTTATGGCAAACCAGAATCCATGCTCCGTGGTATTATTTCCCTCCCACTTTATTTGTCTTACTATTTGTTCCCTTATTATCTCTCGCCAATTATTCGTACATAATAAACTCATAGTAACACACTCACAACAATGGGAAAATATGATTAATCTAGTAAACAATATAAAGACCTCGATGTATGCGATGCAAAGGTCGTTTTATAAAAACGATGAAAATCTAGAAAAAGTACTTATAAGCATGTAATTTTACAATTATGTAGGGTAACCATGTATGTATATATCACACACAGGACATCGCGAACGCTCCCATAAAATTCTTAACAGAAATAAGAACAAGATAACCTTGTTTGTTAATTGGCCAGCTTAATTAGCGTTCCATTTTCATATAACGTGCTTATTATATTGATTTTGTATTTGTGTAGAGAGTAAATTAATTTAGCAAATTTAAAGGTAAGTGTTATCTTGGTATAGAATTTCGAGAGAATGTTAAGGATATTTCTTAGTAGTTTGTAACTAATTGTATTATATAAGTTCTGTGAATTTCATCCCCATTTTCTCAACCAATTTCCGACGATAAATAAAAAGCTGGTAGTTTGATGTTAGTATTTATGGCAAGGTTGTAAGGTATATTTTCAGGTTTCCTGATTAGAAATCTACGCGTCGCGATTTTTTGCAACGTCTATCCAGCTCTAACCTGCTGTAGATTACAATTCATCTTTCTGTCGTGCCTTTAGCCTACCTCTTCTTCTATATCTGTGAGCGCCGATTGACAGTGATATGCTATTTGTCCGTTTATTACCTGTAATACGATGCACATGCCCTGCCCATTTCCATTTCAAACATCGAGCGAAGTATAGAAGCCTCTATTATTTTATTTTCTTTTTCTTGTTTTAGTGACATAATCTGTGTTTCAGTTTTATAGTAGCGAGCTCACAACCAATTTTTTAATACAATGTTATATTCTTACTAGCTGACCCGGCAAACGTTGTTTTGCCATGTATAGTATATTATTTGTAGGAAACATTTTTTTAGATAGAAATCGCGATGGTAAAATAGGGGTTGATTGTAAAGGGTTGAAAATTCAGGGTTGTATGTGTTTACTAATGCTGTATCATAAAAAAAAAATCTAAAATTTAAAGGGTGGATTACCCTTAACATTTAGGGGGTTGAAACACACAAAATTTCATGAGAATCGGGAAAGCCGTTTCGGAGGAGTTTAACCACAAACACCGCGACACGGGAATTTTATATATTAGATTTTGAATTCGTTGTATGAATATTTTCTTTTTTCCATATTTTAGCTTAAAAATGCCTTGCGACTATTTTAGTAGAAGAATAAAGTACTATGTATTTTTTTTATATGTTTTTATATCATAGGAGGCAAACGAACAGACGGGTCATCTGATGTTAAGTGATCACCGATCCATAGACACTAGCAGCACCAGGGGAGTCGCAAGTGCGTCGCCATCCTGTGTTTAGGAGGAGTATGGGATCAGGGAGTAAGGGGAGAGGAAGTGGGCATCCGGCGCTCTCACTGACCGAAGGAAACGCAATAATGCATGCACTGCTACTTCAAGCGGTATTTTGTGAGAAGTTGGTACTACCCCGGTGAGCCGACCCATTCAGGCTGAAACCAGTAATAGCTTGAATATGGCTCTGCTGCCTACAAAAGCTGGTTTCGTGAAAATAATATAAATTACTACATATTTACAAAAAAAGGCATTTAAAATGACATTGTGGATATGAGGTCACTTAGAGGCTATTCATATATGAGTTTAATTACCCTAGTAATAAAACAATATACTAACTCTGTCGTGTGCCTCTGTACATTCTAGAAGAAACGTGAAACGAATTTATGTCACATATACATATTTTGCAGAATCTTATATATACAGAATATATATGATCGGAGTAAATACATATTTGTATTCAAGATATTTACATTTATCGCACTATGGATGTAATAGACATATATATTCAATGGACGTTACATTACACATCCGCTTGAAATTGGTTAGCACAACAACAAAAAACGTTAAATTCTATTTGCGCGAGCCACCTGAAAAAGTTAAATCTGAAACTTGTAATAAAACAAGCGAAATATTCGTAGCTGAAACTACAAAAAGAAAAAAAAAACGAGTCCTTGGTTAACAGTTGAACCTAACGTCGATTGGCATTGTTGGTATGTAACTGTATAAAAAAAAAGAACATTTGGAGATCAACGTGTAATGACCACAATCAATTCCAAGGGGAAATGCAAAGTAATGTCCACTATAATAGTTACCCCCAAGAAACAAACAATGAGTTCTCAAGAGCTACGTGGTGAAAAGCATAACATCTATCAATAAACCGATTTATAATCATTACTTATGATTAATTAAATTCATTATTAGATATAAAGAAGTTAAGTTAAACATAAAGCCGGATGTGGCATGTGGATAATCACTAAATAATTTATTAATCGTAGATATATCTCTCTTTAGGACTTTGAAATGTCGTCATCTGTTTTGATTTATTTCAAACATAAAGTGAATGATATTATATCATTACTAATTTTATGCAATATCTTGAATGATGAGAATATTAATGCTTATAAGTCTTAATCGCTATTTCTTTAGAAACTAGGCAGTATCAATGTTGTAAGGTTGTTGGTAACGATGTTTGCAAAATAATTTAGTAATGGCACAAATATATTCTTATACTTTAAGAAGTTACTAGAATCTTATAAATATTAAGCAAAATATCTTAAGAAAATGTATCATTTTGAATGTCTCTATCGTAAATTTTTACATCTATTTGGGACAGCTTATAGCACGAAAAGAACCCAAGCTAAAAGGAGTGGAGAAAAGCATTACAAACGGATGAAAGAGAAACTGGAACTTGAGAGAGGTTAGAAAGGTAAAACGTTTTGTATAAACATAAAAATACGGCTATTAATCATGGACTTTAAATCAGGAAATATTGAACAAACTAGCAATATGCAATGGAAGGAGTATGCTAAATATCAAAAAGTCTGACAAATTGAAAAACAGCGTCATCAGAAATAAAGCAAAAATTACGGCTGTAACAATCAAGGTCTAAAGACTTAAATATAGATGGGCTGGTCACGTGATAAGAGTACATGACAAATGGAGCAAAAGAGTGACACGGTGGTACCCCAAAGAAGGCAAAAGGGAGAGAGGCGGACCGCAGAAAAGGTAGGATGACGACATCAGACAAGTGGCAGGAGTTATATGGAACAGAATGGCTCGAGAAAGGAATGAATGGAAAAAAATAGAGGAGGCTTTTGTTGACTGTCAAAAAGATCTAGAGATTATAACCAAGGAGTAGATATTAAACCGTTTATTTAGCTTGTAGTCCGGTGAAGCTGTAAAGACCTTGCTAAGTCAATAGCGTAGTCAGTTCGAAAAAAAAAAAGTTTATTTAGCTTAGTTATTGTTATAGTTTATCCAGCATTAGTTTTAAGTTTAAATTCATTGTAATTTGTCAAAAAGATCTGAATAGAAGGCTATTATTATTATTATATATTTCTATTTTATAGTAAATTTGTACTAAACCACTTGTATAGCTTATATAAAGCGAGCAATTAATATACGAGGAATAAAAGCGGTGTGGTTATTACATTGAGAGAGGCATGTATTTACAGGGATATGGGAACGCTTTTCCATCTCTCGAATTCAAACACTACAAAGCAGCATTGTACTGTTACATTCGTGTTGGGGATAGCACGTATGCGGCTTAGAACACGCCTCACCGAGGACCTTTGACAAAGTAATGACGAGGCGAACATAAAGGTTTTCCCCTCAGTCCGCACTTCGGGGGGTAACCGCCTACGGGCGTCCGTGCTTGAGGAGCTAAGGTACTGTTTGAAGTATGGTTCTTATAGGAAATTTTACGTCAAATATTTGTTTATTTGATGTTATTATTAACCGAGCTCAGTGGAGGTACTCATCCGATTTTACAAGTACACCTATTTTAGAGTTAAGCTTTATCGCTTATTTATTTATTTGGAAATTATATTAAGAAAATAAGGTAACAAACATTTCAAAGAAAAACAAACATAGCAAATTATACTACATCATTATACCTATATATAATTCTTTTGGTGGTGTGTATGTGACTAAACTCCTGCTAAACGGCTGGACAGATTTTGATGAAGTTTATACATATTTTATAGTCACAACTGACTCGATACATAGCAATGTGGTTGACTATTAGGTTTTTTTATTATCAAGCCTAGACAACATCCGCTGTGTCTGCTATTTTTCATATATTTATGATACTATATATTACACTAATCTAAATACATGTAAAAACGATTTTCAATTGATATACAAAAAGGTACGTTATAACATACTAGCTTGCGCTTGCCGCGTCGCTCACTTCAATGCAGTTCTTAAAATAAAAATACTAAACTCGTCAATAATGTCTTTTCTTTAAGTGAAAGAATTTCAAAAAAACAATTAAGATTTCATAATCAAAATAAAAAATACTTTATCCAGTTTAGGCCCTGAGAAGGCACTTATGAACGTCAAACTACCACCGGTTCGGAATATCACCCAGTTGTCGAAAGGAACCGTCAAGATACTTTATCTGGTTTATCCCTTCATCATATATATATACAAACTCATTACAATTACATTACAAACCTATAGTTTTATACGTTTCTAGTGGATCCACAGAGATAGGCGTCATTTTCTGAAGTCACCATTGTTCTTATATTGATCCATATTATAATAAGCCTTTAGATATTAAAAGCTCCATATTTTTGGAGTTTATCCAGTATCAACAAACATTTCAATCTTTTATCTTTATAAATAATACCATAAATTTATTGGTTTTGTATTAAACATACAAAAAGGTCCAAATATAAATGAATGTTAGTTTTAAAATAATATTTCACCCCTACACCTCGGTAACGTTGCAATTTGGTTGCGCACTCGACGCGATGCGACGAGACGGTCTCTAGTGCAGTCCTCAGACGTGGTTACCCTACCGTATGAATAGAATACTTTGGGGTGCACACACGATTTCATTGAAATATCCTTCTGTTATACATATTCTTTTAAGTTTTCAAGTTCTGTATAATAAAGCCTTGTTTCCACATGAAATCTTCTCATTAGTAAAACGTAATAGTGTTTAATTATATTTTATTACTAGCTGCTGCCCGCGACTTCGTCCGCGTGGAATAGTTACTTTGGGCTAATGTTAACACGCAGTGGAAGCTCTCAATAGGAAAAAAAAAAACGATTTTGAAACATTTATCATTGGTGCTCCGCTCGTATTGGTCTTAGCGTGATGATATGTAGCTCGACAAACGAGCTATATAACATCGAAAGAATATTTTACACGCTACAACTTCACAAACTCACAAACTTTACCTCTTTATAATATTAGTATAGATAACTACAAACAGAAATGTATTCGAGGTAATTGAATAAATTATGATACAACCTTTTTCTAACATCTTATTATTATTCGATTAAAAAAAAAAACTTAGTATTTGGTCACTATAATACAATAAGTAAACTAACACAAAATTTAAAAAAAAACAAGCATGAGATAAATCCATATATTATATAAAATAGAATTAATTTGTAAATAACGCTTCCTTGAAACAGATTAAATATAGAAGCTAAGTGCGATTGAGATTAAAATACAGAAATAACAAGATTAATACTTTTTTTTAATTGCTGGTAACAGAGTTAATATCTATGATTGTACCAATAACACATGAGGACTTATTCCTTCAAAACATGTCGAATTTTATTGAATAAGATTATATTAAAAATGTTTTATTCTATACTAGCTGTTACCTGTGGCTTCACACGCGTATTTTTAATACATCAAATAAATTTAAAATTGTGATCACACATGTAGTGTAAATTACAATAATACTCTTTCAAAAATATTTGTAAGTATCACACGCACATCATCTACTGTAACGGGTAACGTGTACATTATGTATGTGAATACTAACAGTGTATCGAATGGGATGGGATTTATCATCAGCCACATAACTGGAACTTTAAGCTGCTATATATCACCCTCAGTGCTCACTTACACTGTATAAGAAAGTAATGAAAATATTAAGCTAAATATCTTTTATTATATAGAAATAATATGTCCATAGTGTCGATATAATTAAGTTATTATTATACCTTGCTATAATTTAAATCACATATAACCATATGACTTTCAATTATATTTATTCTTGGAGTCCAGTACAGCGCACGTTACACGCGCATGTTTACAGTGAACAACAAAAAATCAAAAATTGATTAATTTCACACGGACGAATGCACGGATAACAGTTCATCACTACATAGTGTAAAGCAAAGTCCTGTTCCACGTCTGTCTATATGTCTGTTTGCGATAAGATCAAAAACTACAGAACGCATCTACATGTCGTTTTCACTAATATATGAAATGATTTTTAGGCAAGATTTAGGTATAATTTGTCTTATTATCAGGGCGGGCAACGTCTGCTGAAACCGCTAGCTTAAAATAAAACAGCTATTTAGTTACTTATTTGCCCGTACAATTCCCGTTCAAGTATTACTTGTAGTCTGGTGAAGCTGTTAAGACCTTGCTAGATCAATAGCGTAGTCATTTCTAAGAAAAAAAAACTGTTCAAATAAGTCCAGCCGTTTCGGAGATTCCCCAAAACAAATAAAAAAAACAGACATATCAACAGAATTTAAAAAAAATGTTGATATTTGTAGCATCAAAGATATATTTATTCACCAAAAAGTATTTATTTTAATATAAAATATACTTACTTTACTTTTATAATACGTAATATATCACAAATCAAAAATTGGGAACAAAACTAACGTAGAATAAAGTTTTTGATGAGTTTTTGGCGGGATTTTAGTCTGTCGTGTAGTGGATTGTTCATAATCTTGTGTTACTTGTCTCTGTATTGTATTAAATTGGTGACGTTTTATGTAATATGGTTCGTTTATTGTAGATAAGTGAAATGAATGAAAAATAATACCATTGAGCATGAATTCTGTTGTCTTGAAAATTAAGAAGATAAAAATTTATGAAATATTATATAGTGGATTTGGCGCTTATACCTTTACATTAACTTGGACATAGAAGAAAACTACCTATATTGACAACTTCAGAATTGGCAGTATGGGTTAATTCCTTCGACTGTCTTATTGGACGAATATTATTACTACTAAAGTTTTTGAATAGCAACACAAAATAAACTTTAGAAATGTTTGTGATATAAACGTACCACGTATAATTAAAAATTGTAAGCAAAACTAACGTAGAATAAACTTTTTGAATAGGAACACAAAATAAACCATGAAAATATTTGTGATAGAATATTATCGCGTTACCATGGCAACGCATATAATACTGACATTAACACGCAGCGGAAGCTTCCAAAATAGCCCGATTTTGAGACATTCTTCATCAGTGCTCAGCTCCTATTGGTTTTAACGTGATGATATGTAGCCTATAGCCATCCTCAATAAATGAGCTATCTAACACTAAAATAAACTTTCAAATTGGACCGGTAGTTCTTTAGATTATCGCGTTCAACAAAACAAACAAACTCTTCAGCTTTATACATTAGTATAGATTTAACCATTCTCAATACAGTTACTGAGTTGTATCTGGTAAGGACAACTTGGTCAAAGAATAAAATTGCTTCGTGGCACGAGAATGTTAACTAGCAAAAGGGCCAACACACATTACCCGGTAACCGCAGCGGTTTTAATTCTATTTTACTATATAATTCTCTCCATAACAACTGCTGTATATACATATTACATACATATACTTAAATTATATTTTTTGTGAAATAAAATTGTTACCGACATTCAATGTTACGCACAAATAATACTTTTACGTACCATAGTCTGTTCATTTGAAATTTCTTCTATACATTTTTACATTTCGTAACACCAGTGTGGTAACGCAAGAGCATAATCCGTTTCCGAATTTTTAAATGGAAATGTGAATGACGGGCTTTGTCTTATGTTCATTGGCTCCCGCGCACGAGCCCTCGCTACATCCCTCTGCTATTGGCTAAACCTAATTATGGTAGTAGTACACGTAAACAGAGAACACAATTATGTCACGGCTGATTGACAAACTTCGTTAAAATTAGGTATTATACAAAAGTCATATCTTATGCGACTCAAGTCAACACGCAACAAGCACTTATGAAATCCAGTGTCGGGGATACGTATTGACACCTTCGCCAATGGTCGATGGTATTTTAACATTACCAGCAACTAGAAGATTATATCGCATAGGCAAATACTTCACCACTAATACCTCCGATACAAATACTTATATTTCCCACATATATACTGGCTGAAAGTTTAGAAAATCGCAATATTTATAGAGTATACTCTGCACTCGATTCTCGTTCTAAATCAATTAAAAAATAGGTGCTTAATATTTGATATATATATATAAATCTAGAAAAATACAAAAACTATACGCAATCCTCTGCGCTTCTATCTTAATCCACAGTATCAATGACGTCGGGTAATTTCACTTTCACTTGAAAGATTCGACACCAGTCATTGCACATAGGTTGTGTTTATACTTTCGAAAGTCTTAGAACAAACTTTAACCAAGGTTCTCTCTGTTCTTTATTAGTATTTGCTTATTATTATTTGATATGTCTACTGTAAACATGAAGTATCTTAGAATACTGCGAGTGTTTAATCTTCCACCTGGTATAAGAAGTGTTCAAAGTTACAAAAAAAAATAATAGACGTGCCGATGAGCGGCTTTTTTACTTTATTTATGATAGCCACATTCTAGTATGACGCTATTTTATTGTTATATAGTTCAATTTTGCTATGGGAGACAACAGTTCTGTATACTTTTAAAATTCGTTTGTAATGTTCGATCTTATGTCACTAAAATAATATTCATATTCATGTAGAAACTAAGCAATTAAGTAAGAATATGGTGTAAAATATAAAAAAAAATGTTAATAATGGCTACATTAAATTAATAGGACTATAAAAAACGCAGCGTTTCTGAACAACGTGCTAGGTTACCTTTATAGGCAGTAAACGCAGCAGCCCGCAGCTCTCTGTCGGATGATTATTTCCTACTGTTAGAATACAACAACCCTTGGCCACACGTAAACCATTATCACTTGATATTGGTATAATTTAAATACAGGAAGCCTTTATCTTTACATATTATACATAAATCGATCTATTTATCTATCTAATACCTTTAAACGAGCAATTCTTGTATATTTTTATATTTGTATATACTTAAGATCTCGGAAACGGCGTCATCTATTTCCGTGAAGCTTAGTATGTAGGTGGTTTCGGGGATGATAAATCGATCTAGCTAGATTTTATTCGTAAAAAACTTTTTAACTAAGATTTCAGGTGAAAAAATATAGTTAGAATATGAAGCTAAATTGCGCAGCCGCTGTCAAAACAAAAATAGCTCAGGTGGAAATCGATTGCTTTGAAAATCCGTGTAACCCCAGTTCGAATCCGAGTGACAGCAGAAGAGATATATATAATATATATTTGTATATTAGTGTTAATTTTATAAGGCAAACCTAACAGTTTATTTTAATTTATAAATGGTTTTTAAAGAACCGAAGTAGACTCGGTCACCGAGGTACTATGTCTTTAAGTACATTATTTAGTAAAAACACAACGTTGGTCTGGAAAATAATTTTTTCATACAGATAAACAGAAATTGTTTTCAAAATTTGTATCGTCTATTGCTGTTTCTTTCGTGCATCGTGTACTATGAACGTTTTGTTGGAAAATTCATAATATATTATGATTACAACTTACTGTTATTATGATTTACTAATGAACTATAATTCATTGTCGAAAAATTTCATTACCTAAAAAAAAACTGTCGGGCGCCCGATAGTACTTACTGACTAAAGCGACATGATTTTTATCCAAGCTTAGTAACTTTGTGCCTAATAAAATAGAGTCCAAACCTAATTAATTCTATGTGGTCCAGCGTAAAACCATTCCAATTGTAACGACTAAATCCATACTTATCTTTATTAATATAGTAAATAAGACTGTGAGTTTGTTTGTTTGCTTGTTACGCTTTCAAGCATTAACTACTCAATCGATCATAATTCGATTATGAACACATGTTTTCAGATGTGCACTATAGGATATATTTTACACCAAGGGATACCTCAATTTTACATTAACGCAAGCAAAGCCGCAAACAAAAACCTGTAATATAATAAAGCTTATACTTTTAAAACTTTACTTTAAATCTTACTTAATTTATCTCAAATTACCGTTAAATGTTTGTTGTGTTTGTCAAGTAACAGTAATTATTACATTCCATCACAAAAATAGGTGTGCGTCGTCATTACATAACCGTTCACAGGGACGGATTAAGTAATCTTAGGGAGACATAATAAAATCAATTTCAGTATTTGACCGCAAACACCTCTCCTATTAAAGGGGTTCGTTTACGATCACGGGTAGTTTTAGAATAGTAGAAGGGTTTCTTATCGACATGATGTATTTATAGTGTGTAAGAATGGAAATTAAAAATTTAACCATAGTAATATATATTGGAAACCATAATTGTAGTAAGTACAGAGATTCGTTTCTGAGTGTCGGTACCAAACCATATAATTAAAAATAACAAACATTGGTCTAATTATTTAATTGACACCTTATTGTAATTAACAACGTAATTATATTAGAAAAAATAAATTAAAAATCGCAATGAAATGAATAAGCTACGCTATAAGGAACTGGGCAAGCTTTTGTAGACTCTATGGAATGAAAAGACCATGAAGAAGAATAGAAATTCTCAAGGGGGTCTACCCCCAATTAACACGCTTCAGTTCAGTTAAATCTAGCGGTCAGTATGACGAAACTCGGACTTCGATAATGAAAATGATAACATCTGGTAACCGGTTGAAACTTGAGATCATAAATATTATTATTTATTTCAGAGTTCGGTGCGAAGTGGTTCAGATGTGATGGTTATTGGTTTATGTATCATAAGACTACATTAGTTAACTTATTGCTAATTAAATGGGCACATTGCAACAATTGATTTTATGTCAGTCACTTCAAAATTATTTGCGAAATAGTGTACGGCTCTATAACAAAATTCCAAAGGATATTACCGATTTGCCGGATTGTGAATTTAAGCGTCATGTCAAGCGGGTTTTGGTCTCAAAAGGCTATTGTAGAGTGGATCAGTATGTGAACGATAGTGATGTCTGGAATTGACTCATCTCTGTGCATCCATTAAATTTTTTTTCCATTAAAAGTTTCTGTTATGTATATAATATAGTCTAAATATTATATATATTAAAAAGATAAACCAGATCGAGTTTCTTGCCGGTTCTTCTCGATGACTGGGTTGTTTCCGAACCGGTGGTAGTTTTTGACGTTCATAAGTGCCTTATTAGGGCCTAAACTGAATAAAGTATTTTTGATTTTGATTCATTTTGTCTAGAGTTCATATATTCTTAGGTGAAAGAGTAAATTAAATAAATGATCAGTTTCTAAACTTGTTTCAACTTTCTGGAGGTAAGAGGTAAGGAGAATATTGTTAGTATAAATTTCACTGAAATTAAAAATAGAGTTTTAAATCCTAACTCGAGAAACCAAAATAATGAGGACTGGCTTACAAATGTAGCAACTGGAATTTCCGTGCAATTAACACCCTAAAGACCTTAGATGCTTACTAACAAATATTTAACTGCGTTTTACAAGAGTCTTTCAGTGATGTAGTATAAATCTTGAGCAATCTTTCAGTTCTACCTTCGTTAAAAAAGTATTCATGGCTTTAAAATATGTATAAGGTCATAAACAAACGACTTGTACTAAAATATATATAAAAGTAATTAAAACCCTGTTAAACACATGTTTAAAATACTTTAATACAAAACCGGTCTCTCAAACTTGAAATCAAAAATACTTTATTCAATCAAGACTCTGAGAAGATGCCAATGAACCTCAAACTACCACCGGTATTCGAAAAAGAACCCAGTCGTCAAATTAAATCGGCCTATTGACCTAGCAAAGTCTTAGCAGCTTCACCGGACTAACTACTAAGGCGAGCGCTTGAGGCACTCAGCCGATTTTATTTGAGCAACTAGCTCAAGGGTGCACGGCGCACCTTGGCTTGGACTGTTGCCTGATACATGCAATTATATGTGTTGTTGAAACATATATGTGTACTAAGCATACATACCTCAACAAATCTTATATATATTTCGTATTGAATAATTTTCTAAACTATTTCAGTTTGATAAGGGGAAAAAATAAATTCCTTCCACTTTCATGCGTAAGCGTGTATGCGTGCACGTGTGTGGAAATGATATGTGTAATGTTGTCGCAGTGATGTAGGATTTAGTGTCACTTTATCGCTTTTTTTTCTTAATGTCTACGCTATTGACCCAGCAAGGTCTTAACAGCTTCACCGGACTACTAAGGCGAGCGCTTAAGGCACTCAACCGATTTTCCACTTTATCGCGCGAGCACTGTACTCAAGGGCTCCACGCCGAGGGAACGGACCTAGGCTTGAGCCACTGCAGTGAGTTTATAATATCATAATCAATCATCACCCTTGTTATCGAACTGTTTTAAAAATGTATTAACTTATTTGCAATAAGACGAGTATTGTTCAAAAATGGTCATTTAAGAATTTCTTTAGATATTTTGCATAGCTAAGGAAGGCGGTAATGTAACGTACGCAAACCACTGCGTGGTAATGTTTCTGGGAAACATAATATGTGCAACAATTTGCTGTGTTTCTTCCGCTAACGGTTTGATTTGTGCATCTTTCGACGTGTGAACACTTCGTACATTATTTTCATATTAAACACCATTATGATAATCGTATGAATTTTCTTTTGTTACATAATTAATTTATCTTGGTAACTCGAAATAGTTTTCTACATTGAAATTACATGCTGCATAGGGTAATTTTAATTTAATTTAGATACGACAAAAAATTAAAATATTTAATTATATGAGGAATGGCATATTTGTTAAAATACCTTTGCGTATTACCCATTATTGATCTAATTTAAACACGTTTTATACATATATATGGATACAATTTTTTCCTATCAAAATCTTTCACTTTTTGAGAAGAATTACGAACATACACACACGCAAATTCTATATACGTTATACACACTATAAGATGTAATATAAATTGCTATACCTTCGTTGACAATTTTCATAAACATATATGTGTAATATCTTAAAAACGAATTCTCTGTTCTAAATATGTTTTACAAGATATTATTTAGATTTTATGTAAAATCATATTTACATAATACACCTTCAGTGATATAATATTTCCATACATTGTTGCTACACAAGGGAATATTTCGCTCCGTGTCTCCTCCAAATGAAGCTGGCGATGTCAATAATATGGTAATTCAAAGACAATATTGGAGGTGTGTTCTACGCAACGTACACCAGTCTGGAAAACTAATTTTGGCATCGCTGTTCAGGTCTCACAAAGGCAGTTTTCACTAAGCCAACACTGAGTCAACTTTACTAAGACTACAGTGTACTATTAATTTCTCCGAAGAAATACTCTGGAAATCACCTACAAGAAGCGCTATCTTTATCAAAAAGGGTTGCCAAGAGACTCCTCACATATGGTTTTATTTATGTTTCGAACTGACTACGCTATTGACCTGGCAAGATCTTTACAGCTTCGCCGGACTACTGACCTCGCATATGTCTACACAATCCTTTCGTAAACGTTGTTGACCCGATATCTTATTTGTGACAAACACGACCAAAATGACGAAACCACAATAAGACAACAACCAGAGAAGAGGGTGACCTTTTTTCGAATTCACTACGCTATTGGCCACAACAGGCCTCAACAGCTTCACCGGACTACTTGAATTATACTTTTTTTTTCGAAATGAGAAGGCTGTTGACCTGGAAAGGTCTTTACAGTTTTTTTTTTCTCGAACTGAAAACGCCGTTGACCTGGAGAGGTCTTTACAGCTTCACCGAACTAATGAGGCGAGCGCTGAAGGCACTCAGCCGATTTGGAATGTTTGGGCTACTAACTCAAAGGTGCACGGCACACCTCGGCTTGGGCTGTCGCCTGTTTTGTGCAAAAATCGCGACCTATCTGAGCTAACCTAAGCTAGGCTATCTAGATATATGTATATGAGTTATTGAAACATGCATGTGTACCGAGGATGTGTGCCTCAACAACTCTTGTATGTATTTTGTGTCGGAAAAGTTCCTCTAAACTATATAGGACAGGATAGGATAGGGAAAAATAAGGATAAAACTCTTTATCGTTTATTTCTCTGAAAAAGAAAAACAGCGTGTAAGCTTGTAGGCGTGCACGTGTGTATAGGTGATGTGTGTGATGTTGTAGCAATGATGTAAGGTTTTGTGTCACTGTATCGCGCGAGCAGCGTACTCAGGGGCTCCACACCGAGGGAACAGACCTAGGCATGAGTCGCTGCCGAGGGGGGCCTAATCTGGTGTGCGGGAGCGAAATTTAGCCCCAGACCACGGCGACGTGATCCGTGGTTACGCGGGCGTGGGAGTGGACACACTCTATTTGGAGAGATAGGATGATACTGATTGTCGCTGCCGTTATTTTATCGGGAGGATCGGTGAAAATATGTCGCGGTCGTCTTTCGTAACGCGGAACGTTTGGTACGGTTTCATAATTCGAGGCGGGTACCACTGACTGACTGGGATGAATCGCGGCTTTTTCTAAATATCTAGTAGTTGATGATTTTACGTACGTCCAGATAGTAGGCATCTCCAGGCCCCTGTGGAGGGAGACCCTCATTCCTAACATACGATGGGGCACCAGTGGCTTTACGTGAGAATCGGTTTTGAATTACTTGTAATCTATCGAAATTATATCGTGTCTGTACTTGAACCTAGCTGTAATATTACCGGGCGATGGTCGGAGTCAAGTTCGTGTACGACTTGAATAAGTGGTAACCGAAGCGTGACATTCTTTAAAATAGTTATGTCTAAGACTGTCGGGCGACAGTTGTCCTGATAATGAATGGGTTCCATAGGGGCTATGACGTTAAACGGGAGATCGTCACTTAGTTTGTCGAGTATCTTCCCGTTTCGAGAAGTTTCGAAATGAGAAGGCTGTTGACCTGGAAAGGTCTTTACAGTTTTTTTTTTTCTCGAACTGAAAACGCCGTTGACCTGGAGAGGTCTTTACAGTTTCATCGAACTATTGATTTATACTGGACCAATAGCCGCATGTCATTTAAAGACAGCGATCACAAGAAAGCGCGAACTATTTGTACTGTGGCGCCATCTCTTAACGATAAATGTAAGTATTTTTAGTGAAATTTGACATTGTCTTGAACACATACTAAGGTTATGAATCCGACAGTAACTCTGTCTGTTAAGATTTTACGCCTAAACTTTGAACCAATTTTAATAAATGTATAGAATCAATTTTAATAGATTCAACCTGGGATAAAGATACAAAATTCTTTTTGTCACGTAAATAAAATTCGAAGGGAGTGTAGTAGCATATTAAAATATCTCAAGTTAGGAATATAAAAATTACCCATGTCTATACTTTTGAAATGTATAGTTCACGCGAACAGAGACGCGGCTACAGCTAGTACTATATTTATATATGACCGATCCATATAATATTTATAGATACATTTTCAGAGTATACAAACAACGTAATGGATATGTTGTTTCTTTTATCTATACTAATATTATAAAGAGGTAAAATTTGTGACGTTGTGAATTGTGACATTGTAGAGGGTAATCTCAGGAACTACTGGTCCGATTTGAAAAATTCTTTCATTGTTATATAGCTAATTTATCGAGAATGGTTATAGGCTTTATATCGTCACGCTAAGACCAATAGGTGCAAAGCAACAATGAAGAATGTTTAAAAATCGGGGTGTCTTTTCCTCTTGAGAGCTTTCGCTGCATATTAGTTAGCCCAAATTAACTATGTCCACGCGAACAAAGTCGCGTGCAGAGGCTAGTAAATAATACATTCCTTTGTCTTATCTTCATGAAATACTATTTTAAGCTACCCGCGTTTTCGTACAAGGTTCGTATTGACGAATACGAATCCAATAATAAGCCAGAATTTACTGTGAACAAAAACATCTTTATAAAACCGTAGAATAATTATAAGGGTTTTGTAATATCCAACAGCTTAATTGAACATCCCTTAAGTTAAACATATATAGTATATAGTAAACATAAACAATATGTTTCATTCTGAATGTTAAATGACCATTATCAGCCGATAAAACATTGACAACCCTACTCTTAATTGACATGCAAACTGCTAAGTTGTGAAACTTGCTACTTGTGTTTGTTTTCCTAGAATCGTATTATATGAGGAGCGTACCAATGCAAATTGAATCTGTTTTTGTTTAACAATCCTGTACTTGTAAATGATCAACCTCATCTTATTTTCCATCGTCCATAAACGACTTTGTTAAAAATATCTAGATTAAATATATAAGGGGTGTAAGGGGTGTCGAATAACATCATAAGACTTGAGACACCCAAGCCAACCTCACCTGCACGTGGTGCACCCTGCTGAATAACGAACGAGGCAGTGGCGACAGCGGGGTGGTAAGGTTTTACAGCCCAACTGGGTCGTAACCACCATGTATATGGCGAAAAAGCCCGTAATAGTGGTTCGCTTCTACGGGTCGCGTTTCGGGATCAACCTGTGCATATCCAGCTTATTACAGGCCGGCATGATAGTGGCGACCGGCGATGGACAGTGTGTCAATCGGTGGTCGCTATTATTTTTGGATTGTACTGTGCTTACCATCAGGTATAGTGCAGCCACTTTGCCGAGCTACAATAAAAAAAAAAGAAAAAAAGTGGATAATTGCTTCTACACTGTTTTTTTATATGTGAGTGTTTGTGGATAATTAATTAAATTTATAAATTTTAATACTGTATAGTCTATGTAGATGATTTTCTATTTTAATGCAACAATAGTATGATTTCAATAGATTTAATAAAAAGTTATTTAATATAGTCGCAGGTAAGTTGTCCGGTGAAGCTGTTAAGCCCTTGCTAAGTCAATAGCGTAGTCAGATCGAGAAAAGAAAAAAAAAGCTAGTCGCAGGTGAAATATTATATATTTTTAGTTTATTAGTAACAAATATGATCATGTTGTGACCATAGATAACAACAAATTTCGTCTTAAAATTGCATATGTTTACAATGGTAATACGGCAAAATGTATTACCTCTATCTTTCCGATAGATTATTAAGTTTTCACAACTCTTCCAGGCATGATAATATTAATTTCATTAATTAACCGAAAGTTTTGTTGTTTTTTGACTCAGGAGATGTTACATACGCAAAAAAATGTAAGCAAGATAGTTTTTCATTCAAATACATAACCAACGTATGAATTATAATTTAAAACCATTTTGGATTCTAAAATAAATAAACCAGCAATCATAATAGTTCCTGATGTCATAAAACTTATTATTCTATAATCTATATATCATATGAAAAATAACAATGCTACAAATTTATAATTATTATGTAACAAATGATATTTTATTTCATATGAAAAATAACAGTGATTCGTGAAATACTCTATGCTTATACCATGTACAATCACGATAGTCGCAGAATAACAAATCACAACACGCGAAAACTAACTGGGCAACTGAAACAGTATAAAATAAAACAACCATGTAGTATTTGATTCTGTCTTACTCCCTAGAAATTCCAAAAATGACACACAAGAAATGAATCAGTGGAAACTCAATATAAGATAAAAATATACCATTGTGATTAATTATACCTTTAAATATTTCGAGCTGGAACACTAATTGTGCTTAATAATTTTAAATGAAGCAAAAAGTTTTCAACTCAATAAACAGAAGACTAAAGTCGAATCCGATTAACCGAATAAATAAAAGTTCGAACGAATACGTGTAACTAACAGGAATGTACTCAGGATAACGCGGTGGGTATCGACTGCTGAATATTTTGTTAACTATCTTTGTTACATTTTACAATTAATTAAATTACATTTCTTTAAAATAAATAGTGATTGTTATGGGATAAATAAAGAATAGGGAAGAACGGTAAATAACGATTTCCTTTACTGCTAATGTTGGTTTACTTTATATTTATGTTTTAATATGATTTCTCGTTTTAATATGATATTCTCTTCTCTTATTACTAGTGTGATAATTTGCATGGTAACGCTTTTTCTAATCTATTCTGGTTAGTTCCCATCCTCAAGTTGAAAATTGTTTGCTAAGCGCATATAAACCTGTACTTGCATGTAAACTAGAGCATTTGTTTAGGTTTACAAAGTTAAGGAAAACTTTAAAGAAAATGCAGTATCAACCTTTCATTTTATGGAACCCCATATCCAATGATTACAAATCAGCATTGAAATTTATATAAGAACATTCTTTTTGAGAAATTTATAATATGAAACACATTATTCTTAGCTTAAAGTTTTAATGCGAAGAATGAAATTGTTTTACTGTTTTATGAATAATTGGTTTATAGTTCGGTATTATGTCCGACAATTGTATGCGTATATCTGGGGTAGCATCCAATCTCGACCTGTATTTGGTTTTTGTATAAACGTGGGCTAAAGGGCCTGTTTCCTGTTCGTTGTGGTAAATGCGAGCAATGTTAATATAACTAATAATAAATAGTTTGACGGAACCCTGATGACTATTCTACGGGAACTCATAGGTTCCACGGAACCCAGTTAGGGAATCCCTGCACTAGAGAGACATTCGCCCTTTTAGGTTTTTTTTACAAACTCTTGCTCCGCACGTTTTGTCTGCTTTCGTTAATTTTATTATTCTTGCTAAAAATCATCTAAAATGTGAGCAGCTTTTTTCATTATATATATATATATATATATTATATATATATATTTTTTTATATCAAACGAGGCAAAGGAACTAGTGGGTCACGTGATGTTAAGTGATCATCACCGTCCATAGACACTAGCGACATCAGAGACGTCGCAAGTGCGTTGCCAGCCTGTATGTGGGAGAAGGGGGAGGGGAAGGAAAGGGAAAGAAGGAAAGAGGAAGGAACGTGGGCCTTCGGCTCTCTCACTGACCGAACGAAACACAACAATGCAAGCACTGTTATTTCTCGTCGGTTATCTGTGAGAGGGGTGGTACTACCCCGGAGGAGCTGACCCATTCATGCTGAAACCAAAAATAGCTTCAGCGGGGCTCTACCACCTACATAAACTTACTTTTACTTTTACTTTACTTAACTATTATATATTTTACATTTCTTAGGTTACATTAGTTTACACTTGTTATGTGTATTACATATTTTTCATAGATATTATTTCCTTAATGGCGGATTCATTGTTATTTTTGTCCAGAGCTTCCACGGCCCAACAATAAATAAATAATTTAAGAAAATATTTTTAAAAACAGAACACAAACAAACTGAGCATTATAACTCTGTATGTGTTTTTGAGAACAAATATAAATAATGTTTCTCATTATAATACTGTTTACTCATATAGGTCATTAAACCTATCGTATGTAGATTCTATGTTTGCTCACTTTATTGTATGTGTAACATTTAGTAAACATTAAATTTGGTGAACGTACAGAGTGCGGTCTTTATGCTAACATATTTAAAATATTTTACTGTTGAAAGAATTACTATGCACAAATATATGATTATTTAAATACTACTATTACTTGCTTACAAATTAAATACTGAATAGATAAAAACCACGATATTTTAATGATCTTTTATATGGAAATATTGCATTCAGTAAACGAAAAATAATTATACACGACATGTTCCAAAAAAAAATTGAGGTTCATTTAGAACCGATTGTAAAATCGTTAATATGTGGTATATAAAATTGTTTATATTTGTGTAACTGTTGTTAGTGATATATTTAGATAAAAAAATACACCCTGCAAAACGGATAGACCCCGACTAGTCATATATTTGAGCCCGTCATTGAATACCCATTGTTTGCAGACTCAATACATCTCTGTGTTTCAATATAAAATTCTCGAGAACTGTGAAATTTGATCTAGTAATATGGAACAAAGGTAAATTAAAATTACAAAACTGCATCTAAATTCACATAGGAATAAAGTAGAAAATTTGTTGGCAAGAAGATTTATATCAGTAAGAAAAATGTTATTTCATAGCATAGGTATTCGCATTGAGTAAGACATACCCGGCTCTCTTTATAGGACCGCAAAGGGTCCGAAGCGGGTCGTGATAAGTATCGACATAACTTTGCTAAAGTGCTAGAAACAATTCGCTAAGGGTCAGGTCACACGGGCATAATATATCAGAAAGATTTCTTTCATTCAATCGTTAATTATTTTCATGATAGTTTAGTTTTTAATAAGCAGACTAGATTTTGCTCGCCGATTGGCTTGCGTTAATCTAGATTTGACCTATCTTTCGGAAGCAGTATTTTGTTTCTGGACGAATATATTTTTTTAAGGATACCCTCTATATCTTTCTTTGCACCTATGGTTGCCAATCACACTGTATAATAGCTTTTCCTATTTTATGTTTGAAAAACATACTCTATAGATTTGCATAAAAATAAAGTATGCGAAAATACTTTATATCTCCAATGTACCCTGTAATGCCTAAAATGAAACATTAATAAATAATTATTGAACAATTATTTATCAATACATAATGCTGTAAATATAGAGGAATCTACAACGTTACGGATATTTTTAAAAACGAATTAGAATCTTTAGAATTGTCTATTCTAATCATATCGTGAATATTCATCAAAGACCACATTGGAAGCGTCGCAGAATTTTAATTCATAGTACTTTTCTTGAATATATTCGTACAATATACTAATTACATTATCAATGTATTATAAAGTATTATAAGAAATTGTACTGATATAAAGTTCAGGAGACCATTTTTTTTGTTTGTTTGAACGCGCTAACCACCAGAACGACTTGTTAGATGTAAATAATTATTTTTGCATGTTATTGCCTATTCATTTAGAGAGGTATAGTAGCTGTCTAATATTATCCTATAATCCGTTAGAGCCGAAAAATTATAATTCAAATTGTGCGTCAGAAAGTACACCTAGTAGGTGGTAGAGCCACGCTGAAGCTGTTATTGGTTTCAGCATGAGTGGGTCGACTCGTCCGGAGTAGAACCACCTTCTCACAGAAAACCAACGTGCTTGCATTGTTGCGTTTCGTTAGGTCAGTGAGATCACCGGAGACCCATCTCCCCTCCCCTCTCCTTTCCCTTTCCCTTTTCCTTTCTCTCCATTCCCCCAAACGCAGGCTGGCAAAACAATTGCGACTATTCTGGGGTTGCTGGTGTCTATGGACGGCGGTGATCACTTAATAAAAGGTGACCCGCATGTTCGTATGCCTCCTATATGATATAAAAAAACACCTACCTAGCTAAAAAGAAGTTATACTACTGTATAAAACTTCTAGAACGGGAAAGATTAAACGGGAGAGAAATCGTGACACAACTAGTAGTACAAAATGTATCTTATCTTTCCTTAAATTTTGCTAATGGTACAAAAAAAAAGCTTGTATATTATACAAATAAATATCTACGTTTAGGCTGTCATAAGACCTCGTTTTATTGTTATGATTATATTGTAATTCATTAATACCAAGTTATGGGTGTTTGATAATTATTGAATATTAAACAAAGACCTTTTCATTGTAAACGAGTCTTAAGTCAGCGGATTTTCTTATATTTTATGTTGTTTCTAAGATAGTTCTGAATGCTATATGTACATTGTTATTTCAACAAGAACTTGCAATCGAAGAGTTCAACTAATTTTATTCTAATACTAGTTGATACTCGCGACTTCGTCTGAATGTTTATTATGTTAACGATATATTTTATGTGAAAAGGAAAAGCTAGAAATAATTGAGAGAGAAATATTTTTCCTTGCTTACAAAATTTCTTTGTAAACAATGTTATTAATTTACGTCATCGTTCCAGGGAAAGCCCACCACACTACTTGCTCATGCACTATGTGTGACGAAAAGTGGACGAGGTAAACACTGTGTCGAGTAGAATGTTGAAAACACCGGCTCTCTCCCGATCATCGAAGTTAAGCAAAGTCAAGCGCGGTCAGTTTTCTTTGTTTTTTTTTTAATTAGAATGTTTTAATTACACAAATGTTTCACTTCTATCGTGTATCTTTACGACACACCCTGTTTTGTAATACTTTCCTTTGACTGTTTTTTTAACTATTATATTATGTATTTGTTTTCAACACTCAAGCTGTAATTGCTCCAAATTTCTTAAATTGTTTTTTTTCTGTAATAATGATTAATGCACTGACCACTGTTTGTCCTAATATATAAATAAATCAAGAGTCTTTAGAGAATATATTTATAAAAAAAATAGTAGCAACATACTACACACAACGATATAGATAGGTAAAAGTATAGCATAAGTAAATTAGTGAAATATTATTTTTTAAGCAGACATTCTAACAAATAATACCTATTTTTGTAAATAAACATTTTTGAAACATATTGTACTCAGTATTGAAAAACTTAAAGCCTACTTAATGTTGATAAAAGAAATAAACAAAGAAGCAATCATATGGACTGCCTACAGAAGTCAAAACTCAAAAACAATGGAATAATTGTGTTCTTTTTTGAATTTTGAAATTATTTATAGTATGAATTATTTAGAAACGCCGGACGTTGTACAGCCCTAATAATAGTATACATATAGCTATTGGAAAGTGTTCGGTGACAATGTCGCGAGTTCCATGATTTTTGTTCACCCAGAAAAGTACCGAAAGCGCCTAAAAAATTTAATATCAGACACGTCGACTTTCAGTATGTATTTCAAAGCTCATAGTCTCCAGAGAGCTTTGTTGTTTCATCGCCGGTGTTTATAACTCAATAACTGTATTTCCCTCGGGTGTGTTAACAGTGGCTCGGTTAGTCCATTTTATTTCAGTGGCTTCAACAATTTTGTCCATTTATATCTGGAAACCAGTTATGTTGTTTTATTGTTTATTGACTCAATACGTTGTAATGTTTTGTTAATAAGTGATTTGCATACAAGTAATAAAATTTTGACAATGTGATAGACTTCGGTGGATCAGGTAATAAATAAGGTGTAGTGATCGACTGGTATGACCGATGGAATATCAATCTGATGTCCTCTGGTTCGAATAATCATGTACCAACAGGTTTTTCGGAATTCGCGTACATTTAATAATTTAAATCGGTAACAGTATCAGCTGACAGTGAAGGAAAACATTGTGAGGAAAGTTCTTTATGTGTTATTGTTGGTTGTTTTTTTCCATAGTTGCAAATAAATTAGTTATATCAACACGCTAAGCTTAAAATTGAAACCATTTATGTATGATATATATGTAACACGAAACCAATTTAAACTTCATGATCTTAACATTGTTTTAAGAACGGTAGTTAGCAATGCTAGTTTAAAAGTCAAGAGCAGAATACAGAATGATATGAGACTACAACATTACTACCTGTCCAAATATACAGTGAAATGTTAGATGTGCTCATTATAAGAACAACTAATAATCTAAAGTGTTGTTTTAACGCAACGGATAACGAATTATCAAGGCATCATTATTCTGCTGTTCATTATCTGCTATTTATTATAGCTGTTTGTAACTATGACCCGAATAGAAGTGAGGTATATTGAGCAACTTCATTCCAATATCATTTTGTAATTGAACCTGTTTTACCACCTAAAATGAAGGCTGGATTACTATTTATTTATTTACACGTTATGCGTTAAATACGCAATGGCGGACTTAAGGCCGAAGGCATTCTCTGCCAGTCAACCATTAGGTGATGCAGAGATAAATGTTGGTAGGTGTAAAAGTTTTTTTTTAATGACTCGGACAGAGTTAACCAGCAAAGCAATGGACAGTGCCCTAATAATTTCGAATTTATTTATTACATAGAATTGCGTTAAGCCGTATGCTTTATGGCCCCAATTATTCTTGGTTTGGAAAGTAAACCCTGGAAGTGTAAAGGAAAATTACACGTACGTATTATGTAGTATGTGTTTGTTCGATGCAGAATCCGTACAGCTGTCAACTGTTTTTATTGAACCACAGCTTATCGTAAGGTTTCCATCATGAGGTCGCGGTATTAGAGTAAAACTACAATGAACTAGGGCTGCTACATGTATACTAAAACCACTTTTAAAAGCATACTATTAATCGACTTAGTTCTAAGGTAACTGTTACCTATAGCATACATTAATAGAATGTTACTCACTTTGTTTTTTTTTTGAGCAGTAAATTCTCATTATGTTCACGATAGATTTTATTGATTTCTCTCGACTCGAAAAAGCACTTAATTCGGTAAATCGTTCTTTTGAAGTGAAAATTTCTTCAGGCGCAATTTGCGATCTTTCCGAATATTGAACGAAAGTGAACCGTCACACTCAGCTTGTCGATGTAGTGAATCATGTATATTCGACTTTAGTGGTTTCCACCGTGTTTACTGTTTGCCAAAGAGTGTTATAGTCTTTAATTAATTCAAAATAATATTGCACATATTTTGTATACTACAATCAGCGTAGTATTAAAAATACATATATATTCTACGTATACATCTAGTACTTAATACATTATCTAAAGGTTTTCACTTCTATCGTTTGACATAAGTATACATCCACTTTTTTGTTTATTTTTTATGTACTTATTTTCACATATTTTATTTGATTAATTTAATATAACGTTTATTACATGGTGACTATAAATATTATTCCTAGCTGTTATGTAAAAACCTTTATTTTTAACTAGCATCTGCCCGCGACTTCGTTCGCGTAGAATAGAAACCCCGATTTTTGAACATTCTTCATTGGTGCTCCTCTCCTATTGGTCTTAGCGTGATGATATAAAACCTATAACCATTCTCGATAAATGAGCTATATAACATTGAAAGAATTTTTCAAATCGGACCAGTAGTTCCTGAGATTACCTCCTACAACGTCACGACATCACAAACTCACAAACTTTACCTCTTTATAATATTAGTATAGATTACCAATTATTTTCAACCAATACGTTTTTCACAAAACATTTTAATTTAAGAACGACTTATTTATAAAACTTTATATTTTACTGGCCAATGTTGCGGTAACAATTACAACTGAAATAGCTTCATCGGATCGTTATAATAACTGTGGTGATACTTTTTGTAACGTGCAAAAATAGCATACCTTTCGAGTGTCATTGTAATTTCAGTCTTATTTTTAAATAGTTTAGAATTAATATTCGATTGCTACGTCAAAGACTATAGAGTATGCAGTCTTATAGATGCGGTTTTCTTTCGACTTGTTCCTTTTTCGAAATATCTTCGAACATGTCTCGTGCACTATGCGGACGGCGTGACAAAGTTTAAAATGTTCGTAGGAAAATATACCTTATTTATTACAAAAGTAGATCGAAATTACAATGAATATAGTAAAACCGTAAAGAGGTCATCGTCTCCTATTTTTTCGCTATTCCTTTTTTAACACACCCGTCTGATTATTAAATGTGATCGACTGCTACAAGAAGTTGCTGACGGGTTAAGGCAAAAACTTGCCTTATTATACAACGGGGCAACCCACTATTTAATTAGCATAGTTATTGCTACATAGTAGTCTTTACTAAAATTGCAACATTCCACTAGAAAAATGGTACTGGATTTGATTTAAATGAGAATATTGTTTAGTATCACGAAAACTAAATCATGTTAAAGTTACATTTTTTTTTATGATTGTTGAGAATATCATAATTCATTAACGAAGCGTTGTCATGAAGAGTAATACATATCCTTGTAGAGAATTTAATGACCTATATAGAGGTTTAAAACAATTATTTTTAAATTTACTACTTTGAAACATATTGAAGGCTGAAATTGAATAAATAGCTAATATCACGATCTTTTACTTATGCTATAAAATATTTTGATAAAAAAAAAATTCCATTTGTGACATTAGATTCCTCAATGAAATTCGTAATTCTTTGATAGAAGGATGTTTTTAATGTAAAAATAGAAATCGGTTCATATATATAGAATCTATGCTCACTAAAGTATGTATTTAATTACGTCTCTAAAAATAAATATGCATTATTTATTTTTAACAGCACATCACAATCTAACACGATGTTAAAAACGACGCTATATCTAAAAATGATAATATATAAACTTAAAAAACCAGAACAAATATATGAGCTAACAACAGATTCTCAAATCGAGAGTGGGAATTACTCAGGCAGATTAAAAAATACACCATACAACTATGATTTTGTCACAATGTTTTCTTACAACGAAAGCCCAGGCTCATTGCTGGATTCAAACTCAGATCGATCGATGCAGTGTCCTGAGTCATCTACGGTTCAAAGTATAGAACAATGGTTGTATTACATAATGTAATGGTATGTATATTATGTAATGGTTGTATACTAGCTTTTACTCGCGGTTTTGCTCGTATTAATCCATATTAATGACGGTTAAGGTTAATCCATATTAATAAAAGGTTAAATCTATATTTAAGCTGTCTTTCGGAATTAGTATTTTTCTTCTAAATTAAAGTCCTTACAATGGTTAAGCGGAATGTTAAGATAATCGGTTGAATAGTTAAGGAAAAAAAGTCGAGCCCATCAAAAGGACTGCCGACAGAAGTCAAAACTTAAAACAGAAATAAATGCGTTTTATTTTGAATTTTCATATTAATTATAGTGTGGGCGATATTTAAATTTCAGAATTTGTTTATTGAAATTATTAACATTAGTGTAGTTTTTATATATAATGGCACTCGGATTAATAATTATATACATTTTTAGAAAGTCTATTAACCAATCAAACGTATGAGGAACTGTAAAATATCAACATTACATTTACACAGGCCTCTATACTACACGTCGCTAGGTAAGCCGTGCAAGCGCAATACGGCTGGTCATGCTTATGTAGCATGACATGACGCGAAATTACAAATTTATCTCATGTCGCTCAACGCCTGTAAAGAAGTTTACACTTCAAAAATTGTAACAAGCAAACTCTCTCTCCCATTTATAATATTTACATTTACAATTATAACTTGAAAGATTCAATTTTAATCCCCAAATATATAATACAATTATTGATTTTTCATTAAAATTCTAAATCAACGTTCATTTTCGCAGGCGGCAGCAGAAGGGCGAACACCGACGTTTCGCTCGTAAACAACGTACCAAATATTTGTATTTCGGTATAAACCGCCGCGCCATTCCGCTGTTTTCGCCTGATTTTACGAGTTCAGCCATTTTAATTTTTGCTTTTATTTTTTACTATCTGTGCCTGTGACTTCATCCGCGTGGTAACTTATGTAAAAAACAGCAATTAATAAGATATTCTGAATATATTAAACGCATTTACTTATCTACTTTTCTCTCGTATTTACCTCGAGTCACCATTCAAATTACAGTAACTTTTGATAAAGTGAATCTTTTTTTTCGAAATGAAAACGCTGTTGACCTGGAAAGGTCTTTACAGCTTCACCGAACTATTGAGGCAGCAGTGAAGGCACTCAGCCGATTTGGGATATTTGAGCGACTAACTCAAGGGTGCACAGCATACATCGGCTTGGGTTGTCGCCTGTTTTGTGCAAAAACAGCGACCTGTCTGCGGTAACCTAAGCAAAGCTATCTATATATACGTATATGAGTTATTGAAACATGTATGTGTACCAAACATGCGTGCTTCATCAACTCCTATATGTATTTTGTGCCGGAAAAAATCCTCTAAGCTATATAGGATACGATAGGGAAAAATAAGGGTAGAACTCTTTACCATTTACTTCTCTGAAAAAAAAAACAGCGTGTGAGCGTGTAGGCGTGCACGTGTGTAGAGGTAATGTGTGTGATGTAGCAGTGATGTAAGGTTTTGTGTCACTGTATCGTGTGAGCAGCGTACTCAAGGGCTCCACGCCGAGGAAACGGACCTAATAAACTGATCCGATTTTACTTTTTGTCGTAGCACGGCAAAATGACTGCACTGTGCCTGATGATAAGCACAGTACAATCCAAAAACAATAGCGACCGCCGAGTGACACACTATCCATCGCCGGTCGCCACTGTCATGCCGGCCTGCAGAAAGCTGGATATGTACAGGTTGATCCCGAAACGCGACGCGCAGAAGCGAGACACTATGACGGGCTTTTTCGCCATATACATGGTGGTGGCGACCCAGTCGGGCTGTAAAACCCTACCACCCCGCTATCGCCATTGCCTCGTTCGTTGATCAGCAGAGTGCACCACGTGCAGGTGAGGTTGGCTTGGGTGTCTCAAGTTTTATGATGTTATTCGACACCCCTTACACCCCGATTTTAATAAGACAAAGATTAAATGTTACTCGAACATATGTTTTATGATTTTGTTGGTGAAGTTTCATCGTGAACTTTATAAGTGATGCGTGTCCAAACGAACAGACAGATAGGTACACAGACATTTCAAAAAATGATTGAAAAGTAGTTTATTACTAACTCCGGGACACCTGAAACAAATTTTTTTTCTCAAAAATCTAAAATACAGACACGTTACATTTAGATTCTTATTACATGTATAGATTTTTGTGCTTACATAACTTCTGTGCGTAGACTAAAACAGAATAGATGTTAAATTATACAGTGCTGTGTCTGCGGTATGGAGTGTTGAAGTAGGGAGAAATATAGTGGTTTCACTCAAAAAATGTCTACTGAAATGTATGAAATAAACATTTGGTAATTGCTTAAAAATTGTATATGATTTAAAATGTCCAGGTTTATACATAATTATCAAAGAAACAAATCCAATCACTCATTTAATTATCGCGATATATAAACATTATGAAATTATTAGTGGATTCATTAAAATTTCACCTCTAGCTCCAACAGCCCCATGTAAAATTCTAAATGTCATATACTTCGGCCCTTTCCACTACTCTTTACAACAATACTACATACTCGTATTCTACGGCTTCCCGCAGTCATAGCTCTGTAGCAATTAATGCATATTATTGTATATTATGAGAATGTATGTTCGACTTCTAATTTTAATTACAATCGGATGAATCGTGTAGAATATGTATTACAACGCCATCTAGTGAAAACACACAAAAATCACAGTGAAAAAACACATAGATGCCAATTTCCCCGGTTTTTTTATGGGTCATCAACATGACAATACATTAGTAAGTATGGTAGTAGTACCACTTTTGTAATTAAATATAAATATAATCGTATTTATAAACAATCACGGCATGCTCCAACAATAGATAAAATTTCAATAAACTAAATATTTAACTGTTTTACAGATTTCACATAAATAATATGAAAATTAAAATCCAAAAAGAGAAAAAACCTAAAACCAATTAATACTCTATATTATGAACAGGCTGATGTCTCTACCGCTGTTTTGAATTATTTTCGTTTATTTGAGAGAATGTCACATTTTTTAGAATGTATTATATACAATCTACATATTCTGTCGACTGTAGAGTGATGGGTCAAACAATGTTGAAGTATATTGAAGTGCATATAACCATTTTTATCATTAGTATTTATATAATTTAAATTAAATTCAACTTAAACGATGCTAATTGCATTAATTACCGTTAAAACTAGTCGTGTGTGTCAAGCGTGGACCGTAAGTTACCGGGAAAATATGACGGACATTCAACGTAACACGGTTATTCAAGCTAGAGCTGTGACCAAAACAAGTAATATACATTTTGTGAAGTAATATTACATGTTTTGAATTAAATTCTAAGGCTGATCGAAAAAAAGGATTTTTCAATCAACATTCCTTTTTATCAATTTCTAATGATGTCATATTACGCAAAATTCTTCATGAATATTACTTTTGTATTTTTTTTTACAATTCATTTTCAAAACTGTGAAATTGTTAAAAAATAATTAGAAATTCAAATTTATACATCTCATATATTCATCATATACACATGTAGGTACACGATAGCCAAGATCAAAGTAATGAAGATAGAAATTCGAAGTTTGGGAAGGATGAAGGCATTGTTTATATAAACGGATTTCTCGAAATTCTGTCTGAGGGATCATGTAAAGAAATGGGAAGGTTTATGTTTGAAATAATGTTTTAACTAACAACAAAAGTCTTCCATCATTTTTATAAAGGTCAGTCCTCGAGGGCGTAAAATCCCTTATGTGTATATTGGTCAATATAAACTCGGAAACAACGCATGTTATTTTTATTTAATTATATGTAAAACATAAACTTGTTTGCTGTGGGTTATTCTTTTTGAGGTAAATAATTATTTAACAGATTACAATACATTACATTGCATTACAATACATTGTATTTAAACGATATAATTACATAGAATATATTGTCGTGACGACTCTCTTGAGGTTTAGTAAACGTAAGTAATATAATTGCTCGAAAAATATGTATTATGTTCGTAATACATCGACTTTTCACTGTCAATGAATATAATGTGCATTTATTATATATATTTATAAACCTTCCGGTAGAAATTCTCCAAATGTTAGTGTAAACCGTATCAAATTCCGTTACATGGTTTAAGAGAATTAAGGTAACACAAAACTGACACAAATAGCGATTTTGTTGTATATTCTTTATCAATTATATTATTAAAATTGTTGTATTCAATTAGAAGCTTTCTGTATTCAATCTGTGTAAATGTATAAAAAAATTGACTGCCGCGCGTTAGTCTCACAAAAACTCTAAAATGGCTCGACTAATTTGAATAACTTTTTGTTTTCTTCGCCACAATAATGGGAGTGTTTAAGGAAAAGAAACTTAGGATATCTCCAAAAGACTAACCGAAATCTTGGAAAAAAAACGTGTTGTATCCTAAGATAGAAGTAACACAGTTTAATAAAAAATGTCAACATAAAGCCGCCGTGACACGGTGTTCCCAGATGGTCACCCATCCAAGTAGTGACCGCACCCGAAGGTGCTTTTAACACTCTAATAGTATGTGTGCTTACCCCAACCGCTTTCCGTCACACAAAAAGTTAATGCTTTAAATATTTTCAACAGACTTTCAAGAGACGAAAAGTAATATTACGTAATAAACACGTGCAAAAACCCAAGTACAGTTAATCTATAATCATTTGAAGTTGTTATTATGTTATTTGCGACTTAGTGGAGATTTTATCATTAACTAGATTTGCGAATGAGACAGCCACGTAGATTTTGAGTATGCGGTATGCGGGGGTTTATGGAAGCGGTAGGGATCAAGCGATCGATTTCCTTGGAAATCCGGTGCGGTCCGGATGCGGTTGTCGTTGTAATAGTAATTGTGTGAACGTCGCACGTGACCTAGAATTTAATAAATAATTATTTATACAACCACATTAGAGTCATCTTAATGTGTCTGTAATCTATACTAATATTATAAAGAGGTAAAGTTCGTGAGTTTATGACGTTGTGATGTTATGACGTTGTAGGGGGTAATCTCAGGAACTACTGGTCCGATATGAATAATTCTTTCAGTGTTATATAGCTCATTCACCGAGAATGGTTATGTCCTATATATCATCACGCTAAGACCAATAGAAGCGGAGCACAGATGAACAATGTTTCAAAATCGGGATGTTTTTTCTTTTTGAGAACTGCTGCGTGTTAATGTATCTATTCCACGCGAACGAAGTCGCGGGCAGAGGCCAGTAGATTTATAATACGTATAACAATAAATATGATGAGCATACTCTCAGTATGCTGAAGTATACTCAGTGGTGTTCACAATTTTTGAATTTGCAAGTTCAGCTGGTACTGTAATAAGTTGTGACTTCAGCAGTCACTTTCTGTGATCAGAAAGCGGATGCGCTATTTTAACGTTTTCAAAATAATTTTAGAACGATGTTATAAAGAACAATGAACGAGCTGTCACCCGCGACTTCGTCTGCGTCGTTTTTTTAGTCGCCTTAATAGTCAGGTGAAGCTATTAAGACATTGCTAGGTTAATAGCGTAATCAGTTCTAAAAAAAATGTTTGTGTGTACTTACTTATGTACACGCGTTAGAAGTTATACTTCTTTGGCGTAAGAAGATAAAAATCTTTTCAAAATTTTTATCTCTGGCCTTATTCTACATTTGTAGAAAAAACGACACTAACAGTAGAAAAAAGGTATTTAATACATTGAAAGTTTTAATACAAACAACAAAAACAAACAAACAAAATTTTTACTATAGCTAATTTCATGGTGTCGGTTTTTCGTGACGGTGTGCGCGCGCATCGTAAAAATTAAATCTCATCATTTTTCCCTGACGCGCCAAAAAATATATAACCTAAAAAAAAAGATCGGACACATACTTCCATGTGGAAGTCATTGTAAGGCGAAGCTCTCTTTGGATAAATAGCCACAGATCTTACAGAGAGTTAACTGGTTTTCCTGACTGACTGACCGACTATACGTATTAAAATGTTTATATATTTCGTTTTTTTTTTATATACATCAACTTGCTAATGATAGCGCTACTTACGAAAGATTGGAAGAACTAAAACTGCATATTTAAAGAAAAACTTGATTGTAATCTCTAAATGTAGTTACATTGTATGTACGGTCTGAGCACCGCAATGAAGCAAATATAACTAAAAAAAGGATTACCAATGTCGTAATACAAATCATCCGTTATACAGGAATCAGTACAGTCAATCAAAATAACATTAAAATTAACCATAAATAACGCAATTATATAGATGTATACTTGAACCATTCGTTCCGTACTATTCTATGCGGCACAGAACATTAGCCGACGTTGTTAATGGTGCGTTCAAATCGGAAAATATACGTTACCCGCATTTCCTTGCACGGCTTTATATAGAATCGCCGAGGTAAATAAAACTTTGCAGTAGAAAACAGAACGAAATGTTCGACTATATTTGACAAGAACTCATATAAAGGTGTCTCCCATAGATAAAATATAATTTAAAATTACTAGAATAGATACTAGAGCGATATCTTACTAGCTGTAACATTTCTTACTACATATCTTCACTATATACATACATCTATCAGAACTACGTTATGCTTATAACGTATTAGTAAGACCAAAAAAACACCCATACAAACTAATATAAATTCAATTCTATTGTCAGTCGGCTAGTTAAGACCGCGGGTCGATTCACTGGGAATTGAGGAGCTCGGGTAAAAAGTGGCTATCCGGTAGAAATCTGTTCCCGTGGGAGTCTAAGGGTGTGGGTAAAAGTAAACGAGAAACAATAAACTGTATTATGTTTTCTCAGAATCTAATAATCGGATTTTCATTTGACCTTTACTCAGAAACAGCGCGGTTATTATATTTTTATTATATTAACGACAGACAAGAAGGAAATAACATTTTTTTTAACTTTATTTATGGCAATCAATCTTTCAGATTATTACTGCCATTGTCACGTAGTCAATAATATTACAAGCGTCGTACGATCATTTCAATTTCGAGCGTCTTGTGAATCAATATTCTAACAAGATGGTCGATCCTTTGTTAGAACCTTTCAGGGAGGTTTTGTGGCATCTCAGAATTTCATGCTCCATGGCATTATTTTCCATTCACTTTACTTATGCACAATTAACTAACCATATTATATAAAACACCAACACCAACTTTACACAATATAGAGCCAAGTAGCACAAGAATATGAATAAAATATAAAATCCACTACATGACAGACTCAAATGCCGTCAAAAACTCAGGAAATAACATTATATATTCGCCACGCAACTTGAAAGACGGTAAAGTAAAGAGTGAGATAAATATATAGAAACACATATTTTTATCTTAATTTTGTTAATATTGGTATACATTTATCCGGAAATGATAGCTATTAGATAGATAGTCACTGTACATAATTACGGGTACAATTAAAATTTATCGTTTTTATATTCCACAAGGCAAAGCAGTTTTGATTTTTTAAGAATCAAATAGACGAGTTATTTTAATTATACCCAACTTACAGTTTGGTTAAGCGTACAAGATAGCCTAAAAATCCTATGGCAATACTTTAGTTATATTAATCCAAATCAGAAATAAATTATTTTTGTAACCTGTTATTATCGCTGTAAATCACTAACTTATTGAACTAAAACTTCTTGTTTCTTTAAATCCCTACTGCTTTGAATTTCAAATCCGCAACCTTTGTGTGTGACGAAAAATGGTGGGGTTAAACACTGTGTCGTATAGAGTGGGAGTAATGTCACGCTGACCCTCGGGTATTGGAGAAAAATGAGACACACGCTCTTCTCACTATCTTTTTATAGGTTTCATTTCTACTGCGTGTAAACTACACACATGTTTTTTAAGGTAACAAAGATATTCAGCAAAACAATATACTCTTTTAGTCTGTTACTATTATAATAAAGAAGGCTTATTTATGGATTTCTATTAATACTTGAGTTTATTAAATTCTATTTATTGACTTTTACAATGAAAACCTATTCTCTGCATCGACCTATCAATAACCTTATCTAGAGCAGTTTATTCGAACCTTAAAATGGAAAATTATAACTGGGTAATTTTAATTATTCAAAAGAGATGTTAATGAAGCTTATAAATATCTGTTGGTGGAATTACCCGAACCTACCCTTGGTCACTACACAATAATTATGATGGTCAATTTATACAACTACGCTAATTGCAATCACAAATATTATATAAGCTTTAACGCCTCACTTCACATTTCTATCACCCAACATGATTTTATTCCCACATGCCAGTCATGGGACTTCGCGTCGCTTAGTTAAAACTATCCATCGAGTGCAGTATTCTTTACCGTTATGGCTTATGGAATAAGAATCATATTACAGTGTTTTTGCTACAGGCTATCAGTTTGCTTTGTGGTCAAATGATGTTCTCATACTAAATGTAAACCACAAACGCGTTTAGTCCTTCCTCGTTCGTGGGAATATATTTCCTTTACAGGGTTTTCAAGTTCCATTTTGTTCAATCAACAGTTCAGTCTAGCTTACTCCATCATACTTTATTTCTTTTGAAATAATACCTAAAACTTACAGACCGCAAAGCTTCTTCGAACGACAAACGGAATGACCATCTGTTGTCTTTACGGTATATAATACTTTGTATAAGTTTTTTTTGTCTTTCTCGAACTGACTACGCTAATGATCTAGAAAGGTGTTAATAGCTTCACCGGACTACGGTTAAGATTTTGGTCGTTTATTCACGTTATACAATTTACAATTCTTTGTTGTACAAAATTTTGTTCCATTCTTTACATGCATTTGAAAGTTAGGCGGTGTATTTGAAATGTATTTATTTTATAAAATTTGAGAAATTATTGGAAGTTCTTTGACAAAATAATATTACATACAGATTTATAAACTTATAAAAAGAAGGGTCCAGAGCTTCTTATCTGTTACATTATCGTCCATAGACAAAAATAGTATCTATGCTATAAAAATGAATATTTGACATTTGGTCTTATCTGTAATTTTTTGTAAAACTTTGTATAGGTATTATAAAATCTAATCTAACTAACAAATATAACTAAAATTGACCGATGTTACTACAAAAAAGTTAAATACGTATGTATTCTTGCACTAAATAGGTTACGCTTTAAATGCACCACGCTCGCTAAATGTTCGCCATCTTACTCTTTTGTCTCGCTTTGGTCGGGTTAGGTTAAACTTGCGAAAAAAGGATAATGCGAACTTACCTCGGGTGGGCGCGGTGCATTTAGGGCGCCTTCCGGTAGAAGTTCACAATGCTTACAACGCCCTTTTCGCCGTGCAACTAGACAACCGCGAGCGTTGCGGTCGTGGCGAAAACGTCATTGATGACGTCTTAACATACGCTCACGTGAAGCTCACGACGCCCCATATCTGGAGGTGGGTCGACGTGAGCGTTGACAAAATTGGCGAGATTCTCAATAAAGATGGTGACCGTGAAAATGTCATTACTTGATACGGTACAGGATATTTATATTAAATAGCATATTGTATTGAAATACGTAAATGAAATATGTTAATAAAGTTTTAATAATTTTACTTCTTTTGAAAAATGTTGTGAATTCTAAAATTCAATGCAGAAATTAATTTATAATCATTTCATGGTAATTTAATATTTTACATTTAACCAATAAGGTCATTTTTATGTTTTTATGATAATTACAATAAAAAAATTGAATTATACATTGTTTCTTTAATATACTTAGATGAATTTAATAACTATATGAATTTACTGTTAAGACTTACAAAGTGTAACTTAACCTCTCATTTGGCTTTTGCTTTATTTTTTTCTAGATCGCCATTTTTATCATTTATCTGAACGCTCAAAACGCCCACAAATGCGTTCCACTAGCGCTAACGATCGTAACGCTCGAGAGTTAGTGCAACGGGAAAACTCGCGGTCGTGAGCGTGAGCGTTGTGAGCTTCTACTGGAACGCAGTCTTAGTACGAAATCTTTTTTAAGCAATTATTTAATATGTATTTAACTTTTTGTAATAACACCAGCCGTATTTATTTTTTGTCTGAGCTAATATATTTGAAATGGATAGATTGATTCAACCGTTCGTTCTAACAGTAACTGGTAATACTGACGTTTTATTTGGTAAAATTTCACTAAAAAACATTAGGAAATAGCATTTGTACAAATACGTTGAAAATGCTGCCTCAAACATTCCACGATTCGTGTTGCTGAACTTTACACAGCTGTCCGAATCTTGTTTACACTTATAAGTTATTCCGTGACAGGTTTCGGGACGTTCATTTAGAATCACGTTTTCAGTGGGCAAATATTTGACAAAATCGGAAGCTTTGTTAGGAGATAATTGCTAATCTCATTTAGGGATTACAAGACAACCTATTTTTCAAGATTTTAATACGAATGTATATAGTATAGTGTACTTAATGCTTTAATTTTCACTAGTCTGTGAGTGTTTGCTAGAAACACAAAGCTGGTTTGCGGTGGGACTGAATTATATGAACGGTTAGTGTACTAAGCGAATGTTTCCAGCAAACACCTTTGAGTGGGAATAATTCTGTGTTGCGGTAGATATAGCGAAATAAATGCATTTTAATCAAAGTACGACAAAGTGAATGTACTGTATTTTAGCAAGCTCAGGGCAATCCAAAAACAATAGTGTCTTGTATAACCTGTGTGTCTTAACCTTAAAACTATTAATCTCGTTTTCTAGTTTGAAGTTTACAATAAATAGATAGTGGGGAAACGACTAAGAACATCTCCTTTCTCTGTTTCTCGTCTGATTTTCTTCATTTTTAGTACCTATTGACGAGCTTTGTTATGAATATAACAAATGATTTTTTTTCTCTATGATCAAAGTTCAACCACTGGATTGACAATCGTAAAAATAAATTGCCGAATGCATTATTTAATTAAGCGTATCAAATTAGAATGGGTGCACCTGTTTTGCTAACTTCTTTTAAGGTGTGTGGATTTGTCAGGACAAAGTTTATACGAAGGAAAACCTTTGAAAAATCATACGTACGGTGAAGTGAAAATTTGGATTACAATGTCATTATATAAAAAGTAAATAATATTAATAATTTTTAACTCAGATATATTACATCAATTTTTATGCTTGTAAGTTTACTTTAGCGTATGCTAAAGATATTCAGCATGTTATAATACTATTGTATTTACAAATTACATTCTACACCCACATTATCAAAGTTGTTAACTTGTGAATAAAGAAAATAGCAGGTCTAATTAATAACATTTTCAAGACATTATTTAAGCTGCCACACATTCGATCCATCAGAGAGTTTGTTTTTTTTTCGAATAATCATCATCATCTGTCTTCATCACTAAAATCATCCACATAAATTTCAGCAACATTTCCAAAAACATTGACATACTTATTAGCTTTTTAATTTATAGGAATATGGTCGTACTCTAAAGGTCGTATTCTATCATTTTCTTGACCCATTCGAAGCCGAGATGAACAGCTGGTAACAAATAAAATTTAAGCCATATTTAGTAACTTTCATCAAAAGAGTTAAAATAGAGTTGCAACGTACCTCGGAACTTTTTCTTCGAGACAAGAATACAGAATAGGATCATTGCCGAGAATAAATGCTTATTTAAAATCGTCACATCCTGAACATAAAGTATAAAAGAGGTAATACAAACAATGTCATAACATCACTGTGATATGAATTATAAAATTAATGGAATTCTCCATGAACGGATGCCGTTTGTAAGGAATGCTACTGTTTAAGATCTTGGATAAAAACAATATAATAAGCTAGAATTTTGCTATTCAACATTAGTAAATGCTAATGTATATAACTATGTAAATAAAGTTAGTATTTTTTATAAAGTAAGTAGTTGGTTGAACTCCGTTCACAATGTTTTTGTAATTTTATACAACTTGAGTAGTTGTATATAATCATTTATTATTTTAATTATTTTCTCTTTATTATTTAAGTCATACAACTCTGTTTTTAATTTTAAGACACTATTTTAATTTTAATTACTGTTTATTCTCTATTGAAAAACGTAATAATATACCTACAACCAGCCAGATAATACTCTAAATATCCCTGCAACTGCCAGCAAATGTACGTATAAGGTATTGACAGTACATATAATAAGTATTTCAATTTGATTTATTTATCATATAGATCATTGATATAATACATATTGTAAAGGTGTCATTAATTCGCAGATGGATTCAATAGTCAAATTTCGCTATCATAGTTATTGGATTAAACAATTGTAAGTATAAGAGATGTGGATAATAACATAAAGATGGCACTTATACCTTATATTAATTATGGTCCTTTATACCCTAATGAAACCGCCATAAAGGGAATAACATCATTAAAAAATCGACTCTAAAATAGTCAATAGTTAATTTAAATAAAAATAATAAATAGTTAAGTCAAAATAATACTAAATAGATAAAAAACACCCAATAAAATCGAAGATACGATTTTTCACACAGACAATAAAAAAAAAGCGAAAGCAAAAAAGGTGCGGACCAAGAGTTTGCAGAACAGAAGAAGAAGAGTGTAAGAGTGTAAGAGAAAAAAAAGTGTAAGAGATTTGATATTTAGATCAATGAATCATTATTATAAGCATTACAAGAGTTTTTCACACCAAAGTTTTAATATACAATAAATATGTATAATCACACCAATAATCGTCCGTGTAAATATGTAATGAAAGAAATGTTGGTTCAGTTGTAGCGTGCTAAGACAAGGCACTTCATTCTTTGTGTAACCAAACCCTAGTCCCTACAATTAACCTGCGCTGGTCGGTAAAGAGAAATGTCACAGTGAAACCATAATATGATGACAAGACTTTTTATAAGGGCTGTTTGGTACGCTACCATACCCTGGAGTTGATAATGCACCTCCAAATACTTACAGGCAATACTTTTGGAATTCCTAATTAATTAACTATTTACAAATATTATCGCAAGTTTTCATTTTATTTATGTATGTTAAGGACCAAGTGACTAATTGGGGCACTATTTTAAGCTTCATACTACTAATTTAACTTCATTATGGATAAAGAGAAATCAATTTTTAGGTAATGAATGTTTTTTGATACTAGAAATTGTTAAATATTAATAATTATATGAAAATCAAAATCAAAAATTCTTTATTCAGTTTAGGCCCTAATAAGGCGCTTATGAACGTCAAAAACTACCACCTGTTTGGAAAACAACCCAGCCATCGAGAAGAACCGGCAAGAAACTCGATCAGGTACATATATTTCCAATACATCATACAATAGCTTATATTGGATTCACAGAGAGGATTCAATTCCAGACACCACTATCGTTCCATACTGATCTACTCTATAATATCCTTTTGACACTAAAACCCGCTTGACGTGGCGCTTAAATTTACAGTCCGGTAAATCGGTAACATGTTTTGGGACTTTATTGTAAAACCTAAAACCTAAGAAAATATTACTATAACTATTACATACATTACTAAAACTATTACATACATTAAATTATCAAGAATGTATTGGGAGGGTAGAGTTAAGATACCGAATACCTGGAATTTCGTTTTTAATGATTAGCGTGGTCCCATATTATATATTGCTCGAACTGCCCGTTTTTGTAATAAAAATATGGTGTCTACCTCAGCAGCCGTACTCCACAGCAGAATACCGTAAGACATTATGCTATGGAAGTAAGCGAAGTAGACTAACCTAGCAGTGGCAATATCTGTAAGCTGGCGAATTTTCCGTATTACGAATGCAGCAGAACTTAATCTGCTCGCCATTTTTTTAATGTGAGGGCCCCATTATTCAACGCAAACCAATGACAAATTTCATTTAAAGTATTATTCAGATGCCCAGCCTCTGAATCTATCCTCTTCACTTTAAATATTAGAGAAGTATCGTCCGCAAAAAGCACCATGTCAGCAGAGTTGTTAACCACTAGCGGTAGATCGTTTATATATATTAAAAATAAGAACGGCCCTAAAATGGACCCCTGCGGGACACCAATTGGCGCAAATGATCCCGCTGAAGTTACCCCATGTATGTTAACTTTTTGACAGCGATCTTTTAAATAAGATACTAGAAGGTCGAGAGAAGATCCACAGAGACGATAGTGTTTTAATTTAAGAATAAGCGTACTATGGTCAACGCAATCAAATGCCTTAGATAAATCGCAGAACACGCAAATTATATCCTGCAAATCCTCCCAGGCTCCCAATATATGATTTATGAGCGTCGCACCAGCGTCAGTAGTAGATTTCGATTTTGTGAAACCAAACTGTCGACCATCTAGAAACTCTTGCACTGTAAAATATTCTACCAATCGTTTAAGCATTATCTTTTCTAAAATTTTATTTATCGACGGAAGTACAGAGATAGGTCTATAATTTCCAAGACTACTTCTGCTACCTGATTTAAACAAAGGAACCACTTTGCTTATTTTCATTAGATTAGGGAGAGTTTCTTTTAATATACATTGATTAAATATATTAGCCAAATGTGGTGAAATAGTGACAATTAAGGACTGTATTACTATTACCGACATTTCCCACATGTCTTCGGTGTGTTTTAAATTTAATTGTCGAAAAATGAGGTAAATTAAATAACATTTTATTAGGTTTAAGCCATGTTTCTGTAAAACATAATATGTCTAGTCTATCTCTGTTTAATAATAACTCTATATCTAATATTTTGCCGGAGAAGCGATTAATATTTTGATGATACAATGTGATATTACACTGCTCCTTTGTCTTATGTACTAGTTTAAAAATTTTATCACAGTATCATTAGATGAACTAGATGATACCGCTGCGTCACTTAACATATTAATATTATAAGCTATCAATGTAGCTATGACACGTTTATACTTCTTGGGAAGATACATACTATCCTGCGTTATTGTATAGTTATTAATAAATTTATTAATGTTGAAAAATAAAAATGTGTCTCTATGACGCCATGTCAAATTATACAATAATGTATTTAAAATAGGGATGTTATTGTTTTTTTTCTGATAGGGAAATTGAATATGGGAAGGCACACAACATTATGCTTCTCACATTCAACTGTAACAGCTTTTCTGATGTCTTATGCAAATCATTTTTTTTATATCAGAGCTGTCCCCTACTAAAATGACAATGTTACATTGGTTGTCAAAGTCTGTGTTCAAAACTTTTTTAATTATTTGATCATATGAGGAACCAGGCATACAATAAAGATTGTGCCAACATAGACCCCATACCCCTACCTATCCTATATAGTTATATAACAATAATTATATAATTGGTTTCTGCCATTTTTTTTCTGACGTAACTAACTTAACCAATCCAGCGCAAAAAGATACAATCAGTTACAAAAATATCAAAATGTAATAAATACGTAAGAGAAATTAATAAAGATGCCACGAATAAGAAGAAGATAAAATAGAAATATATAACAAAGATGACACAAACAAAAAATAACAAACTATGATAATAAAGTAACCTAAATAAGGACTCTGACCACCTTATCAGAGGAAAACGCGCAGGAAGTTCCAGAAGAGACTTCCCTAAAAAAACCAATCCAGTGCGCATTTTTTTTCGAACTGACTACACTATTGACCTAGCAAGACTTAAGACCTTCATCCGGATACTAATCTACTACAGCGCACAATCAAAATAACAGATTAATAAGGAGATGCATAATGTGTTAAATAATGAAATTAAAGTAACTAATAGTCCTGTGATTTAACTTGCCATTGCCATCACTTGATGTATAGCACCATGGGCACCAAAAATATATACAAAGATCTCGGTGCAAGTACCGACAGACCCCTATCAATTCAATGCAACCACCTAACGTCAGTTATCAATCGACATTTATTACTATTAAGCCGGTTTATCCTTTTTCAAACTTCACCCCAAACTCCTACCCTGGTGTTTATAAAAATAATAATATATTCACCCTATAAAACACAATCTAATATTCCGGGTGCAACCTGTCGCTGTAGATACCGGGTCTCCCTCCTTGTGAATTAATCGATTTGGCACGTTTACTATTCTGGTAAATAACGGGTAACCTCAAAAACACAGCAGATAAACGATGTAATGTATAAAACTGATGATTGTATATCATCAAATATTGAAGCAAGCAAGCACCCATTCAAGTTCAGTTATGTGAACACACCAACGAGGGTTACGACATATCGTTTATTTGACCGTGAAAATAAGACCGGTTAGGAACAGAATACAGTATGTATTAATCTATACTAATATTATAAAGAGGTAAAGTTTGTGAGTTCGTGACGTTGTAGGCGGGTTGTCTCAGGAGCTACTGGTCCAATATAAAATATTGTTTCAGTGTTATAGTTTATAGGTTAGAGGCTAATCATTATGCTAAGACCAATAGATCACTAATGAAGAATGTTTCAAAATCGAGGTTATTTTCCTCTTGAGAGCTTCCGCACCGTATTAGCGTTAGCTCAAAGAGACTATTCCACGCGAAGTCAAGGGCAGAGACTAGTGATGCCATAACTTCATAATTATATTTACATAGCCCAGAATCATTACAGACTTAAACACGTAATGAATTGAATGTAGAACTCAACAAATGTAAAAACTTGTTCATAGTCACATATAACATTTGTTTACTTGCAGTCGTCTAGTCCGTTGAAGCTGTTAAGACCTTGCTAGGTTAATAAAATAGTCAGTCCAAAACAATTGATATTCAAATTACGCCGTTTTAATCTTCTTGTATATATTACTCTTCAAATTCCCCGCTAAAGCCATATACCCCATACATTTGTGAGGAAATATGTACACAGAATAATATTGCATTGCCTTTTGTAATATTACATGTTCAAATACGGTCGTTAAAGATTTTCATTATTTGTTACTTGGGCAATATTTGTGATACAGCAATTGAGTTATCACGATCAAAGATAATACTAACCGTTGTAACGGGCTTGGAAGGCGAGAATTCTCCGTAGAGAACAATCGAGCAGTATTATGAGACCACACACAGTTATCAATACACAAACCTATTCTGAAATCGTATGTTTGTACAACAACATCATATCTATACAGTATGCCTTCCTTGTAAATGCTTCTTGGTTTAGTAACATCAACATAAAGTTTTAGAGCTAAGGTGACTGTTGTCTGCAAAATGTGGTTCGTAAGATATAAGTTCGAATCCTACTTATAGTTTTAAATTTGCGGCAAAGAGGAATTTGACCCTAGCACATTTTTCACCAATTTTTTCTTTCCCATAGATTGACGATTTGTTGAAATCATCATGGCATAGTATATAAAAACTTTTTAACAAAAGATTAAACCGCCGAAAAAACTGAGAAGCAAAAAATAATAAACCTTTTACTTTGTTTATCTTAATAACTAAGTTCTTAAAGTATTGTAAGTGTACCTAAATGATTTTAAATCGGCGCCAAACAAACAAATTAATTACTTACGTAAAGCATATATACCATAAGTTAATGTCAGCGAGACAACAACCCGAACGGGAACACACGTTACCGCTGGAGATTTCACATTGCATTTATAATTTGATTTGGTTTTTTTTTTTTTTTATAGAAGCACGACAAAGTGACTGCACTAAGCCTCATGTTAAGCATAGTACAATCCAAAAACATCAGCAACCACCGATAGGCAGATTGTCCATCGCCGGTCGCCGCTGTCATGCCGGCCATAATGACGAAAGTCACCCAGTACTGGATATGCACAGGCTGATCCCAAAACGCGACACGCAGAAGCGTGTCACTATGATGGGCTTTTTCGCCATATACATGATGGTTGCGACCCAGTCGGGCTGTAAAACCCTACTACCCCGCCATTCGCCATATCGCCATTGCCTCGTTCGTTGATCAGCAGGGTGCACCACGTGCAGGTGAGGTTGTCTTGGGTGTCTCAAGTCTTAAGATGTTACTCGACACCCCTTTATGTTTGAATTTAAAGTAATTTAGTTCATTGATTATTTGGCGCCGACTCAAAATCATTTAGGTATATTTAGATTACTTTAAGAACTTAGTTTAAGTAAAAGGTTTATTATTTTTTGCTTTTAGGATTTTTCGGCAGTTTAATTTTTGGTTAAAAAGATTTTATTTTATATTTTTTTGTAGCTATACCCAACTAATTACTACATGCTTAATTTATTTGTAATACACAACTCAGAGACTGAATTATAAATCATCCCCTGTTTTCCTACCCTTGGGATTGTTTTTTCTTGTCAAAATGTATATGGGACCAACTTCAGGGTATACTCTTTCAAATCAAAGAATAATAATTAAAGTCGGACTATGCTGTCAAAAGTTATACGCGGTCTTAGATGTAATCAGTGAGTGAACAATCAATCATTCTCTATTTTCATACCCTTAGGGTTGGATTTTTTCCCAAATTTATATGGGACCAACTTCGGAGTATATATACCCTTTCCAATAACAAAAGGATTTCTAAAATCGGACTATATTGTAAAAAATTATGCGTAAGTTATACATAAAAAAACGCTTCAAATTGAGAACCTCCTCCGTCTTTTTCGTCAGTTAAAAACCAAGTCCCCTACCATGTCTGTTTGTCTGTTTGTTCGTGATAAACTCAAAAACTACTCAACGGATTTTGCCGTTTTCACCAATGCATAAAGTTTTTGGAAGGTTTTGGTATATAATTTGTCAAGGATATTCTTATATACAGGGCGAGAGAATGTTAGCCGGGCTCGCTAGTTATACAAAAAACTCCGACTTTAAACACTACACATAACAAATATTTTATTCGTTTATGTCAGCATATTATATTATACATTCCAGTCACTATATATTATCTTCATGTAATTTTGACGGTTCATTCAGAGCACACAGATTTTTTCCCGCTTACTTTACCTACACTTATCGTCATATCCTGGCCAATTTAAACAATATAAATTGTGTGTTATTCAGATGTGTAAGGTATATTGTTACTGAAAAATGTCGTCAAAATTCATTAAGTAGTTTTTGCGTGAAAGAGCGAAACATATATTCATCCTGACAACTTCCTTCGTTTACGATATAATTGTCATATTATTTATACACTAGCTGTACATGCAACATCGTCTGCGCAGAACCTTATATAAAAAACAGTGATTAATAAAGTCATATGTATGTATGAAGTCCATTTACAAATTAAAAAAATTACAATAACTTTTGATAAAGTAGATTGATTTTAATAAAACAAAGACTAAGTTATACCTGAGGATATGCTTTATGATTTTTAATGGTGCTTTGTGAAGTTTTATTGTGGACCTAGAATTTCAGTAGTGACGCGTGTTCATGCAAACTGACTGACAGACATATCTAAAAATAATTGAAATATATTTTATTACTGATGCCTAGACACCTGCAACAATTTTTTTCACGAAAATTGAAAAAGTACAAACACTTTAGAGTTACATACTTATTATATACCCCCGCGAACTTCGTTTATATGACATTTTTTCTTAACCTATTTTTTTAGTAGATACATACCAACATATGGAACGTTTTGCCATGCTACCCCATAGAAACTGTTCGCTTTTCCGGAATACAAACTGAGAAAGCGAAATATTTAAAGCAAACTGCAGTAAAACGGTAAAATTAAATACGTCAACTTAAAAAGGGGAAAAGGATCGCAATTACGGATGCGTTCAAGTTGCTAATAACATTTTGAAATTGTGTTCGCAATTACAGATTTATTTTTATTTGTATAGATTTCACTATAAATGTATCCATTTAGATCACCAACACATGTAACTATACTATAACTAATTTTAATAGTATGATGACGATCATTATTGTAGAAACTTGTTTCAAAATAACATAAAATTTAATTGGGCAAAACATAGGGTGCCGTGCGTTTGGCCTTGTTTACTGTATACTATGCTATAAACTTGACACTTAATATATTCCGGCATTTTCTCGGATTAAAATGTGTTTATTAGCTATCGTTTAAATTTGAATTCACATCCAATAAAACATTTTTTTGTTAAATACATCACCATCAGCTTGTAAGAGATCCACAGGACCGTAAGTCTCTTCTCGAAGGAAGGTATGGGCCAGCCCACAACGTGTTCGCAATTTCAAACTCCGAGATATCCAGTTCTATATTTTCCTACATATATTAGTACTACAAGAACATTTGTCTGATTAAGGTTTCCTAACAATATTTTCCGTTACCGTCTACTGATAATGTTACCAATTTAATTTAATTGAAGGTAGTAAAGTCACGCTAAAGGTCTCAAAGAAATCCGACGTGAAGTAACAGTGCTTGCATTGTTGCGTTTCGTTCGGTCAGTGAGAGCGCCGGAGATCCACCTCCTCCTTCCTCCTCTTCCCGTCCCCATTCGCCACCAACACAGCCTGGCAACGCACATGCGACTTCTCTGGTGTTGCTGGTGTCTATGGATGCTTGTGGTCACTTAATGTCAGGTGACCCACCTATTCATTTGTCTCCTGTGATATAAAAAAAACGTAAGTGTACGTAACTTAAGAAAAGTCTTAAGTGCACGCTGGGTTTCGAGCCTGCGGACATGGAATTTATATTACACCCGTCAGACCACTAAACCACCACAGCTAAAATATCTATATTACTATTGTTTTTTCGCATTACGAGTTGATTATTTCTTACCTGGGTAAAAAAAACCTGTTGCTGTTATTATAATCCATAGGATGTATGATAGATTGTAAAAATGAATACAAAAAAATCGATTAACTACTTCCCATGCATCAGAACACATGTGCATCAGTATGCGGGTCCAGTTAGTCGACAAAGTGATCAACGCAACGCATCCAATGCCTCCCAAGAGCACCATTGTACAAGCTCTTGAATATTAATGGTAGTACGAAGTGCATCGCTCCTGTCGTAAAACATCTTTGCATGTTTAATGTCCTTACGTAGCATTTAATAATCATTATAATATTCTATCTTGAAGATGTACGAGAAAATATTCCATAATATTTATAATTTATCCGAAGATGTTATAAAATAAACTCGCTTTTCATATCTATCTGTTTCCGTTAATTTTTATTTTGCTAATAATTGAAAGGATTATCAGGATGTATTTGAAAAACCTAATATAACATAACTAGTGTAGGTCTTTAAAAAAATTAAAAAGTATAAAATCGTTTTGCACTTTTTTTTGTAGGAGGCATAGGAACAGACGAGTCGCCTGATGTTAAGTGACCACCGCCATCCATAGACACTTGTAACACCAGTGGAGTCGCAAGTGCGTTGCAAGCCTTTATTTGGGGGAAAGGGTAATGGGAAGGGAAGTAGGGAACGGCGAGGGGATGGGAGATGGGCCTCCGGCGCTCTCGCTGACTGAACGAAACGCAACAATGCAAGCACAACCAACAATAGCTTCAGCGTGGCTATAACACCTACAAAACCTACTTATCATCAGAATTTTTTTGCAGAACCTAGCATAACTAGTGCGGAAAGTCTTTAAAAATCTATTAAAAACCATAAAATCGTTTTGCACTAGTAAACAGGGTTAGTATTTATCAATTCTTTGGTCACATATAAAATAAATTGAACAATACTCTTTTTTTGTGTCGTATAATGAAAAACTTTGACATATCTTTATGACGTATGTTATTTTCTTCCCAAATTTAATTATATGAATACAGAGCGTTTATGTATGTGCATATAGGATATTGAATTAAACCAAATGAAAATTAGTATTTTATTGTTAGTAAAGAATATATTTCATAAATTCAAACAGACTACATCCCAAATAAAAAGTATAATATTAAGCATGCTATATGTATTACTGTGTATCACACCCTATGCTTTACTAGCACCTCCCCGCGACTTCGTCCGCGTAGTAATAGCTACTTTGGTCTAACAATAACACGCAGCGGAAGCTCTCAAGAGGAAAAAAATCCCGATTTAGAAACATTTTTCATTGGTACTCCGTTCCTATTTGTCCTAGCGTATTGATATATAGCCTATAACTTTTCTCAATAAATGAGCTATATAACACTGAAAGATTTTTTTTAAAATCGAACTAGTAGTTCCTGAGAATATCCCATACAACGTCACAAACTCACAACGTCACAGACTCAAACTTTACCTCTTTATAATATTAGTATAGATTTCTTTTAAAGCGCGTATTTGTATATTTCTTCCTTTTTAACTTCATTAAAGTATCTAGACACTATTCCTGTAGTTTTGTATCTTACAACTTAAACAAACGACTTAGTAATGTAATTAATAACTTTGCTTTTTGAATTATCCTGTCAACCTAAACTCTTAATTATATCATTAGTCAATTAAAAACCAGTAGTTATGGACATGTACAATGAGTCTTATGGTGCCATTCACAATTTGAAAATAAGTGTAAGAATGCAACTGTACATCTTCTTACGAAAAAAAAAAACTATTAAAGCTATGACTCTAAATTAAATATACTTTTCATTAAGTCTATCCTATTTACGGTACAAATAATAGGGCTATACTAATTTATAGTCATTTCAAGTGACAAATTGCATAAAAGTAACTGATTAGCTATATAGTATTTAGACGATTTTATGTTTTCCAAGAAAAACTTCGCAAACTCACATTTTCGAAGTAACAACAAAGGGATCTCGTAAGGGTATCACAGACATTATAAATCGTCTAGATAAGTGGCCACAAGACCGACCGGCTCAACTTAATGCTAATGCGCTCGTAACAATTTATCCGTTGGACTTTGAAACGTGGTCGCCGTATAAATCCCCACGAGTTGACCGCGTTTACATAAAAAAACTTTTGAGTGCGCAAATCCAGTAGTAGCGTTATGCTATACTATCAAAAGCTATACTATCTCAGTAAGTTTTTCGCTACATTCCAAATTGTATTTTTCAATTCAATTTGAATCGTTCGTATATCGTGTATATTTTTTTTAAATTTCCAGTTACTATACACTGAGAACAACTTTCAAATTTTGCCGTTCATTATGCTTTTAGTTTTTTTATCATCATATTTTGCATGTACCTACAACGTTTGTGAAGACACCGTGCAGCGTACTCTGAGTGTGGCATGGGGATTTGACGCTGCCAAGCATGGCCGAAACCACACTCGGTACAGGCATGGCGAGCGATAGCCTTCTTGTGCGAAGAGGTCATCTCGCAGAAGGAAACGGCGAAGAGGGCTCGTGAGGTAGAGCCTCTTAGTGGCCCTATCCGTCAAAGGAGAACTATCGGGAGTATACAACAATTTGCCCAACTTCTTCCGCCACCGTAGCCGGCCTTGAGGAGATGGATGGGCGGACCGTTCAGGCTGCTATCCAAGATTGAGTAGCAAATACGATCCCTTGCCGCCCATATAAATACGGTCTGACGGTACACCATGGGGTTTTAGTCGAGTCGGTCATAACCCACTCTCTCCCCTGAAGGGGTGGCGTGTCCATACGAGATTTCCCTATATTTCAAAATCGAAATCAAAAATATTCTATTCAGTTTAGGCCCTAATAAGGCGCTTATGGACGTCAAAAACTACCACCGGTTCAGAAAACAATCCAGCTATCGAGAAGAACCGGCAAGAAACTCGATCGGGTACATTTTTTTATATATATATTTCTAATACATCACATAATAGCTTATAGTGGATGCACAGAGAGGAGTCAATTCCAAACATTACTATCGTTCACAAGTTTACAGACAATAATTTTACGTGATAACGTCATAAAAAAAACATTGATGAAAAATTACATACTATTATGAATTGAATCCAATTATCGTCACTGTACTATAGTTATTTTGTGTAATAAAAAGGAGAATTTTTTATGTCATTGGAGGCAAACAACTGGCGGGTCACCTGATGTTAAGTGATCACCGCTGTCCATAGGCACTTTTAACACCGGGGGAATCTCAAGTGTGTTGCCATACTGTGTTTGGAGGGGAGGAGTAAGGGGTAGGTGGAAGGGTGGAGAAGCGAGGGGAGGGGAGGTAGGGTGGGAGCGGGTAGGTTAAAATTACAGTCTCACGTGTAGGTTGTGTACTACCGCTATCTCTTTTACCCGGACGCATCGGCCGATCGTGTCTCTCTACCGCTTGTTCCGCGTTCTCGCTTGCACGCTTGGCTCAGGCAGAACGTGACAACAAGTCATGCATTTTCGTGCGTACAGTCGGCGTTCATCGCTTTTTGAGACGTTATCACGACAAATATATAGCGTCGGTTACGAAAACTGCGACAGGCCCCTAAACAGCCCGAGGTTCGTATTTACATGAAAAGCCTTAACGACCACGTGACTGTGTGTGATCGACAACATATTTATGATTGATGGGTTGCTATACACAACGATAATAACATAGTAAACCACAGCGAGGAGTGAATTATGAACGTGGTAAAAAAATTGTTTTAAAGCAAGCAGACTTTATTAATAAATACACATTATTATATACATAAATAAGTACATAAGGAAAGTACTCCAATATTGTATGTTTTTTTATGTTATTATTAGGTTTACGAAACTGTTTTTTTAGATTTCAAAATATATATGAACTAACATCTGTCCGCGACTTCGTGTACGTGGAATAGCTACTTTGGCCTAACGCTAACACGCAACGCAAGCTCTCAAGAGAAAAAAAAACTCAATGTTGAAATATTATTCATTAGTGCTCCGTTGCTATTGATCTTAGCGTGATGATATAGCCTATTATTACCTTTCTAGATAAATTAGCTATATAAGATTGAAAAAAATTTTCAAGTGGGATCAGTAGTTCCTGAGATTAACCTCCTACGTCACAAACTTTACCTCTTTATTATATTATAATAGTATAGATTATATAATTATATTTAAAGTTAAACAGTTCTGGACGTAAACATAGCTTATATTGTTGAAACTAAGAAATAAAAATAACTAACGTTACAAAAATAAAATACTCCATTACAAGAAAATAACACTAATGCTATCTGGTATATATAAAACAAAGGCAAAGAACAGTTATAAAAATAAAATAATCTCAAGACTAGTTAAGATAATTTAGTTTCCAGCGAGATTAAAAGATAACGTGAGTAAACTGATACAAATTATCTATATATACAAATATATATTACTATACATTAAATATGATTGAATCTAGAAAAAATCTAACCGAGTTAACAATATCCGAAACCGCTGAACTAATTTTGACTAGAGTTCTACTCACAGTTGTGTTTTCCAAGTATTTAGACTACATATAATTACGCTTTCAATGCAAAAACAATTAACTTAGTTTGATTAATAAGCCTGTCATTAACAACAAACTAAGCAATGATAATTATATTAAAGATAAGTAATTTAAAAACGGTCAAAATGGTCATTGAAAGAGTTATTGCAATTTAAATTGATTTAAAAAAATAAATAACAGTTCACAGTCAATTATGATAATACAAATCGTATAAACAGTTAATTCATTTTCACTAAAAGTCAAATGAAAATCGAATTCATACATTTGTATATCAATGACAGCGATTCCTTTATTTTTAATAATGATGTAATAAAAAATGTAAAGGAAAACCTAAATAAGTCGTGATTTGTTACAACAAGAAGATGGAGGCACGAGACGATAGCGATATCTCAAGATTAAAACGATATCCGAAGTTGGGATTAAGTAGGTGAGAACGATAAATTTAGCTCCCGAGCTTGCGGATTTACGTTTCATCTAAAGGAATAAGCGTGACGCTTTTCAATCTCTTCAAAACTCGATGCTTTTTAATTTTTAGGCTTGAAAGATCTTTTTTATTATCGCGTCACGTTTTCTCTGTGATAAGTAGAATGATTAGTTTGTAAATTCTCACAATAAATCATTTCTTTATATATCATATAGGAGGCAAACGACCATGCGGGTCACCTGTTGTTAAGCGATCACCACTGTTCATAGACACTAAAACCCCAAAGGAGTTGTAAGTGCGTCGCCAGCCTGTGTTTGGGGGAATGGAGAGAAAGGGATAGTGGAAGGGAGAGAAGAGAGGAGGGGAGATGGTTCTGGTTCATTCCTTTCTTTCAGATTTATTGATCACCTATCACACTTTTTAAGTCACCTATAATGCAAATTATGTTAAGTTCCATTTTTTAAAGATTTTTAAGCATTACATTGTCTATTTTACAATGTTTATTACCTACATAAGTAACAGGGCCAATTTGAAAATTGTAAAGAATATTAAACATTTTTATTTGATAATAATGATGTCGAAATGATTTCATTCGACAGAGATTAATGTTTATTAGTCGCTTTCAGTATTTTTAGTTGACTTTATGATGAGAATGGTTATTGTAATTTAAATATCAAAGATGGATTTTGTATTAATCTGTTAACAGCTATCAATAAAGAAGTTTTAGCAGGATCTTAATTCGTCATGTATTTTGTATTTTATTCATAATCTTTTGCTGTTTAACTCTAAATTTTATAACATTAGTGGCTCTTTACATATTGTAGTTTAGTTGTTGAGTATAAGTGAAGTGGATCAGAATCACATAAAGCATGAAAACATGCCACAAAAACTCCATGGAAAATTCTACTAACATTCTAAGTTCTAACATGGGGGGCCCTTTTTGTTAGAACATTGAAGTTATCACAAGGCACTTGTGGTAATTATGACGTATTCTACTAAATTCTGACTATAAAATAGACCATTATTAATAGAAAGAACCATATAAACTGTTGTTTTCGAATTATTGATAGAGGAATAGAAAGAGATTAGGTGCTTTCTATATGTGTTTTTATATTGTAAAATTATCGTTATAATCCAAAAAAAATATTATTTATAGCTCAGTATGCGTCATTTCAGACAATCAGTTATTTAAAATGTCTATAATAAAGCTAAAAATAGTTGGTAATGTTAGATAAAACTGAACACCAGACGACAGAGATGAGGCGTCCAAAACACTGCAGTGCGCATGCGAGCCCTCTCCCCTAGCTTTTGTACAATAACCTCCACATCGTAGGTATAAAGTTGTCGGAGCCTCGTCTAGTTACCTACCAAGGTCAAAATCAGAATAAATTTTACTTACGTGACACACAGTACGATAGGTTACGACTTTGACGACACTCCGTTCGCAATTTCTTTATTGATTTATCTGCCAAATGCTTTTTTTTACGTTCAGGCGTTTATTTGCAAATTTATATTATGTTTACTTTTTGGATTAAATTAATATAGTAGACATAAATGTTGTAGGCTCGACTACACAGGTGCTATTATACAAATTTCTGCGACTGTATCCCATTAATGATTGATATGTTAGTTGACAGATTTTTTAAAAAAGGAGGAATTAAATTTGGTAAAAAAAGTCTAATTGCTAAAAATTGAGTCTCTCAATTTAATTAAAGAATTTATTGTATTAGATTAAACGTATTAGATTGTAGGGTGAAACTCTGAGTTTTTAACAAAGGATTTCCCAATTGAACTGAACTATATTAAATTGCGAGCAAAGCTCATAAAGGTGTTTAAGAGACTGGACAATTTAATTATTGATTATAAAATTTTGTCTTTGTGATATTCTCATCAATATTAACGTCTCTTAATTATAATATATCGATGTTTGTAAATGATTCAGATCTCATAGTTTATATTATATGTGACAAGCCTGATTGCTCATTTTAAATACTAATAATACCATTAGGTAAATGGAAAAGTTTGTGAGGATGGATCTATTACACTTTCACTCAAAATTTTAATGAGACTTTATAGTAATGAAGCCTATTCATCAGATTTTGTTTAAATTGTCCAAAATATAACGATAATGTAGATCACTACCCATACTAAAAAATCATTTTGTGTATTTCAATGTTGTGTTCTTACGGAAGCAAGTCGTCCCAAATGTGACCAAGGAGGTAGTGTGTCTTTCGGTCTCTCAACAAATTGTGTCGCCTTCATTCAGGCGCCAGAAGGTGTCTTCCAGAGAGGCTTATCGAATTTATACTGAAATATACCATGTACTTAGTTTCCACTACAGCATCTCAAAACTTAGTTACCATGAGCGCATTTGTTTAAACCAATAACATGTAGCACATAGGTTCAGCTAAAAACCGCAAGTGTGGACCAGTTCTTTATGCCCGAATGGTAATTATTGTAACATAAAAAATAGCACTTTTGCAATGTTACAAATTTAACATTAGCCTTTATCCAAAACAAATACGTCGACGCCTACCAGACGCAAGCCTCGGCAATAAAATACAGGTATAATGTATTCCAACACTAGCGTCCGCCGGCGGACAAGTTCCAATGTTATTTATTTACACGTTGACACACCTCTTTCGTTTTACACGGCCATCAATCGGCTTTAGCATTTCGCTAACTATATCCTGTAATTTAAACATACTGTACCATTCTCGTCGATGTTTTTGGTCGCTCTGTATATAATCATATGTACGGGTTTGCGTGTAATATAGACAAGAGTTTAATGCGAAACAAATTTTAAACATTACTTACTAGCTGTGATAATAAAATCATCTTAATGTAGTCCATTTACTTATCAACTTTTCACTCGTAGTTAAGTCGCGTCGTCATTAAAATTATAATATCTTTTGATAGAGTGAACCGATTTTAATGAAAACAAGACTAGATGTTACTAGAGGCTGTGCTTTATGACTTTCTTGGTGAGGTTTTATGAGCGTATTCCTTTAGCAGTGATGCGTGCTCAAACAAAGAGCCAGGCAGATAGACATTTAGAAAAATGATTGAAATGTATTTTATTAGTTATCTCTGGACATCTGCAACATTTTTTTCATGAAATTCAAAAATTATAGACACGTTAGATATGCATTTATTTATTTTTATTGTAGCACGGCAAAGTGACTGCACTATGCCTGATGGTAAGACTATGTCAGTACAATCCAAAAATAATAGCGACCACCGATTAACACACTGTCCATCGCCGGTCGCCACTATCATGCCGGCTGATCCCGAAACGCGACCCGTAGAAGCGAATCACTATTACAGGCTTTTTCGCCATATGCATGGTGATTGCAACCCAGTCGGGCTGTAAAACCCTACCACCCCGAAAAACCCTACCACCCCGATGCATTTTTGCTATATGTATAGATATATATAGTTTATAAATTAGTATCCTTAAGTGTGGATGTTATAGATATAATATAATACTCATCTCGAATGGTCAAAAACTTTGGCGAGGACCGTACTTTATATATCTAGCTGAGATAATAGTGATATGAAAATAAATTGTTAAAAAATAATTTCCTGTTAATCATTATATAGCTAGGTTTTCGCTAACATCTATCACCAGATTGATGTTAATTTTACAAACATATATGAGGGCAAAGCAGGGTTTGAAACTAAATAGAATGAAAGGTATAAGATGATGTTCTGTCGAAATAAAAAAATATATAATAATACTATGTTGAAATGAAGCGTTGATCAACGTAGACTTAATTATGCAATGAGCTGGTACTTGTGGTTGAGGAGAAAATTGCAATTAAACCATCGAATAGTAGTGGTAGAGCCAAGCTGAAGCTATTATTGTTTTCAGCACGAATGGGTCGGCTCGTCCGGGGAAGCACCACCCTCTAACAGAAAACCGACGTGAAGTAACAGTGCTTGCATTGTTGCGTTTCGTTCGGTCAGTGAGAGAGCCGGAGACCCACGTACTCTCCCCTTCCCCTTCCTTCTTCCCTTCCTGTCCCCCCGCCCTCCTCCCAAACACAGGCTGACAACGCACTTGTGACTCCCCTGGTTGTTGCAAGTGTCTATGGACGGTGGTGATCATCTAACATCAGGTGACCCATCTATTCGTTTGCCTCCTATGATATAAAAAAAAAGTAGTTTTCATACAGGCCGCCGGACTAGCTACCACTCACAATACAGTTATTCTCTAGGTACGACATCTTAGGTTACTTTCTTATTTAAAATCATATCAGATTGTGGTTTGACGCTAAGAACTATCTAAGAAATAGATTTAGTATGTAATATTTTGTAAGCATGAATACAAAGCAGTTAGGCTTAGACGACGTATCAAGGTTACGGGTTCAAAATATTCTCACCCTGCTATGAATTTGCTATTACTTACGCATAAACTACAAGTCCTTACGACTTCATACTTGTTAATTACAAACCTAGAATATTGGCCTAAATATGCTTATAATGTTCAAGGATAGTGTAGCTTCGTATTTATTATAGAATTTTCAATATTGGAGCAGTAGTTTCGGAGATTACCTTCTAATAACATATTAGCGTTATTAACCTCTTTAAAATCTAACTATATCTATAAGAAAAATGCTATGATTATTTGATGTAGATTTTTTTTTTTACTTTAAATTTTGTAATTTTTCTAAGTTTTTATTTTAGTTATACTTTTTTTTACTTATGTTATACATCTTTGCTATACTACGCCCGCACACCGTCACGAAGAACCGATACCCTGAAGTTATTACGGTGCGCACACACACAGTCACGAAAAGCCGACATCCTGAAGTTAGCTATGGTCAACATTTTGTTTTTTTGTATTTATTTGTATTAAAACTTTCAATGTATTGAATACCTTTTTTCTATTGTTAGTGTCGTTTTTTCTACTAACGTAGAATAAGGCGAAAGATAAAATTTTTGAAAAGATTTTTATCTTGTTACGCCAAAAAAGTATAACTTCTAACGCGTGTACATAAGTACACTCACACATTTTTTTTTTTTTGAATAGTTGCCCGTTTGCCATTTTTTAATGTCAAAATGAAGAGGGCGGAAATTAACCAGTACTGGTATATATTGATTCGAACACAAAATGGTAGACTTATTTAATTCTTTTGATTGGCTGGCTATCACCAAAAATTTAAAAATCTACTGGTAAGTTACTACGATTATTGTCCCTAAGCTCACCTAATATTTTGAGATAATCAATTTAGGACAAATAAAATTACAACGCTTAGAAATATTATAGTGATTTGGTACATTTAATGCGTGGATGAACTGTATATAATCCACCAAATACTGGTTAAGATCGACCGATGTCTAAGAACAATAACTTTTTTCATCAAAGGGCAAAGTTCGTTATTGTCCGAGAACGAGGAAAGAATATTAATTTCCTCTATTCGAACGATCATAAAAGGTAAAAAATATTGTTACAGTTGGCTTATTCAGAGAGAGAGCCGGAACGTAGTACAAATTAATAATGATGGTTTAAGTTCGGTATACAACAAACTTATAAGTATTAAATCGTATATTTATCTATACTAAAATTACAAAGAGGTAAAGTTTGTGAATTTGTGAGTTTGTGCCGTTATAATTTTGTGAGGTTGTAGGGAGTAATCTCAGGAACTACTGGTCCGATTTGAAAGATACTTTCAGTATTTTATAGCTCATTTATCGAGGAAGGTCATATGCTATATATTATTACGCTACTAACAATAGTATTTATAATAGTACTATATACAATAGAACATTGCTTAATTTTAAGCATCTCAGTGATTACCCCGCACACCCGATTAGGCCTCCCACGGCAGCGGCTCAAGCCTAGGTTCGATCCCTCGGTAGGGAGCCGTTGATTTCGTTGCTTGCGCGATACAGTGACACACAAATATACATCACTGCTACAACACTACACGATCACCCCACACACGTGCACGCCTACACGCTTACACATGAAAGTGGAAGGGTTCACTTTTTTTCCCTTATCGAACTGAAAAACTCTCAATTTTCCGATAATAAATATTTGGAGGAGTTGTTGAAGCATGTATGCTTGGTAGACATAAACGTTTCAACAACTCATACATATATGAATAGTTAGCTAGGTTATCTAAAATAGGTCGCGATTTTGCATGCAACAGGCAATAGCCAAGCCGAGGTGTGCCGTGCACCCTTGAGCTGGTTGCCAAAATAAAATCGGCTGAGTGCCTTAACCGATCGGCTTAGGAGGAGGAGTGAGTTTCTTCTCGCTCGCCCTCTTTCGTGGGCGTGCGGGGGATCAGTTTCAGGGCGTACCCTCTTACTGAAGCTTCGCTCTCCTCCCGTAATGACGGGAGTGTCTTCTCTGCGGGGCTGAAGCCGTCGGAGACGGTTCGCCCCTGTAGTTATGTTTGTCCCTCTCCCTCTGCGTTCTCGCTCGTTGGTGGGCTCCTTCACACGTGGTGCTGTCTCTCTTGTTCTCTCTCGTCTATTTGGTTGCGGTGGGGGCGTAGTTAGGGCGTTTCAGCTCCTTCCTGATCGCTTGGAATAGGCGTTTGCTTTGCTCCTCGTTCTTGGCCCTTATCTCAGGGGCTTCTTCCGGGGAAGCAGTCTCTAGTCTGGCATCGTTTGCACTCGTGGATATAATTAGGCTCGCTACTAGCTGGCCCAGCCGGGTGTCTACGTCTATGGGTGTCTCTCCCGCGATCATTTTCCTGACCGCGTCATAGTCATCGGGCTTTACTTCTTCCGTGGCTGATGAGCTCGGGCGTTCTTGCGTTACTTTGCCGTCTGTATTGCGTGGGTGTCTCCTCCTTCTCCTGGGCCTTCTTTTGGCGTTGATGCCGCCTCTCGGAGGGGGATCGTTGGCGGGGGCCATCAAAGACGCCCCCGCGCATTCGGAAGTTATCTCGGCCGCCGGCCGGGGTTTTCCGGGCCCAGTCGTTCTGGGGACGGTCCCGGCTCGGCGATTTCTCAGTTCCCGCCTGAAGACGGGGCAGCTTCTTCTATTATTGGCTGGATGGGCGCCCCCGCAGTTGGCGCAGGTCGCCGGCTCCTCTTTGGGACGATCGCATTGGCGGGCGGTGTGTGGTCCACCGCACCGGACACAAGCGAGCTTCCTGTGGCATTGCAGGGAGGAGTGCCGAAACTGTTGGCAGCGAAAGCACTGCGCCAGCCGGCGCTCCCCCCTCCAGACTTCAATTTGGATGGCAGGCATGCACATCAAGGTGGTCGTCTCATAAATGGCGGGTATCAGCCCGGGCGTCCTCTTCAGCACGACGTAGTAGATGCACCCGGGTCTACCACGTCGGCCGTTAATCTCGCGGGCGTATTCTGCTACGAAGCCCTCTTTACGGAGAGCCCCGATGACTTCTTCTGAGCTTAATCCTCTTGGGAGGCCGCGGATTGCAATTTTCAGGCCTTGCTGCGAGGGAGGGGTATATGTGAACCAGCTGGCCCCCTCGAGCTCTTCTATGAACTTCATTGTAACGTGGTGCTCCTCGACGTCTTCCGGGATGAAGCGGACTCCATTCCCGTAAGCGCGGACGTTGGGCCCGCGCCCCAACCGCGCCGCCAACTGTGGGAGTAGCGTAGCCCAGGCGTGGGAGCTCTCAACCACTATCGGCGGATAACGCGGGCCTTTCACGTCGGGTGAGACAGGCGATTCTAGTACCGGCGCGGCGGCAGCACTGTCGCGCGCGGGCTGCAGATTAGGGTTCCGCGGGCGCGTTACCGTCTTCTCGAGCGGATCGCGCGCAGGTGGCGCTGCGATCGACGCGTACGAAGGCTGCTCGCGGGCAACCTTTCGCGGCGGAGCGGGGGCGGGTGCGGGTGCGCGCACCTGCTTCGCTGGGGTTTCGGCCTTCTCGGCTGGTTGTGAGGCGATTGGTTTCATGCAGGCTTTCTTCTCAGGTGGCGGCTGGACGTCTGATGGAACAGGCGATGTTGACGCGCATTCGGACGCGGACGCGGGCCCTGCTTCGGGTTCGCTGCGCTTGCGGCGCAGCGCTCGACCGAGCGGGCTGTTCGGCGCTTCCGAGTACGCGGGCGGCGCGAGCTTGCCGCGGGCTGCGCTAGCGAGCGCAACGGCATCGTTCGCGGAGGGCAATTTCCCTTCAGCTGCGGCTTCTTGGACGCGCAAAAACAGCGCCATCCAGCGAAGCATCCCCTGCGACAGAGCCCCAGTTAAAATTAACTGGGCGAGAGTGAGAATATCACTCTCGTATGCTTCCGTCGCAGCGGACGCCCCGCCAGGCAGCAACTGATGCGCGGCCGGCGTCGGCGTGTGGAGGGCAGGCACGGTGGTGCGGAGTCCGGTAGGCGTGGCAGGGGTCTGTGAGGTGGAGGGGGCGGCGGGGTCCGTAGGCAGGCTAGCGGTCGTCGTGCAGGGGTCTGGTTGGCCCTGAAAAGGGCCTTTTGATCGTCGGCTCGCCTGAGATGACGAAGCCGACGAGGTAGCGCGTGAAGAACGCATTGTCGCGCAGGTCGGAGTAAGCGGCACTCTAGGACGACCTCGTACGCGGGTGACAACGGAGAACCCTACTCAACCCTACTCAACCCTACAACGGATCGGCTTAGTAGTCCGGTGAAGCTTTTAAGACATTGCTGGGTCAATAGCGTAGTCATTTCGAATAAAAAAAAAAAGGATCTCAGTGAACCTAATTATCATAAATATAGTTTACAAACTCGTGACAAAAAATATGCTCAATAATGTATATTAATAATTTGTTTGTAAAATATCTACTCAAATCAATAATAAAGTATACTTTAATACAACTCTATTGATAATAACTTCAGTGTTAGCTACTGCTCGCGAATTTATTCGCGTAATAGGTATATATTGACATATCAAAAGAGGAATACAACGTTTTTTAGATAACAACGCGTATACAAAATTTTATGAAGACCGATTTAATAGTTAAGTCTTGAAAATGAGACAAGCAAATAACCATTCGCATGTACAATAATAGTAAAGATTGCAGATGACATCAAAGTAAAAAATGTAGTCCGTTGAAGCTGTTAAGACCTTGATGGGTCAATAGCGTAGTCATTTCGAGAAAAAAAAAATCAAAGTAAAAGCTAAAAATACATTTTATTATGATTTTTAAGTGAAAATCTATTTCTATTTTTATCACAAATATATTTTTCTTAACTTTGTATTGGCTAGATCTGACATAGATAATTCGTTAGATTTTATCTTATACCTATATCATTATTTATAAAAAAAATCCTTGTATTTTCGGTATTATCTTAATAAGCAAACTTCATATCTAGATATTATATTATTAAGATTAAGACAGTTTAGATTATAAGTTTCTTATATTGCAAGATTTGTAAAAAACATACTCTACATTTACACGGTCGATGAAAATCCACCGTCTTTTTGAGCAATTGGATAAAAAAAAAAAAAAAAAAAAAAAAAATGACTACTGACTTTTAATTTATATTAAAACCTCCTTTATTTTTATCGACTGCAATATGACGTATTTTTATTAATAAATTACGATCAATTTTGGTAAATTAGACCTACTAAATGGACACTACACTAGGGTAGACTTTACACACAGAGCTTTGTAATTCGCGCTTCTATAGGAAGCCTGTTAAATACACTTTCATTCCTGTAACCATAACAGTATCGAGACTTAGTTGGGAAAAGCCTTTCATAGCGAACCTTAGGGCGACCATTGAGAACTGCTAAGGATACTTTTCGAGACTTCGTCCGGAGGCTCTATACAATGTTACGATTTTAATTCGTTATTTATAAATTCTATAGGAAACCTGTTATATTTATCGCTTTAATAATAGATTATTGTATCACTTTCTTTTACGTTTTGAAGCAACAAATTGTAAAATAGTATTATGGTATTAAACGTATTTTAATGAATTTGAACGAACCGTAACAGGTATAGTAGAGAAAATAAACTTTCTATTATTTTTGAATAAAGCCTAAATAACATTGAATGTATGAGTGAAAAAGAGCTGAATGAAATAATCGTATCTGTCTGAACTGCCGTGCTTTATCTTTTACGGTTAAAAAAGACTGCGTTCTTCTCTAATACACTTGATAATACTATGATGATGAGACAAGAATTGTTTCTAAATATAATAGAACTAGTGGATTCCCGTCCGCTTAATTTGGCAATGAAAAAGATCAAAGGGCAGGAAGAACTAAATAGTGTAGAACCATCGACGAAATGGTATTTCTATGCTGATATGTTCAATCTTTTGACGTGATTACGCCTCAAATTGTGTTTTTATGATATACTAGCTATGCCCGCGACACCGTCCGCGTGGATCCTAATGTATATATTCAGTGACTAATAAAATCATCTCAATGTATTAACTCCATATACTTACCTGCTTTTCTCTCTTACTTAAGTCGCGTCAGTATTAAAATTACAATAACTTTTGATATAGTGAACCGATTTGAATGAAACCTAAATGTTACTCCAGCATATGCTTCATGATTTGTGAGGTTTTATCAAGAACGTAGTACTTTAGCAGCGATGCTTATTCAAACAAACAGACAGACATTTCGAAAAATGGCGTAAATGTATTTTATTATTTATTCCAATTTATCCGCAACAATTTTATTTATAAAAATCTAAAAAGTACAAACACGTTAGTTGTACATTATTATACATAAAAATGTATAAAGTTAATTAAATCAAAACAAATGTAGAATATTACTATGCAAATCAGTACCGAAAAGCCCTAAATTATTTAGGAGCTGACGTTGTATGTTGATGAAGTCTTGTGATTGCATTTCGTTATATATAGTCATTTGTCCCAGAGGTCATTGACGTAACATTTGTAACTTACATTCGCTATACAAACATAAGTAACAACTCACGAGTTCCGGAGTTTATTGATGCAATTTATTAGTTAGAATCTTGGCACGGACTTGCTTATTATGTCGTTGATGTGTTGCGGGCGGTATGTGATTGGTTTATTTTATCGGCCGCGAATAAAAAAAACTATATTTTGCTTTATTACACTTCATCGTACTATTTTCAGACAAGTACTATGTAAATATTATGTAAATAGCAGATTCCTGCCCGCTTGTGAACGATAGTCGTCTGGAATTGATTCCTTTCTGTGTATCCACTAAAATAATTGCAAGGTATAATGTATTTTAATATATGTATGTAAAAAAGATAAACTCAGTTGGGTTTTTTTATCGTACTACGTCAAAGTCACTGCACTATGCCTGATGGTAAGCAAAGTGCAATCCAAAAACAATGGCGATCACCGAGAGACAAGCTATCGATCGCCGGTTGCTGCTGTCACGCCGGTTTGCGTTTGTCTTTTCATGTTACGAGATAATCGAACAGGTGGGTCACCTGATGTTAAGTGATCACCACCATCCACAGACACCAGTAACACCAGAGGAGTCGCGTTGCCAGCCTGTGTTGCTAGGGAAGCGGGGTAGGGAGGAAAGGAAAATGAAAGAAGTAGGCCTCCGACGATCTCACTGACCGAACGGAAGACAACAATCAAGCACTGTTACTTCATGTCGGTTTCCTGTGAGTTAGGTCCTACATCGGACGAGCCGACCCATTCATACTGAAACCAGTAATAAGTTCAGCGTGGCTCTACCACCTATCAAGAAATGATTCCACAGCTTCATGGTACAGCAAAGATAAGACATTGCGAACTTTTTAGTTCGTGACCAGATATAATTTACCATATAACTGTGGCTCAGAAGCCCAGCGCACGTGGTGCGATTATGAAAAGGGGAGGAAAGAATTATATCAAATTACTCTTCAGAACACTCACTATGATGCAGATTGCTGGTTCTTCTCAATGACTGGGTTGTTTTACGAACAGGTGGTAGTTTGACGTTCATAGGCACTTCTTTGGACGTAAATTGAACAAAGTATTTTTGATTTGATTTGAATGGGCATTAAAAATTATTATCCTGTGAACGTATATATTAACTACATTTATTATAAGGGTATTAAATCAATTTACCATGTTTGAACTATTATTTGAGGACTGTATTTTTGCTGGTTTTGTATTGTTCTGCTGTAGAGTTACAGAAAAGGAAATCATAAAAGATTATTTACCACAGAGAACATATTTTTATACCACAGAGTGAAGAGTATAAGTTTCACCGTAGAATATATCTTTCATTATTAATATCTACATATATGTTATATGTAGATATACCTATATGTAAATATATGTAAGTATATGTTATAGATAGGCGACAACAAAACACTTCGTGTACCTTCTTCCTAAAATTATTCTACAATGCAACTAACTATTTATATAGAACAAATTGATTAAAATTAATAAATGTAAGTTAATTTTAAAAAAGAATACTGATACATATCAAACCGCAAACCAGCTGAAATAGGTATAATCTATCTATCTATCCAATACCTTTAAACGACCAATTCTTGTATATTTTTATATTTGTATATATTCAGGACATCGGAAATGACGTCATCTATTTCCGTGAAACTTAGTACGTAGCTAGTTTCGGGGACGATAAATCGATCTAGCTAGATTTTATTCATAGAAAACTTCTTAACTGAGTTTTTAGGCAATGAAAAAATATACCTAGAATAATAAAGGTACATTTCAACGCTGCTGTCAAAACAAAAATAACTCAGGTGGAAATCGGTTGCTTCGAAAATCAGTGTAACCCCAGTTCGAATCCGAGTCATAGCAGAAGAGAAATATATATTTTTTTTTTGTAAAATAATGTTAATTTTATGAGGCAAACCTAACAATGTATTTTAATTTAAAAACGTTTTTTAAAGAACCGAGCTAGGCTCTGTCACCCAGGTACTCTAAATATATGTGATTAAAATATTTTTGATTTTTGTTCTAACTATACGGAGGTAAAATTATTATTGTTTGATTATTAACTGTTTACATAATATGAATTTGCCAATGCGAAGCTAATATTTTGTAATTTCTAAAAATTATAAGAGTTTTGTCTAGTAAATCACTATGATATTCTTGTAAAATATCTTACTATATGATATGTAATATTTCTAAGATGGTATAAGTACGTAAAAAGATGTAAATAGGATCATATTGTCCAACTAGCTTTGGATATACCCGAACGTAAAAGAGGTAGAGGCCGCCCACTTTCCACATGGTGGTCAAATATTGCGAAAGAATTCAAAAAAGCCCAGTTGTAAGAATCGACAACCCAAAACAGGTTGGCTTGGAGCAAAAATATGAGGAGACCCGACCACAAATAACTGGAAAGGAATGGACAAAGAAAGAAAACGTATTATTTTCATACCGTATGTCTTACACGAATGTGTTAGACGATTATAATCCAAGAAGCCGTCCAATCTATCAAAGAACTTACAGAGGATGTACGGTGGTGGATGAACGCATTGTCTCATTAATTACAGCGTAAATCGAAAACAATGGTAACCGTTGCAAATGAGTTAGTTACTAGCATAACAAAAGGCATAAAATTAGTAGTAATTTTCTTTAAAATTCTAATCGTAAATATTAATACAATACTATACTATAAATAGTATGCTATAAATGCGAATTTGAGTCTGTTTGCTACACTTGAATACTTTGATAACTCACCCGATCAACATGAAATTTTTCATACAGGTTGCCACAAAATAAGTAGTCTTCCCTACAGATAGATCAAATTTACCATAACGTAAGCGAAGCCGCTGGTAAAACATATATAAATAATAGATATAATAGATAAATCTTAGATATGCTAGACCAAGACAAAAATTAAATTTCGGTTATAACTCACTGAATACATTGACAGCCGTTATGATTTAAGAAGGATAGAGCCAGTAGCTAACCAGACGAAAAATTAGATATCCACTTTCACCACAATGGTTTTATCACGATATACCAAGCACTTGAGCTCATTATGGGGTCCAGACGATAGTCTTATATATTGTTATTTAGTATGCCACTGCTCCATTGATACATTTAATGTAAACGAGTATTTTATATGGTATCTATGTTTCTTTACGAATACTCGAATATACTATATCGGTATTCTTGATGTACTCTTCAGGTTATCCTTGAGTAATTGATTTCAATTATAATTTTACTTGATTCCAACAGTACTTAAGTGATCTCACCACGCTTCTTAGTTAAAAACCCAGACTACTTCTACAAGGCAATGAGATGTATCAGTTGCGAAAGTAAGAAATTATTATACGTAATATCTGCGATTTTTTTTTTTTAATATGTAAAAGGCTGGAAGCATTATTACATTAATAGAATCTATTAATAATTGTATATATTTTTATCTAGCCGCGGTCAATGATTCGACCAGTTCAGAATCCTTATCTTCTTAGTCCAAAAGAATATGAAAGATAACAAGAAAATATATGCAATAATTTTACTATTGGGTGTTAAATAATTAAAGAATATGTAATTCAACAAAATCTTATAGGATTATTTTTACTAATGACATCGTAACTAAATTTCACGTAACACGCAAAATCTCCATCACCTATTTAATAAAATTTAGAGAAATTGTAACGTTATTCTATTATATTTAACGTAAAGATCTAGTATAATAAGAGTATTAATACTTTCCAAAAATAAACTGAAATAAATCCGATAACAACCCCGTCGCGTCGCGCGGGGTTGAAGATCAACATAATTCGCAAACGAAACTCACCTTCCCCGGAGAGTATTCAGACGTCAGTCTAGTAATCCATCACACACTCACACACTACAGGACATTATCACTGACACTTTCTTTTACGTTATCAATAAATAACCAATTATGTCCTATGGGGGGTTTATTTTTGTTACGCTAGTAGTCCCGACGGCGCGGTGAACGCACGTATCTCGAATTCGCGACTGGCCGGTATCGAGCGGGCAACCGGCACCTCCCCGCTGCTCTAAACCAATTTATAATACATACAGAGGCGCAGCATCCCCTGTAAATATCATCATTCGAATCTCGATCATCCCCTTTCACGTTTAAAGTATATTTTCGCACGGAAACAAGATGCCGCAGAGGCAAAATCGTCGCCAGTTCTTGCAGAAAAGCCAAGGGTGCGAATTGTGTGAGTTTTCTTCGTTCGTATGTGTGTAATTGAAATGGAGTTTGGTGCAATCGCCTTTGACTACCGAATCGCTGAACTTGATAGTAAATTTATATTTATAGATATTAAAATAATTGTAAAAACATGTTAATATATCAATTAGTTGTTTGAAAAATGCGCAAACGTATATTGTAATCTTTCTTCTTTATAGTTAGTTTGTCTAACCACGAAAAATTAGAAAAATTAACAATTTAATACTTAGTAATCAGCAGGATTTTTTTTATTACGCTACATTGCAGTAACTTATATCAAATTCATATCTCTTGGTGTATAGAATGCTCAAAACTTTTCAGTAACATTTTATCATTGTTAAAATTGATTTCAGTTTTTTTTAAAGTACACACTGTATATTATTTTATTTGTGGTGCCTTATCGGGGTCTGATGTTTGGTCTTAATAAGAAAAACTGAGGTGAATAGCAAATGGCATGACATTAAAATGGCATAACTTAGGTTGTGATACTTGCGTCTGAATCAACGAAGTGATTTGAACATTCTCTGAAAGCTATGGACTCAAATCTTTCAAATTAATTAATTTCAGTCTCTGTATCAACGATTCTCCAAAACAAATTAATGAAATACAAAGCAAACCACTCAATTAATTTGTTCAAACGACTTAAGTAGGTACGTCTCTGTGAAAATTCATACCACTAAACCGATTAAAACATAGGCTTATATATACATAACACTGTTTATTTTGTGTTCGCGTAAGTACGTGTACTACAGTTTTTATTTTTATTTTAGAAGACAACATAACAATATTATTTCATCTAAAACTAAATCAAGTTGTTATTTATATATAAATTTTATTGTTTAACTAGCTTACGACTTAGTCCGCGTGAAATGTAATGTAAAAAGCAGTGGATTAATAAATACATCTGATTTTTCTTTCCTCTTGTACATAGCTCGAGCCGTCATTCAAAGTATAACTTTTGATAGAGTAAACCAATTTTAATAAAACAAACACTAAGTTATTCTTGAAAATATGCGTTATGATCTGCTTAGTGTAGTTTTTTTTTTAACTTTATTTTTGGCAATCAATCTTTCAGATTATTACTGCCATTGTCGAGTAATCAATAATATTACAAGCGTCGCACGATCATTACAATATCAAGCGTCGTGTCAATCAATATTCTAACAAGATGGTGGATCTCTTGTTAGAACCCTCCAGGGAGTTTTTGTGGCACCTCAGAATTTCATGCTCCGTGGTATTATTTCCCATTCACTTCACTTATGCACGTTAAACTAACCATATTACATAAAACACCACCAACTTTACACAATATAAAGTCAAGTAACACAAGATTATGAATAAAATATAAAATCCACTACATAACAGACTGAAATCCCGCCAAAAACCATTGTGGTTTTTTATCGATCTGAATACGCTATTGACCTAGCAAGGTCTTAACAGCTTCACCGGACTACTTAGGCGAGTGCTAAACGCACTCAGCCGATTTTATTTTACAACTGGCTCAAGGGTGCACGCCACACCTCGGCTTGCCTGTTGTATGCAATTCACGACCTATCTGAGCTAACCTAGGCTAAGCTAACTATTCATATATATATGAATTGTTGAAACATATATGTGTACCAAGCATAAATACCTCAACAACTCTAATATATACATCGTATTCGATAAGGGAAACAAACAAAACCCTTCCACTTTCATGTATTAGCATGTATGCGTGCACGTGTGTGTAATGTCGCAGTGATGTAAGATTTTGTGTCACTGTATTGCGCGAGCAGCGTACTCAAGGGCTCCACACCGAGGGAACGGATCTAGGCTTAAGTCGCTGCCGAGGGGGGCCTAATCTGGTAGCTTGGTGTGGTTTTATCGTAAATGCAGTACTTTAGTAGTGATGCGTGTTCATACTCTCCAAACAGAGCGTGCTCACGCCCACGCCCGCGTAACCACAGATCACGCTGTAATACAGTGACACAGAATCCTACATCACTGCAGCAACATTACATATATTACCCCACGCACGTGCACGCATACACGCTTACACATGTAAGTGGAAGGGTTTTATTCCTTTCCCTTATCGAACTGAAATAGTTTGGAAAATTGTGCGATACGAAATATATATAAGAGTTGTTGAGGTATGTATGCTTGGTACACATATGGTCTAACAACTCATATATGTATGAATAGTTAGCTTAGGTCAGCTCAGATAGGACGCGAATTGCATATATCAGGCAACAGCCCAAGCCGAGGTGTGCCGTGAACCGTTGAGCCAGTTGACCAAATAAAATCGGCTGAGTGCCGCATGTGCTCGCCTTAGTATTCCGGTGAAGCTGTTAAGACCTTGCTGGGTTAATAGCGTAGTCATTTCGAAAAAAAAGCATGTTCATACAGACAGATAGATTGACAGACAGTCATGACTAAAAATGATTGAAACGAAATGATTATTACTTATTCCTAAACATCTACAACAATTTTTTTCACGCAAATCGAAAAAGTACAGGCATGTTTTTTTTATATATATCATATAGAAGGCAAGCAAATATACAGGTCACCTGTTGTTAAGCGATCACCGCCGTCCATAGACACTAGCAACCCCAGAAGAGTCGCAAGTGCGTTGCAAGCCTGTGTTTGGGGGAATGGAGAGAAAGGGGGAGGAGAGGGGAGATGGGTCTCCAGCGTTCTCACTGACCGAACGAAATGCAACAATTCAAGCACTGTTACTTCACGTCGGTTTTCTGTGTGAGGGTGCTTCTACCCCGGTCGAGCCGACCCACTCATGCTGAAACCAATAATAGCTTCAGCGTGACTCTACCACGTACTAAAAAAAACGTTACGTTTACATTCTTATCTTTTTTATATATCAATTTCTTTAGTACGTGTCCATATCACTGAACTCCTCCAAAACGGCTGAACCGTTATACAATGTTGGGTACCGATCTCCAATCTTCGATATATATGTAAAAATAAATAAACTTCCAACATGTGCTCAATTCAGTTATTTTGTAAGTTTTACGCACAAAATTCATTAATCTATAAACCGTATAATTTATAAACACATACATTGTAAATTGAGGGATAACTGTAGTCCGGTAAAGCTGTTAAGACCTTGTTGGGTCAATAGCGTAGTCAGTTCGAGGAAAAAAAAGGATAACTGTATATTCATATTTAAGCTTACTCATAAATATATAGATTCGTAAATAAAATTTTCATAGATTCAAGGTATTGTTTTTTTTTTCGAAAATATATATTTCATCCGTAAGTGGTAGGACGAAACAAAGTGTCGCTCGGTCCAAAAACTGAAAATTTGAGCAACTTTGTCGATAATTGATGGTCTCGCAATGTTGGCATCGAGCCCAAAGGGTGGCCTACTAACTTAATACATATATGCTAGTATGGTAACATTACTACAATATAGAGACCTATTATGATATGTTATGAATATACGAGGCTTTAAACCACATACCAATGTCTAAACATTTATAAAAAAAAATTAAGATTGCGCATAGCTGGTATTATATATATAAAACTATAAATTCAATATTTGTAGGTGGTAGAGCCTCGTTGAAGCTATAACTGGTTTCAGCATGAATGGGTCGGCTCGTCCGGGGCAGTACCACCCTCTCACAGAAAATCTGAGAGCCGGAAACCCACCTCTCCTTACCCCTCACTTGTCCTTTTCCTTCCACTTCCCTCTTCTGTCCCTTCCCCCCCATTCCCCCATGCCTCTAAACACAGGTTGGCAACACACTTCGAACTCCTCTAGTGTTGCTGGTGTCTGCTGGTTAACATCAGGTGAGCCGCCTGTACGTAGCCTCCTATATGATATATAAAAAAGATATGATGACGAAGATCTTATCATCTTATACACGGATACAGAGATAATATATCGAATATTGAAGTAAATGCGGATAGTAAATATCCTATTGATGCAAATACTTAAATTCAAAGACGACACATTTTGTATCTTATCCATTTGTTCATGCACTCATAAACTTGTGTTTATAACCCACCCATATACATATTTAGATTACTTTAATTGTTCTTTCACACATATAACTCACAAAAAAAGGGTCTCTTATACTGTAATAGAGTCCAGTAAGTACTTAACTATCTCAAAATAATCGCTTTATGAAGCTAGAATAAATATTACACTGGTGTCTACATTACAGTCTCACGTCTAGTACAGACGCCAACGTGACCTTATATAATAGTCATTATTTTTTCTTTAATAGCATTATATTAAATGTTACAGTTTTTGAAATGAATTATTTATTCATGTAATCTTTATTTTTACAACGAAAATTTAGTTGTTCTAAACGAGGATATATATATTTTTTTGTTTTTTTCGAACTGACTACGCTATTAACCTAGCAAGGTCTTAACAACTTCACCGGACTACTAAGGCGAGCGCTTAAGGCACTCAGCCGATTTTATTTTTAGCAACTAGCTCAAGAGTGCACGGCACACCTCGGCTTGGCTGTTGCCTGTTGCATGCAAAACGCGACCTATCTTAGCTAACCTAGCTAATTCATATATGTATGAGTTGTTGAAACGTATATTTAATTTTACTAGAAGATGGTCGTGTACAAAAAAAAATTATATAGTCAAAGTTAATACAAAAAAAATTAAACAATAAATAAAATTCATTAAGAAAACTACTCTGAAACTACTACACCACAACGTCTTGACCATAGTTAGGCAGATTGTCGTAAATGTACCAATATCTCATTAAATATATTACAAGATCCAAATAACTAAAATTAATATAGAACCCTTTAAAAATGGCCCATTTCTAATTTAAAAAAAATTTCGAAATCGGTTGAATAATTGCGAAGTTCTGAAGTAACAAACATTTTTAAAGTCGGTTAAAAATAAATTAAAAAGACAATTCTACGAATTCCACTAACGCCAGACATTATATTCACGGCAACAGAAACAGACAAGTACAAAAGACGACGAAGTAATAATGCTCTTAATTTAAAAGGTATGATCCAAAGATAGTTCAAGTATAAAACCGTTTTAAGTACTTAATTCAATAATAAATAACTATTTTCGCTATAAAACGCTGTCGTCGTTTTTTCTAATTAAAAATACCATTCGATTTGTACAACGATGGGTTTTTATTGCACAGAAATTCTTTCGAATTCATCGGTTTTATCCTATTTGTAGTTCAAAGAGTAAAGAAATAATAAGACATCAAGGACTTTTGGTGGCATCTGTGTTAGTCTGTCATGTAAGTAGCTTTTTTTCATAATCTTATTTTATTTTACTTAATATTTTGTAAAACTGGTATCATTTTAGGTAATATAGTACGGTTATTGTGCATAAGTGAAGTGGATGAAAATTATACCGCGGAGGACGAATCCTGAGATGCCACAAAAACTCCCAGGAAAGTTCTAACAAAGAGGCCATCATCTTGATAGATTTCTTTTTTCAAACTGATATATATGATTTGATAGAAGTTTTCTTTATGTTTAATTATTAGCTAACCGGATGGTACAGAAACGTGACGCCATGTTGGCGTAACGAACTTCCGTTGCATTTTCGTCGAGTTATCCCCTAGTCACTCCTAAAGAAGTTTTACTTCAAATTTTATTATATTTATAATATCACAAGAAAAAAAATCTTTTGTGAAAAACTGAATAGCATAGTTATGTGACAATATAATTTACACGAGTGAATGACAAAAGTTTTTTTCCAATATACCTATTTTACCTGAACATGCAACAACAGATGCCATCTTCGCACTTCGGCAACTGTGCGAAAAATACAGACGTGTATATAAGAACTTGCATATGGTGTTTGTTGATCTGGAAAAGGCATATGATTGAGTACGCCGACATATTCTGTGGTGGGCTTTGAAAAAGAAAAGAGTGCCTGGGAAGTACCTACAACTTATTCGTAGTCTAGCCAAAACACACGTTAGGTCCGAAGCTACAGTTACCAATGATTTCAATGTGGCTGTAGGCTTATACCAGGGTTCAGCATTAAGCCCTTATTTATTTCTTCTCTTTATGGATGCATTAACATCAGACACATAAGAGGATACACCTTGGTGTATGCTGTTTGCTCATGGCAAATGGCTGATGGCAAATGGCGAGAAAAACTGGAGAATGTTAGTTTAAAAATTAGTAGAATAAAAACTGAATACTTGTTTTGCGACTTCAGTGGTACATCTAGTTTTTCTCCTATAGCTTTAAATGGTGTATCCTTACCAGCCTGCTCCAATTTTTGATATCTCGGTTCACTGATACAAAACGATGGTGGCTTTGAGAAAAACGTGAGGAATGGGATAAGAGCAGGATGGATGAAATGGCTAAATGTGTCTGGGGTAGCTTGTGACCCACGAATGCCTTTGAAACTCAAGGGAAAAGTTTATAAAACTATGATAAGACCGGTCATGCTGTATACATCTGAGTTACGAAAGAGACGGATGAGAGAAAATTACGTGTGGCAGATATGCGAATGTTAAGTTGAATGTGTGGTGTAACTAGAATGGATAAGATTAAGAATGAGTATATCAGAGAATGTTTGAAAATAGCATTAGTGACAGAGAAACTGAGGAGTAATAGGTGAGCATGGTGTGGGCATGTCATGAGGAGAGATGAAAACCATGAGACTAGAAAAGTGTTGAATATGGTGGTGGATGGATATACGAGTAGAGGAAGACTGAAAAAGGTCTGGATGGATTGTGTGAAAAATGATATGTGCGTAAAAGGTGTGAATACTGAGATGACATTTGATAGGAGAGAATGGAAAAAGAAAACATGTTGTGCCGACCCTACTTAGGTGGGATAAGAGTAATGATGATGATGATGATGACCTGTTTTACCTGCATTTCACAAATTAACCGTCAATGATAGTCAATCAAAAGCAATGGTGTTGAAATGATTAGAACGTCAATTCGATGTCCTCAGGTTCCAACCTTGGCATGTACATACTTTCCTTGGAGAAGAGACCTATGGCCCTGCGGTTAATCTCTTTCAGGTCGATGTTAGGTTTCAGATTACGCGATGTGTTATTTATAGTGTAGCTATTGAAATGAGCTGACCGTTCTATAATTTTGGTAATCTATGCCGCAATCATGAGTACGTCATTGCTCCACGCGTAGCGGAGGTGCAAGCACATGAATAATTGAATGGATGCGTCCGCGCATGGCGCTGTGCGTTGCATATCACGTTCAGTGCTTCATACAATAACCATTAACGATTACCATTTCAAGTAAAAAAACAACTGTATTTATTAAGAGTTTATTGTAGTCAAGATATAAATTAATTATTAAAACATTTATTAATAAACATTCACATTCTACTCCAAGAACTTTCCTCTATGAATGATACTTTGCATTGACAATTTCGACATGCGTAAATATTTACTTCTATATATATTATGTATATGTTTTATGTGTATGTATCCTCCTTCACAATCGGTTTTTATAGTATTATTGATCAAATTTTAATTGAATATGAATAACAAAACATTTCCATCGCATCTGATTAATATTAGAAATGAAATAGTTTGTGGGAATGTTTGTAACTTTCTTTCGCATAAATTTCTGCATGTATTGTGATAAAACAGTAAAACACCTTATACATCATATCAACGTATAATTTATAAAAAAATGTCTGGTTTAGGGTGAATATAAGGACAAGTTTCTGGGAAAAAAGAACTATTATCTGAGATTTATCTGACCTTACACTGATAGATCGAGATTTAGAATACTCAAACCTCAAGTATTAACTAAAATAACTACAATGGTTTTTTTTATGATTGGAAGTACCCGGTATCCTTTTCTCTGCCTTAATGTGAAATTACATAGATTGGTGAATTAGTTGAGACATAAAAATGTAACAAATATATAAGCTTACCATGATATTTAGAGTAAACAGTTATATATTATATTTAATAAATCATTATAAACTCGCATTCTTCTAGATTGAAACACTAACGAAAAACATAAAATAGTACTTACTTTTAAGTAGCTACTAGAAGCAATTTTATTTACAACTCGTGTATTGTTTGATTGTTTGAATATAAAGTGAGTCCATTGCGTGAGCTAGATTCGTCCTCGGATAACACCGCGCGGCGCCCTTTCAGAAGTCAGAGCGGTCGTCGCCGCGCCCTTAACCGTTCTTGGCTTTTAAATCACTTTTACACAGTATTTATGTATTTATTGTTCGGATTCACAGTCTGTGATGTTTTATATGAATCACATTATAGCAGAATACTGAGAGAGTGTAAATAAAATGCTTCTGACTCATACCATCTGTGAAATAACTTTAAACGAAATATTCTTTTATACTAACTAATATTATTATATATAGATGCATATGTGAGTCTATTTGGTTTTTACGTTATCACAACTTAACTGCTCAATTTGTCATGAAATTATGCATATACGTTATGACGGATATAGAAAAATAAATAAAGAGGTACTTTTAATCTAGAAAAGAAGTACTGTACCCGATGTAAATATCAATCAACATTAATACTACGAAGTTAATGAAGTTTCTTACGTTTTTTTCTTCAACTCAAATTTAATTTGAAAGGAATCTTTATGTTTAAATTTTTATTTTATTTTTTCAACCCAAATAATCTAAACGAACGAATTATATCACAAAGTTCAATTCAATATTTCAGGAAAAATATTTATTCATAAAAAGATATATGCAAGATAGTAAATTATATGGTATATAAAGATAATTCCTAAATTAAAAACACTCAAATCGCATGTAATATAAACAAATGTAAACATTAAATACTTGTATCAATTTATATAGTTGTAATTACTAACTTTTCTAAATCTGTATGCCCACACATTAGCTGCAGTTTCCATCATTCAAAACTTAATTGCAATGATAGAATATTCACATATGACTTATCTATCTAACATAAATACATTTTCACGAAATTTACACATGTGTACAAACATGTGTAAATTGTGTACAAACCGTGTGTTGAGGTTATGTTATAAAAATAGAAAATGACGGAGAGAAATAGAGTTGTGTACACCTGGCTGCTCACTTATATGCTCGTGTGCTTATTTTCTCGATACACACAAACATACACACAGCATATTCGTTACGTGACGATTTCTAATAAATTGCACTATCAGTAAGCATCATCTCATATTTTTTTGTAATAGTTGTATTGTAGACAATGGACGATAGCTTTTTTCTATACTTCATAGGTGGTAGCGTTTGACCACAATGTGCTTGGGCACAGACTTTCAACTTAAAAATATAAAGAAAAAAACACGATAAGAAACATACACTCGTTAACAATTCCAGTCTCCATTTTAACTGCCACGTCGTCATATTTCAAACCTTTAGGTTAGCCATCTTTTTGTGGAAGCAATTTCTCAGACATAATAGTCGTCACTGTCCAGAAATTCCAAGAATCCACGGTCTATTTGATACGTATTTGAAAGGAATTTTATGGTGAAGTTATAGTTATGGAATGCCTCACTAGATGGCGCTGTAGCATAATTTTACATTTTTTTATACTCTTTCAGTACCTTGTGAGTTGTGTCCTTTCCTGTACCCCGGACAACGTATGAGTAAAATGTTTAGGTAGATTGGTTAGTTTAGGGCGTGGAAACGTTACAAAACAAACTGATATTCACATTTATTATATTCGTTAGGATTATAGTGACAAGTGAGAATATATACAGGGGATATATATAAAGTGGGGATAAGTACAGAAGGAGGAAGACAGTCCCATCGTCTTACGCGTATGAGGTCGTCCGAGAGTGCCGCTTACTCCGACCATCGCGACGATGCACTCCTCCAGCGCTTCCTTGTCGGCTCCGTCAGTGACGTCGAGCCGAAGATCTAACAAAGGCCCTTTTCAAGGCCAACCAGGCAGCCCCGCCCCGACCCCTGCACCGCTCACGGAACCTGCCGCCTCAAGATATTAAACCGCCGCTACGCACACTGGATTCCACACCTCCGTGCCTGCCCCTCACCCGTCTACTTCGGATGCGCAACAGGGACTGCCCAGCGGAACATCCGCAACGACAGAAGCGTACGAGAGTGATGTACTCACTCTCGCCCAACTAATTTTAGCTGGGACTCTGTCGAAGGGGATGGCCCGCTGGATGGCGCTGTATTTGCACGGAGGGAAAGCGAAGCTACGGCCAGTGGGGCCACCCTGACGCCGTTTCCCCGCGCGCCCCGCAAAGGTGGTATGAGAAGAAATTTTCCGAGAAGGAGGAAAAGACCTTTGCTTACCGTTGTTGATCCTCATCGGTTGGTTCAAATTAACTAAAATTAAACTTGAACGGTCTCCAATTACATACTCTGCCGAAGTATATCATCATCAGGTACTGCACTATTTTTTTTATATTATAGGGGGCAAACGAACAGACGGGTCACCCGATGGTAGGTGATCACCGCCATCCATAGACACTTGCAACACCGGGGGAGTTACAAGTGCGTTGCCGGCCATTAAAAAAGTGTACGTTCGTTTCTTGAAAGTTTGCAATTCATAGTTGCTTGGAAACACCGCCGCTGGGAGTCGATTCCACAGGGTCGCAGTACGAGGCAGAAACGACCTTGAAAACCTCACCGTGGAAGACCTCCACTCATCGAGGTGGTGTGGATGAAATATAAGTTTCAGGCGGGTAGTACGATGGTGGAATGTAGCGGCCGGTAAAAGTCCAAACAACTCCTCTGAACAAAACTATGATGTTATTATACTCTAATAAAAAACGATTTCAATGAAATACGATGTACTGAAATTTGCAAACAATGTTCATTTGCTCGAAGCAATACCGTAGAGTAACCGGAAGCAGAGTCGGGCGCGCCACACACCTGCATCCGGCGACATCCTCCACCGTATTCCGCCCTCGAGTCTATATACTGCGAATTGAAAATTTAAATTAATATTTTATTTCACATCTAGATTTTAGTAATATTTTATTGCTAATGTATAACGTCCTCACTGATTTACGACATTAAATAAATCTGTACCATAGATATGATTGTGTAACACAACTTTAATTTCGTTTCTTTCTAATGCTACGTACAATTAATTTATTTGTCTTTTACCTTTCAGTTTCTTTAAAATATTTAGTTATTTCGGATCCCGTGTTTTCATCTTTTCTTAGCATTTTTTGGGAACATGGTGTTCTAACATGATTTTATAAAACGATACCGATCTCTTCTTAAATATATGCATAAAATACAATATTTTGTAATGAGACAACAGATATGTATTTTAGATTATATTAATGAAATCGCAAGCACGCTACATATTAATCGCGAAAAAATACCAAAACCAAGAGTTATAAATGTGATATGTATGAATAAATACATATAATTTATTTTTATTTTATAGTATATTTCCAGTTGAAATAATTTGAATCGAATTTTTCAAATGCATTGCATGCCATTGTCATTTACTATGTTGTGATACCTCGGCACTCTAGGAGATAAAAGGCATGCATAAAATGAATAAAATGGACATTAAACTATAGCAAAATTCCCTCATACATGTTCAAAGGCTAAAAGCTTAACATACCTCAAGAGATTGCTTGGGACGTTGCTTCGCTTCATAAAGAGCGTTAACCTCCTACTAACCTCAACTTTATTAACTTTATAATTAAAATTATAACTGTATTAATATATATTTTTATTTTACGAACTTTCAAGATGTAGAAATTCACTTTGAGTTTTTATCTTATCCGTTAGTAAAAAAAAAAATCGAAATTCGAACCACGTTTCTCCAATTCTCTTAGATAAACAAAGACAATTTACTTCCTCTATTTCATCTTCTTTCACTAATGAGGAAATAACATCAATTTCCTGTGCTTCGAACATTTTCCCAGGATGCCTTGCTACGGAAATTGCACTTATATGCAATCCAACTAGAGCTCCGCCCGGATGTCACGTAATTCATTTTCTATGTATTTTCAGGTTGTGCAAGATAAGTTGTAAACTGCAAAATATCTCATATTATATACCTGTCGACTTATATAGTAGACTCTATACTAGCCATCATTTGCGGTTTCACTCGCATTTAATTATTCTCAATTTAGGCCTCCAAAACCATCAGTACCAGCCTGTCCCTCGTAACAGAGCGTGCTCACGCCCACGCCCGCGTAACTACAGATCGCGACGCCGCGGTCTGTGGGTTAATTTCGCTCCCGCACACCCGATCAGGCCTCCCACGGCAGCGGCTCAAGCCTAGGATCGATCCCTCGGTAGGGAGCCCTTGAGTGCGTTGCTTGCGCGATACGGTGACACACCCATACATCACTGCTACAACACTACACGATCACCTCCACACACGTGCACGTCTACACGCTACACATCTTGGTGGAAGGGTTATTTTTGTTAAAAAAATTTCCCTTATCGAACTGAAAAACTCTCAATTTTCCCGACAAAAATACATGGAGGAGTTGTTGAGGCGGATATGCTTGGTACACATATCCGTTTCAACAACTCAAACATATATGAATAGTTAGCTAGGTTTGCTAAGTTAGGACGCGATTTTTGCATGCAACGGGCAACAGCCAAGCCGAGGTGTGCCGTGCACCCTTGAGCTGGTTGCCAATATAAAATCGGCTGAGTGCCTTAAGCGCTCGCCTTAGTATTCCGGTGAAGCTGTTAAAATCTTGCTAGGTCAACAGCGTAGTCAGTTCGAGAAAAAAAAAAAAAAAGCCTCCAAAACCCTGCGCAACGCGATATGTACCGTTCGCACGATTAATATACGTTCTTAATGAATATGTCAATAAATACGTAGGGTAATTGCTCAGCTCCTAATAGTCGTACCGTGATGTTAGTAAGTTAAGCTTATTCAATAAATACGAACAAACGAATACTTAAACGCGCTAATCTCAGAAACTACTAATCCGATTTGAAAAATTGTTTCATTGTTAAATGCCTAATTTATCGAGGAAGACTATATATCATTACGCTATGATCAATAGGAGCGGAGAACCAATGAAGAATATTTCAAAATCATTTTTTGTTTTCTCTTTTGAGAGCTTCCGCTACGTCTTAGCGTTAGCCCAAAGTAACTATTCCACGCGAATGAAGCTTAGTCCGGTGAAGCTGTTAAGACCTTGCCAGGTCAATAGCGTAGTCAGTTCGAAAAAAAAAAACACTTTTTAAACCTATCATAACCGTATCCCATTCAATGGTGTTTGGATCCACTTTTTTAGGGTAGCCCTAATCTTAGGCTTAATGAACTAATTTGAGAACACTTCAAGTAACCCTGGTTAAAGTAGCGGCACATCAATAGATATGAATTTGGTACGTGCTGCGATCAAAATGAGGAAGGGTCAATTCGATTGATGTAAATGAAATTGTATTGTAGTGTATTCATTTCATTTTATACATGATATTTAAAAAATTATCAAAACATGTATAATAATTTTTTTTTACAGATACTATGATGTATATTTAATAATTTCTTTTACAGAATCTATGAACCGATTAAATATTAATGCAGGCCAGCCGGACAACAGTGACAGCGACTAAATTATTTACTTTGTGATGGTCATGACTGTGGTAATATTATATTGAACTAAGTGCCTTAAATTTGCTTTATTATCATAAAAAATGTCAAACCCTGTACAGTCTTCAAACATCCATAATATTTATCGAGAATCTGTAAATGCCTCGAAAACCTGTAAACTTATGCAGCACTTTAGAACTCAACCGCGATCGGTCTCATAAATATTTATGACAGAAATAATATTCCATTAGGAAGAAGTATATTTTAAATGAACCTCTCAACCGGGTAAACTCTGCATAAATAAAAGGGTTTCAATGTTTTACAGCGTCTTTGAATTATTATACACTGTACTAATTTATTCACCGGTCTTAAAAATATTATTTAAAACACTTTTTTTATATCTCAGAAGGTACCTTCGGTATTTAAATTAAAGAAGTCTTTATTTATTTCAGCATATAATTTCGATCTTTAAATTAAATAAGTCCTAGTTTATCTCAGCAGATAGTTTCGATCTTTAAATTAAATAAGTCTTTGTTTATCTCAGCAGATACTTTCGATCTTTAAATTAAATAAGTCCTAGTTTATCTCAGCAGATAGTTTCGATCTTTAAATTAAATAAGTTTTTGTTTATCTCAGCAGATACTTTCAATCTTTAAATTAAATAAATCTTTGTTTATCTCAGCAGGTATTTTGATCTTTAAATTAAAGAAGTTTTATTTTATCTCAGTGAATACTTTCGATCTTTAATTAAATAAGTATTTGTTTATCTCAGTAGATACTTTGGATCTTTAGATTAAATAAATCTTTGTTTATCCCAGCAGATACTTTCCATCTTTAAATTATATAAGTCTTTATTTATCTCAGCAGAATCTTTCGATCTTTAAATAAGGCTTTGTTTATCTCAGCAGATACTTTCGATCTTTAAATCAGAATGTCTTTGTTTATCTCAACATATACTTCCAAACTTTAGGTTAAAAAATCTTTATCTCAGCAGGTCTTTTCGACCTCTGAGTTTAACAAGTCTAAGTTTACTCATCAGGTACTTACGTTAGAGAAGTGTTTGAAGGTTTTACCATTTGACCATAATCTCACCCGATTTTAAATGACGATATGCTTTGCGATGCTAATACTAAAAAAAAAAACGATTTCGTGACTGAAACCAAGAAAACTAAAATTACTGTCAAATCTAATGCTCAGGCATTGATCAGAGCTCACCTATATGGCTTGGAGATAGATCTTCAACCAGAAAGTAGTAATCAGTCCTCTTGGCTAGACTTAGTCATTAGATAAACCCTACCGCCAAGATATAAGCGGTTTTCTTCACCGGAAACTGCGGCTCATTGCTGGATTCGAATCTACGTCGATCAATGTCAGTGTCCCAACACGCTAATAGTGAATAATCAGCACATTAAATAATGTCAATCTGTAATCTCAATCTATTTTCCGATGAAATCCCAAACAAATATAGCAGGTCATTTCGTCTTTAAATTTTAAATTCATATCTCCAATTTTACATATACCTACAATAAAATACAGTAAATCTGCAAAAAATATTTGTTAAATATATATAAAGAATATTTTGTAAATGCAATTGTGTAGTTGCGACATAAATCACATCAAGTTGACAAAGTTGAAATTATGCGAAGTTGTTCATATTCTGCAAAAAAACAACGCTACCGCTGACTTACAATTCAAATACTTTTGTGTATTCACTTTTAAATACTGACGCAATTTCCAACTAAACAAATTCTTGGGTAAGAGTAAAGCGATAGGGTAGAAATAGCACTAATATAAATGACCCAATGTATCTAATTACTAGAGAGCCACTGTTTGGTAACGACTTTAGTAGATTCTCAGATCGAGAATAGATGTTTGATGTCGTCCCCAAATCAGAAGGACTATTACAGATACAGAACAATGTGATATGTACTGTTGTAGATGCTACACTCTTATCATGATTACTTGCTTATTTTTTGTATAGTTTTTATTATTTAAATTGGGTGAGAAGGGTAAAACGCTACTTGTACTAATAGAATCCTATTAACGAATAAGCGAGATAGATAACTCAAATATTAGGTACTTTAGAAATGTTTTAAATCATGTACATTAACGCTTCAAATTAAGCTGACGACCGTATATTTCATTATAGTATTTGCGCTATTGTAACACAAATAATCTGACTTATTACTAAGCATATGTAAAGCTAGGAATTAAATAAATTTATTTAACTGTCAGGGTAATTGTTACTTTTAGCAAATTCTTTATTTTTCTATACTAATTTGTTAGTTATCATATAACTTACGTTAAATCTTAACACTTAGTTAAATACTTAGTCTTGTTGAGATTTCATTTATTTTTGAAGCACGCCGTGTTTGTATGTAAATACACACTTATAAATTTATCTACAAAATTGTTACTATTAGTATATTTACATATATACTGTCAATATGATGACACATAGATGAATAAACCTAGTGTGTACAATTTTTCAATAGGAAACAGCGTGTCTAGTATAACTTCGAAGTCATTGTCTCTGTGTCGTTACGGTGTACAATATATAAACGGTGTATGAATGAGGAGTAGTTGGTCGTATATCGATTGAGATCCGTTACCTAGCAACGCCCAGAGAGGCGTCACAACGCCGCCTCACGTTCGTAATGTTCCACATCGCAACCTGTTTCTATGCAAATGTTTTCTATTAATTAAGTTTTTTTTTATTAAAAATAAAAAAATGGCGAAGATACTTATTTGTTTATTTTATTTCTGAAAGGGAATATCCCAGATTATTACTACCATTATGGAGTAGACAGTAACATGTTCTAGCAAAATGGTGGCTGCCTTGTTAGGACTGTTCCAGGGAGTTTTTATGGCATCTCCGTAGTATTTTTCCATCCACTTCACTTACGCACAATAACCGATTATTATTATCCGACCTACATATCACAAGATATAGAGTCATATAACACAGGATTGTTTTTCGCTCGGGCAGGGCGTTCGACAGTGGACGCCCTGTGCCTCCTGAAGTCGCTGTCCGCGGAGGCGACCTCCCAGGGGGAAAGGGTTTTGGCGGTGTCCCTGGACATCGCCAACGTCTTCAACAGCCTGCTGCACGCTGTCATACGGGAGGCTCTCCGCTATTTCGGAGTGCCCCCGTATATGCGGCGGTTGTTGGAGGCGTACCTCGAGGACAGGGAGGTCGCCTACGTGGATGGCGACGGGCGGATGGTCCAGCGGGCGACGAGGAGGGGGATTCCACAGGGGTCGGTCCTGGGGCCGCTCCTGTGGAACATGGGCTACGACTGGGTGCTCCGCGGCGTGCTCCCATATGGAGCGCGCCTCATCTGTTACGCGGATGACACCCTAGTCGTAGCCCGGGGGAGAGACTGGAAGGAGGTGGAGCGCCTGGCCACGATGGCCACAACCCTCGTGGTCAGGTGCATAAGGAGGGTGGGCCTCAGGATGGCCCTCGAGAAGACCGAGGCCATTCTTTTTCACGGGCCTCGGCGGGGGCCACCACCTGGGGCCCACATAATGGTGGAGGGCGCCCGGATCAGGGTGGGGGCCCAAATGAAGTACTTGGGTCTCACCCTGGACGGGCGCTGGCGTTTCGAGCCCCACTTTGCGGGGCTCGGACCGCGAATTGCTGGGGCGGCGGCGGCACTCGGTCGGCTGCTCCCCAATATTGGGGGGCCGGGTGCCGGGTGCCGCCGACTTTTCATGGGAGTCGTGCGGGCGATGGCCGCCTACGGGGCACCGGTCTGGGCAGACGCCCTCGGTGCCGCCAACGTACGTGCGCTGCGCAATGCGCAGCGTACGGTGGCACTGAGGGCAATCCGGGCGTACCGGACGGTGTCCTCAGCGGCGGCCTTCACGCTCGCCGGCTCCCTTCCCTGGGAGCTGGAAGCTGGGGTTCTCGCCGCCGTGAATTCGTAGGAGTTCGGCGGCCACATTCCGCCGGATGGACCGTTGGGGCGGCTATACAAGGTTGATTAGCTAGAACGATCCCTTGTCGCCCCAACAATACGGTCTGTCGGTACACCGTGGGGTTTTAGTCCGTGAGAGTCGGACATAGCCCATCCTCTCCCCTGGGAGGGTGGGTGTCCATAATGGATTTCCCCACGTTAAAAAAAAAAAAAAAGGATTGTTTTTCGCTGCCGAGTGTGGTCTCTGCCATGCTCGGCAGCGAACAGGCGTGGCGAGCAATGGCCTCCTTTTGCGAAGAGGTCATCTCGCAAAAGGAGGCGGCGGAGAGGGCCCGCGAGGTAGATCCTCTAAGTGGCCGTCTCCGCCAACAGAGGACCGGCAGGAGGAGGCGGCGTTTTGCCCAACTCCTCGTGCCACCGTAGCCGGACCTGAAGGAATGCAGCCGGGGGGCTCTTCCCTTCATTGCACAGGTCCGGCGGACGAGGGGAGGCAGCTGGTGTGTACCCAGTCTGCCTCTCTATAGGTAGGAGCCCGGCGGCTACCTTCCGCCGGGCGGGCCGTTGGGGTGGCTCTACAAGGCTGATTAGCTAGAACGATCCCTTGCCGCCCCAACAACACGGTCTGACGGTACACCGTGGGGTTTTAGTCCGTGCGAGTCGGACATAACCCACCCTCTCCCCCGGGAGGGTGGGTATCCATAAGGGATTTCCCCACGTTATAAAAAAAAAAAGGATTGTGAATAGAATATAAAAACCACTACATGGCAGACTAAGAATCCGCTAAAAGACCTCAAAGGTACTTAATGCGTAACATTTACAAGTAGTAGTGAGGCTTCCAACAGATATAGAATAAAAAAATAATATAATAAGTCTAATGATTTATTCTACATCTATATTAGGTAAATTCGTTTATACGCTGAGTTTTGTATTGCAGTGTTAAGTACTTTATTACGAACTTCTTGTTTTTAGAACTGGCGGTGGTGGCTTTGACGTTTCATAAGGCATTCTCAAGGCCTAAATAAAGTAGTCTTGATTTTGATTTTGTTTAACATACATGAAAATTATACATTTTAAAAATAATAAGAAGAAGACAGGCAATATATTGAGTACCAGCAATAATTAGCACTGACATATTCACTACTATTGAACTGTATCGCATATGTCAACGACCTGCGTATGAATTAAATGCACAAACTAAAATTTATTCTAGAGCACTCGTTCTTTAGTGAGTGTGTGTTGAAATTTATATCAGCAAAAAGTCATGAAACAGAAAAATTTGCTATGGCTTACGAAATTTACAGAGAGCGTTCTGAAGAGCTGTTCGAATTGATGCCTGCTGTTAAGTTCCAGTACCGAACGACTAGTAGCCAGTTGAATTCTAACCATGTCATTCTAGTGGTTGAAAATAAGTCGGTTCTTTGGAATCAACTTCCAGCGGCGGCGTTTCCTGACTAAAATAACTTAAAAGCCTTCTAGAGAAAAGCCTACTCCTTTCTCAAAGGCCAGCAACGCATTTGTATTTCGCATTCCTGTCGTATTGCAGTTGTCCATGGGCAGCGGTTATCACTCACAATAGGGTGACCCGCATGTTCGTTTTTCTCCAGTCACGTAAACGACATCTAGTGTGAAAAGTTTGTTCTAATTACTTCGTGTAAAACTTCATAAAATCTATATTCTGTAGACAATTAGACGTTGCATTGTAAAGATTATTCATAATGTAATTATATCATGATAGTGAGTTTTAAAAATGTAGAACGGTATAACAACTATGCATCACTAACTCCCCTACAATTATATCACATAGTATGTATGGAGAAAATAAAAAAATTGACTCGTTCTACATCATTAGTCAATTGACCTGAGTTGTCTCGATCCTAAAGTTCTTATATATTCTAGAAGTCAACAAATTTAAACATTTTTCTAGAATATCTTGTATGTTTCTAATAAAATATATAGTTTTATGTACTAAACATTTTAGATTCGACCTTTAAGTAATATATTTTTAATGCGAGCCAAGCGCAAAGCTAATTTTCACGTTTCAGCACACAATATGCAGAAAATCCCCTCCCAAATTTACATTAAAATCATGTCTATATAAAACTAAGTGATGCGACAACATTAATCACTGAACTGGAGAACAAGAAACTAAACTAAACATATACTTTTTCATGAATGTAAATAGTATGTTTCCTACTTTGAATACTCTCTGTCAAATTCTTTTACGTCAGACCGAAATATAACCCTTATATTATGAGACTGTTACACAAGTATATGGATCAAGCAGTATCATTTTCAACATAAATATATCTCGATAACGATAATAATAAATTAAGCTGCTATATTATTTTATAATTATTATTTTTATCAATCGCTTTAGTCTGCTGTTCGATAAATTGCAGTTTTGTAGCGTTTTGCAAGTTATAATAATGACATCATTATGAATTGAATATTCATTCTTCGTATCGTGACTGAGTGTAAACAATTTAATATGCTTTCCCTGTCACACCTGTTGTTGTTACATAGGGCTTGTTTATTCGCACGATCTTATAATAAGAACAACGCGTGACGCGAACAATTATTGTCATAGTCTTTAAGATGAATTAAAAACTGTTTTTTGAACAAAATAAACAAATTCAAAATCATTTAGCTTGCTTAGTGTGCTCGACATGGCGTTGATCGATGTAGGTTTGAATACTTGTGAATGGCCACCTTTCTGTGAAGAAAAATATCGTGATGAAGCCGTGATAGTGATAGTGATAGCATAGATAGTAGGGTTATTTCTACGATTTCTATGCCTGCCTTGTAAACTACTGCATTGTTTACCATGTTAGATCATATCATTTAACATCAAGTAATATTAGAGTGAAACTCTGGATAACCTATAAAATTTACTTTAAAAAACTATGGTGCTTTATCAGATTAGGTACTTATGACCACTAATGCTTTAACCTTGACTTGTTGGTGACGGGAAATAAAGATATATATCACGGGGGTATAATGTAATATAGTTCCTGTTTAGTTAGTTAAAATGTTAAAATTACAATAGTGAAGCCTAATTCAGTCAAATACCACTTGTTGATGAAATGTAACCGCAATAAATCACAACGGAAAGCTATTATCGACCAGTTACAGCTGAATAGATTAGATCAGGGTTGCTTCCATAGAATCTTGTGTGCACCTGCAAGTGAGGAAGATAGGATTCTAAGGAGGTTTGTGTTAAATTATATTTTGTGAATGTGCTAAGATTAGGGTACGATGAGACTGATATGTTCTTTATGTACCTAAGTACCTCAATAAAAAAAGAAAAAAAAACAATCATGTAGCCAAAAATATGATAGGAACCTTTGACCTCTAATCTCATTTCTAAATTCAGACAATCCCGGGTCACATGTCATTAAACATCAGGTATTATTGTGCTCTAACTTTTAATTTGATAAAACATCTATTAATTAATTTAACAGAACATAAATATGAGATAAACAGAGAATATTATAAACGAAAATCCTTAAAACCTTAAATATAAATACGCTGACCAAGCATATTTGATCCAAACAATAATAACTTATATTTGGCATCCACAATACAAAGTATTACAACAAAATATTAAGTCCCATGTAAAATATATAGCAAACAATCATGATTGCAGTCGTTTTGCTATCAACACAAAATATATTGGATCGTCGTCTGATCCGTTAAAAAGCGGTCCAAGTCACAAGAACAAACTAAGGTAAAATAAACTATTTATAAAGTAAATACAATCTGAAACGATACTTCACTAATTAATTTGTATGTATTATTGAACAGACGACATCGAAATGATTATAGAAATTGACTCCTTGTAAAAACTCTACAAACGTGAAGACATCTATCTATCTATATATATAATAAGAAAGTAAATCTAACGTATTTGCACTGAATAGATTTTTGTGAAAGAAAAAAACACATATCAATCAGAGAAATTTCTGTCTGTCTGTTTGTTTGCAAACACATCACTATTAAAGTACTGCATTACGATAAAACCTCACCAAGAAAATCTAAAACATATCCCCGAGTAACATTTAGTTTAGATTTCATTAAAATCTGTTCACTCTATCAAAGTTATTGTAATTGTAATGACAACGACGCGACTCAAGTACAAGCGAAATGTAGATCAGTAAATGGACTTTATTATATTCAGATGATATAGTTCGGTGAAGCTGTGAAGACCATTCCAGGTCAACAGCGACGTCATTTCGAAAAAAAAAAATATTTAGATGATTTTATTAGTTACTGTTTTTTTTTACATTACGTTCAATTCAGACGCAGTCGTGGGCACAGTTGTTAGACACTATTACCAACTAATAGATAATAATAGCTAATTAAGTAATACTAATAATATTAACTAATAGTTAATAAAAACTATTAACCAACGAAATTCAAACAATTTTGGATAGATGGCGTAAAAGTAAATTTGGCGATAACATAAGAAATGCACACAATGAATCAGAGCCAATTATGCGTTACAAATAAAAGCGATAGATGGCGTTAAAACAAATTTTACGCTTACTATAATTATCATCTCAGAGACGGCAGAACAAATTTAGTATTAAATTTTGCTATCTTACGCTTGTCGCTTGTCGCTGCTCTATGGCAGCGTTGCATTGGCAGTCGGTCCCTGGGGCGTTTCATATAGGAATTGATAATCCCAATCAGCGGCTAATAACTCAGGCTCCACTGTTTCTATACAATTTATAATGACTTGTATGACACTCAAACTTAGGGCTATTTAAGCAAGTGTCAGATTGAAATGTATGTAATTAAGTTTATAACATATCTACTAACTTATATTAAATCTGTAATTATATCTTTATATGTTTTTTTTTCTTTGAATTTTCCGCTAATAGTCTATTATAAACAACAGTTTTGTCAAATTTAGGATTTGTTTTAATATTTTTTCTATTGTATGTATGTCATATTTGTATTTATGACTGAAATTAAATAAATAAAAGACATGATGTCAAACCAAATTAGAGGATCTATTAAGTAAGTAGAATATTATAGAAATTGTTAAAATATCAAACACGTATAGAACAGTTTTCAAACTTGATTTAAAAAAATTTAAAAATATATATATTACAAAAAAAAAAAAATTACAAAGATAATAGTTTCAGAAATTATAAATCAATTAAAAAAAAAACTATGATAAAAATAATACCTTTGCGTTAAATGCACGCGAAGACACGGGTGTAGCCAGCAGCAAATATTTGACCTAAAAAAACTTAGAAACCTGTAACTCTTTTGTATCCAATGTTATGAATATATATTTATTGGGGTGTTATTACAAACCCGTATATACATTTGAATACACGATGAATATTATTCTAAAGATCTACTGTTAGAACACACGTTGATACTAAACTCTTAACCTGAAGAACATGTTGAAAACTAGAGCATAATAAAGACATATTTATGTGATATTGGGATTGAACAAAAGAGGTGCCAATTGAGTCAATTTCGACCTCTATCACGATGTTAACTTAAAATTAACATTTAACTTGATGACAAGCCTTCAGATTGTTCCTAGTTCAGTAAAGGGTCGCCTCTCCAAACTTCCCTTGCGGCGGTGGTGTCAATGATGGAAGCAAATTCTCCAACTTTATGATAATTTGAATTTTCCACAATCAGAATTGTAAAGTTTTACTAAATCGTTCATAATAATTTATAATATAGACCGTTGTTTATCGCTTGCTACTGACGTTGACTATAGATTATTACACCATTAATCTAATAAATAAACAGTAAATTTTAAAGTAGATCCTTACCAATATTATAATGAAAATGTGGGTTAAAATAAACATTGATTTTGATAATGCATATGGTGATAAACTCCTCTCAGTGATTCTTCGGTTATTTGTTGCGTTTTCGGAAGAACCAGTGTATATTCAGCTACCCAGAGCAGTGTTTTTCAAACTTTTTCTTAACACGGCCCCTTTAGTGTGAAGAAATATTTCGCGACTACCTACCCGCGACGCCTCTATCCGACTCCGCTCCCCTACCCATTGCTTTTCTTTCATGTTACACTTTGAAAAACACTGACCTAGAGTATTGCAGGCTGCTGTGACAGCGACGACCAACGATGGATTACCTTTCAGTTGTCACCGTTGTGTCTCCACTCCACTGTGCTTGACACTACTACTACACTCAAGACACTATGTCAAATTATAATTTAAAAGATACGGTGCGATCTGGGCACCGCTGTTAGGAACGAACTTCCTTACCCTTTTTAAATTATCTCGATCTAGGCATTTAAAAAAGTCGCGTGAAGAGAGAGAGAGAAATAAGAGCATAACATTATTTCCTTACGTGACGGTTTTTACCCTTCAACTCCTAAAAGCCACGTTAATAAATTTCATTCCAAAATATACTTGAAAAAAAATCTTTTAAAATATACTTCTCCTAGTTAGAACTCGGGATTATTTTATGGTTCGCAGCCCCATGCCCTTTCAGTACGCCACAAGTTCACGATAACTATATTGAAATTGCACAATATCAGAATTTTATATCCACAGTCATGTTCCTTGATGTATAAATGCTAATTAAACGCAGCCTGACAGATCGGTCGGATATTTATGGCTTATTAGAGATCGTAATAGGAACTAAATTTTAACAATAGTTGTAGAATGTTAAATATCCAATTACACTAACGAAACTGTTGCGTTTTGTCCAATCAAGCGTTTAAGAGTTTTGTGCACGGATTCTGCATTGTAGAATGTCGGTTCAAATCCAATAACAACTGCTGATCAAAAATAGAAAATGCCTTATTAAATTCAAACCATGTGCAGGAACTCATGAACCTTAAATCACTACCATCGGTTCGGTAAACCACGGAAATATCGAGCAAAACAGATAAGAAACGGAATCTGGTTTCTCTTCTTACGTACCCATAGACGATTACGACAAGACATTGTAGCTACAATTGTTTTTAGAAGATGTGCATAGACGCTCACAAGTAATTATCCAACCTATATATAGCCTTTTGGCATGCCGCTACCTGCACATATATATAAGACTAGCTTCTGCCCGCGACTTCGCCCGCATGGAATAGTTACTTTGGGTTAACGCTAACACGCAATGTAAGCTCTTGAAAGGAACAAAAATATTTTAAAACATTCTTTATTGGTGCTTCGTTCCTATTGGTCTTAGCGTGGTTATATAACCTATAGCCTTCCTCGATAAATGAGCTATCTGACAATAAAATCATTTTTCAAATCGGACCAGTAATTCCTGAGATTAGCGTGTTCAACCAAACACACAATGTTTTATAATGTTAATATAGAAAATTTGGTTAATAAAATCCTTGTATTCCGAAAAAATAACAACTGTTAAACAAGTGTCTATTCAAAACATCACAAAACAGCTAAAAAGTAATAAATAGTCTACCTTAATACCAAATTAACGTTAACCTTGTCTTCCGGGAAATTTATATATCCCAGAGGTCCACATAAAATGGTCGTATTATTAAAGAGTCCAGACTAACAATCAATCATGAAGCCAGTATTCATGCTAAAAGTTTCGACCGTAGGGATTTGCTCTCATCACTGATTTAGTGCTGAGATAATGCGTGCGTTCGTATTATCGATATTTCTTATCGATTTGAAAATAGCATGTAATTAGTACGTAAGATAGTGCAGATTAAAAAAAGAAATTATTTTGGGATTTCAAATGTAGATAAATATCAAAGGACGGCTTGCAACAAAACTTTAAATCTAATCTTAAATTTTAAATCCGGTTTAAGGTAACAGTTACCATATATAGTTTTACAATGTGTAGTTAATTTGATGTTAACGCTAAATCAAGTTTTTATTATATTACAATTTACATTATCATACATTGTTTTTCATTGACTCTAAGAAATAAGAAGCGATGAACTTATAAAATTACTTTTAAAAAAATCGTGTACTTCTAAATATAATTTGCATCATAGTTTTATTTAAAAAAAAAATTTAAATGGTCGAATATAAATGTTAGCAAAAACTTGATTATTAATACGTAATATACTCGTACAACTAACTGAAATTATCTTCTGTTCAGATCTAATTTTCGAATTGACTAAACTGATTTTGATTATACTTTTATTTATACATATATAACGGACCATTATTATTAAACAGGGTATTATCTAGGTCACATTACGTTACACTTTCTCGTAGAAGCAGTGGTGGATTTACCAGTAGGCTGAGTAGGCTGGAGCCTACAGGCGGCAGACTTATACATCCGTCATCGCGTAGAAGCTATGCAATATTGGTAAAATTTAACGAAGGTGACTCATAATAGGTAACAGTCTTTCAGAGTATTAAAGGTAAATAAGCAACCTGCAACTACACACATCAAAAAAGTCTAAACAACATGCGTGATATTACAAATTTTACCATTTATATTAATTAATTTCTAAGTATTTACTCAAACAAAGTGCGTAGGTAAGTAAACTTTTTTGTTATTGATATTTGGCTCCGATTTTAGGTTAATGCATGACAATGCGCGTTCACATGCAGCTCGGCGAACCAGAGAATACTTTGCAACGGAGAACATCCGGGTATTGCCCTGGCCTGCACAATCACCAGATCTCAACCCCATCGAGCACGCATGGGACGCATGCTCCAGAGACGTGTTTTGAAGGACTTGGATGGAGCGACAACAACCCAACAGCTGAAGGATTTGCTACAATTCCATTGGGAGCGAATACCGCAAGATGACATAAACAGTCTCATTAATTCAATGAATAATCGTTGCCGACAAGTTCTGAATAGCAGAGGAGACCATACTTTGTATTAAATTGTTCATTCTTTCACAATAAATACATTTTCTTTAGAAATTTCATTTAGTAAAAAAAAGTTTAGTTTCTACAGTATATTCTAATATTGTTCATTTCTCTTATTAAAAGAACTTATAAAGACAACAGCTGTTATTTTTACATCATAGAACCCTAAAGATATTATTTTAAAAATAAAATATAACGTTATAATGTGAAGAACCATCCTAAAATTTAAATTAGTACATGTTGCTTAGACTTTTTTGATGAGTGTATTTGGACAAAGCACGACGTCCCCATGAGAGAACAAAACTATTACTTCTACAACGAAGTCACGTACATCAGATAGTTTTATATATGATTTTGAATCTTCAATTTTAAATATTTCAAAAAAAAATATTAGAATTATTTTAAATATCAGTAAAAAAAGTTTTGTATAGTTAGTTCACTTGTGGCAGAAGTCAAACTTCCAAAAATAAAGTGTACGTCTCTTTGATCTCCAATACCCGAAGGCAAGCGAGACACTGCTCCAATTCTACCCGACATAGTGCTTACCACCACCAATTTTCGTCACACAGAAAGTTTGCGCATCAAAACTTCAAAATACTCCCATAAAAAATTAAACTTCATAAAATGAATAATCATTACAAAAAAATAACTTCGATAATCGATATTTACACACTAACACTAGCTGATTCGACTATGGATAAAGTTAGAAGAAAATTTACCCAAGAATCATGAATAGAAAACGCTTCTCGGACGGTTTTATTCGACGTTCTGTTACATTGATTCTGGCGACATTATGCAACCCGTTATAAAAGTTTCACTTCAACCCGGAAAATTATGTTATGAATAGCAGTTTTAAACTACGCCGGCTTTCAAAGGACGCATTACTCGGATGATGAGATAACTGGAATGTTGGAACGCGTTAATTGTTTGGAGATTAACTGCATTTAACAATTTCTAAGAATTTGTGGCCTTACACATTAAAAAACTATTTATTTACATATTTGGTAATAATAATCGACGGGCAAGGTTAGTGTATCCCACGGATGTAACAATAATCAAAACCTACCTACCTAGGTACCTACCTAGTGACATTTAGGTAACTTAGGTTTCCAACCGTATCGTTTAATAGAATAGCCGCTTCAAGACTTTTAAAAATAAATAAATTTATTTTCTTTTCGACACTAATAAATCCAAGCGTGCGGCTAATATGCGAATATATTTTTGAAGTTGGGTGCCACTCTAATCCGAGTAAGATTTGTACGCAAAAGTGGTAGTAATTTGGGGTGCCAATTTGGGGCATCTTAAACAGACATCGTTCTATCTTCATACTTGTTTCCGTTCGGTATTGAGTATCTGCCTATACCTGAACATTGTATTAAGCGTGAACATATAATAGTATCTAATAACGTCGATTAGATAATCTAAGGCATTGTGTAGCCGTTACGTTGGTTGCGCAAGCGGTACAAAGTACATTCGCGACAAAATGCATGTTCAGCGAAATAAAACGCTTCGCTGTTGCCACTGAATAGACACACATGTACATAATAAAGCTTATACAGTAGAAATTGATAAATAATTATATATCCTGCATATTTTCATCAATGTATCACGATTTTTTTACTTGCAACAAGGATGATTCAATTGTAACCTCTTCGATCGATGTAGGTACGAACGCTACAATAAATTTGAGCTTTTAATGGACGAAAACATGGTTATAAAAGCATAGGATAGTGGTAGGACTTTTTTTAATGCCTTTCTGACTATTTACAGCACTCTCAATTTGAGAATCTGTTACCAAGAGCCTTTAGGTACTTTTGGGAAGTTATACTTGAGAGTTGATCTGCTAATCTCCGCTAGATTTAACTTGTTATATTAGGCCACATTTAACATTAAGTGAGATTGTGATTAAACACTGAAAAAAAAAATACGATTTTATAAAATAATTCATTTATAGAAATTAATATAAGGGACGGCCTTATTGCTGATAAGATTTTTTCCCAGTCAAAATTTTGGATGGATATAACGCAGAGGGAAGAATCACGGGTGTTTAGGGTGTATCAAGGACAACATTTTACCCGATTAGGCCTCCCACGGCAGCGGCTCAAGCCTAGGTTCGATCCCTCGGTGGGGAACCCTTGAGTGCGCTGCTTGCGCGATACGGTGACACACAAATGTACATCACTGCTACAACACTACACGATCACCCCCACACACGTGCACGCCTACACGCTTACACATGAAAGTGGAAGGGTTTACTTTTTTCCCTCATCGAACTGAAGAACTCTCAATTTTCCGATATTAAATATATGGAGGAGTTGTTGAGACGTGTATGCTTGGTACACATATACGTTTCAACAACTCATACATATATGGGTAGTTAGCTAGGTTAGCTAAGATAGGTCGCAATTTTGCATGCAACAGGCAACTGCCAAGCCGAGGTGTGCCGTGCACCCTTGAGCTGGTTGCCATAATAAAATCGGCTGAGTGCCTTAAGCGCTCGCCTTAGTAGTCCGGTGAAGCTGTTAAGACCTTGCTAAGTGAATAGCGTAGACATTTCGAAAAAAAAAAAAAAAAAGACAACATTAAATCTGTACATTATATATTTTTTTCAAAATTATAATCGGGGTAGACTTTGTTATCGATACAGAAGCCAAAAATAATCCTTTTACAATTTTAGTCTATCTGTCTGTCTGACCTTGTGAAAACGCATCACTCTGAAAGTACTGAGCCCATTTTCACGAAACTTTACACAGTAAAATAACTAATATTATAAAGTCACATGATTCGATTTTTCGTGTTAAAATTTTTTAATTAAAACCGGTAATAACCAATTTTTTGGTCAACTAGTATGTAATAAAAATTACATATAAAATACATAAATATGAAACAAAACATAGTATGATAAATAACAGATGTGTATCGATAAGACAAGTACTTTACAGTTAAGTTAATCGCTAAAATTAACTAAATAATATATTTACTTCTAAATTCAGTGCCTGTCTATTAGCAATGATGTATTTTGAATATAGATTTATGATTACATAGTATAAAAAATTCCTCTGTCACGTCTGTCTGTCTGATCGCGATAAACTAAAATACTACTGAACAGATTTTCATGCAGTTTTCAGCAGAAGATAGAGTGATTTACGAGGAAGACTCTAGTATGTAATTTGTTTTTTTTTTTTTTTAATGATACGATGGCAACGGATTGTGCTTAACAAAGAATTATTATAGCGGTAGTTTTTATTGGTTAAATTATTTGAGAGTTTTGTGAAGTAGATATTTTCCAAGCGATCCTGATTCAAACAGAATATCATAATTTCTAAGTCATCAGTGTTGAGTTGTCTAAAAAGGTATCTATATTATTATGTTTTTTTTCTTAATTTTTTTAAGGGACTTTTATCATTTTTGACATGTCAGTCCCATCGTAACTTATTTATAATGTTGTTTAATGTGTTTCTATTTAATTAAATATTTAAAAAAATCGTTGAAATAGTCCGCAGTGATTTAAACGGTAGCTGCAGTGCTACCGCGGATTCGAATCGTACATAGAACATTTTTTTTTTTATCGAAGCACGACATAGTGACTGCACTATGCCTGATGTTAAGCATAGTACAATCCAAAAACATCGGCAACCACCGAGAGACAGATTATCCATCGCCGGTCGCCGCTCCCATGCCGGCCATGATGGCGAAAGTCACCCGGTACTGGATATGCACAGGCTGCTCCCGAAACGCGACGCGCAGAAGCGAGTCACTATGACGGGCTTTTTCGCTATATGCATGGTGGTTGCGACCCAGTCGGGCTGCAAAACCCTACCACCCCGCTATCGCCATTGCCTCGTTCGTTATTCAGCAGGGTGCACCACGTACAGGTGAGGTTGGCTTGGGTGTCTCAAGTTTTAAGATATTAATTGTGTAATAATTATTTGTGTAATGTACCAAAGCTTATTTGATTGTTTTTATGTATTTCGTATTAATCGTATGTTAAAATTTCTAAGCTAAATCCCTAGCTGAAGCTTTTTGTTACTATTTTAGAGCCGTTTCGATTACAATTGGTTGTATTTTGACACTTTATTATATTTTTCGCAAATTAGTAACTTTAGCTGTTGTTTGTAGTTAATTATTTGAGTGAAATTGTAAATTTTGATAACAGTATATATAAAACTAATCTTAATAATGATTAAAACCAACACTTGTACCTAGTGTGGTATATGAACATAGAAGCTTTATTACCTGCATAAAAACATTTTTTCTTACTCTAGTAAGTAACATTGAGTTATAGGAATAGCTACTAAACATATATCCAAATTAATTAAGTTCCTTGCTGGACTTATTTTTATTGCATACGAATTAAAATGGATGAAAGAATAAATTTATTGTTTATTAGAGTCTACCCGCTTATAATAAAGGTCGATTTCTTTTGTAATTTAGTGATTTCTATTTCTGTTCACACATTCATGTAAACTTTCGAGCAGCACTTCGAGTTATGATAGCGTCTAATTTATTACTATGTAGTGTGTAATATAATGTGATTGGTAGAGTCAATTGTATAAGAAGTGTAAGAAAATGTTTGAGTGCAATTATATTGTAGTATTTTTAGAAGCTGCTGGATAGTTACAACGCGCAATTTAAGAATCCATGTTAGTTACAGTAAGAATCGGTTTTGTTTCTGGCCTCGGTTTGTTATATTTGAGCATATTGGAACTTAACATTAGATAAGCGATGATAGCTCAATGTGAGTCTGTTCAGAAGTCGTAAAATGATGTAGGTTCGAATCTAACAATGACCCAGAAGCTTTCGGTGAAGGAATACATTGTAACAAAAGAATAGTGTAGTTAGTTTGAGTTTTGAAAATACTCGTATGGTTACGTACCACCCTCAAGTTGCAAGTGTGTCACCTTTATAGGCGATGATGACTTATTTGACAACGTGTAAGGACACACCGTCGATGGACGTGAATTTGAAGCCTTGCAACTAGTGCGGAGCTCCCAGTGAAAGGAAACTTGGTTATGAAACCATACCATGTTGGTAGGACTCTTTCCAAGTCCATCTGGTTAGCAAACACCCTTCAGTTGAAAATCTCTAACCAAGCACCAGTTGGTGTGCTCCTACAGAGTATAGTAGTGAAAGAAACGCACTAAGTATGTCCAAACATAAATAGCATAGGTATTTAATAAAAGAAAAACACATTATTTTCAAGCACATTTATAAAAATATAATGGATACAATAAAACCAATATATATCTCTGCTTACACCGTTACAATTATAACATTGACGATTTATATACGAATTCGGCAGCATAACATCGACTATAGTAGGAAAGAGTACGTCTTGAAGATTCAGCGAAATTGAATACTGTGTCCCGCAGTCACGTAGCAGAGAACATTGTTATTGAACTCGCTTTAAGCTCCCTCCCATATACTGCTTACTGGAACCAGCAACAAACTAAAATGTAGACATATATTAATCACAGTGTATTACAAACATAAACTACCAGTTAGTCGTGGCTTTCGCCGTATTTGCCGTCTGACTTTACCTATGTTACTTCCTGTGAGATTAGAAATATTAAAGATGAGACAAAAAACACATATATAGTACACGAAAATACACATTAAATAAAAGAAAGTCAAATTTACCATCAGGTTTATACAATTCAAAGTTCTACATATATTATCTTACCAGATTAAAATGCAATTTTATTAATTGCAACCGATTTTTATATTATACCCATAGAAAAGAATATAGTGCAAATACCTCGTACATGTATTTATTCATTATCTTCAAGATTTTAACTCGAAAATGTTGACTGCTGCTCAATGCTTTTAAACGACCTTGGTTCTCTGAAATCAAACAGATTATCCTGGCAAGCACAATAGATACATAAGAAATATATTATTAAAAATAGAAATCAAGTTTCTTCTTATTTTCCTTGCTTCTAGAAATTTCGATGATACGTTCAGGTCGAGACTTCCACTACGTCACATCACACGTTGTACCAACATGACCACGTGACTGTGAGGTAATGGCCATTTCAACCCTGAACTTCTTCTGTGTTCATTCTTCCGTCTTCTGTGTAGACTTGCTGATTTTTCTCCATCGATTAAAATCGATACCAACTTAAATAATGGCTCTAATACTGTTTATTTTATAAATATATTATACATAAAAATTTAAATATGGTCCCTAATGTAAGCATTGATAACTATTTGCCTCAATTGACCATAGGTTATTTAATTGTTTATTGGTTTCTAAATAATACTTCAGTTTTTATAAGTATATATAGCATATATGGAAGTGAATGAAAAAAACTGAAGATATGAAAATACAAAAATATTTTTTACAAAATATGTGTAAAATGGGAATAAAAAAAATGCCTAAAATTTGTAATTTTCCGATTCGAATCTGCGGAGTTCATAAAATAAACTCTCTATGTAAGTACGAGTTCACAAATTAAAATAATCGTTTTTTTTTTTTAATTTGTTAATATTCCACGTGGTCAAATGTGTTATAATGACTCATTTTGGCTTTCTATACTTCGAATATTTATTCACATCTACACTCATTTAATTAAAAAGGACAATAAAATAAATTATCACAAACAATAACTTAAATAAAATATTATAATATCTAAAATTGAATTGTATAAGAACTTACCGATGGCAGCTTGAGTCCACCGCCTCTCTAAAACAGAAAATGAATAAATATATCAATGTTTAATCAAATAATGGTTACAAAAAAATAAACAAATAATTAATTAAAAAAAATAATACAAGTTTTTTTTTGTTTTATAAAAGTTAAAGTAACCGCAGAATTATTTTCGTAATGGTAAATCCTAAATTCCCTCGAAAATATGACTAAATATCTTATGCCTTTGGAATCAAATACACATTAGAATTACTTAAATATTAATATACAAACAAAAAAAAAAACATTTCTATCATTAGATAAAATTATTTTAAAAATTATAAAAGACTAACCTTAATAATTTTCACCATGTTTGAGAATAGATGTTTGTTCCACGAGAAGTGTGTTGCTGGGATGTCTAGCTGAGCAGGAGTGGGTCGAGGAGCACATGCGCGGCACTGGTACCAATTTGCTGACGATGCAACTGCGTGCATCGGTCAGAAGCTACACACTTTTTATTGAAAGATTATTCAGTTTTTAATTTTAGAATAAAATTATAACATAGCTATAATAAAACTAGTTTGTCGTCGCAACTTCGCCCGCGTTAATTTAGATTTGACCAATCCGTCGGGAACAATACTTTTTCGGGATTAAGAGTACCTTTTTTATACTACGGAGAATGTCTTTGCCTATATTACCTAATTGAAGTGTGGGGATGTACTACTAAATCCACATTGAAGCAATTACAAATTGCACAAAATTAAGTCATAAAATAACTGTTTAATTATAATATTTTAATTTCAACAGAAAGAATATACAGAGAAACCAATATTATGACTTTAAGGCAAATGTATGTATATAAAACTTGCATATTAATAAAAATTTACTTTCACATATAAGCTTTCCAATAAATACATCTAAACGATGTTTAAGAAATACAAGCAATTTAGTTCTAAATAGGCCAAGAGCTACAAGGTACGGCATACAAAACATCAAATTCGAGGGAGCTAAACTATTTAATGAATTACCTAAAGAATTACGAGATATTGAATCTTTAAATATATTCAAAATAAAACTGAAGTTGTTTCTAAAAGATAAATATTTTGATGTATAATTAATTGTATACTTTTTTCTGTATATATTATGCTTTCTACATGAATACATACAACATAAGAAATATTTTATTTAAAAAAAAAATGTTTCGATATCTAACACTGGATAAGCTTAACGATTACTAACTATTAATGTTTTACTTTTAAGTATCAATAAGTGAACTATGTTCTTTGAGAAATAAATTCTTTAAACAGAAATCTCATGAGGATCGGTTCAGTACTTTAGGTGTGAAACTGTAAAAAAAATAACAATCGCTTTTATTATATTAGCAAGAATAATAAATATTGCAGATTCTACAATAATAGTTTCTGATTTTTACAATATATAATATGGGACCTCACGAATCATTAAAAACGAAGTTCCAGGAATTCGATATCTTAACTCTACCCTCCCGATACATTCTTGATAATTTAATGTATGTCCGTAAAAACTTTGAAAAACTGAATTTTGTAAAAGACCGGCATAATGTAATTACTAGAAATTGGAATAAACTCGTCGTCCCATGTTTCAGACTTAGCAAAACCAGTAATAGTTTCTTAGGTAATAGTGTTAGGTTTTACAATGAAGTCTCAAAACATGTTACCGATTTACCGGACTGTAAATTTAAGCGCCACGTCAAGCGGGTTTTAGTGTCAAAAGGATATTATAGAGTGGATCAGTATGTAAACGATAGTGATGTCTGGAATTGAATCCTCTCTGTGAATCCAATATAAGCTATTGTATGATATATTGGAAATATATGTACCTGATTGAGTTTCTTGCTGGTTCTTCTCGATGGCTGGGTTGTTTTCCATACCGGTGGTAGTTTTTGACGTTCAAAAGCGCCTTATTAGGGCCTAAACTGAATAAAGTATTTTTGATTTGATTTGATTGAGTAATCTGGTCGTCTTAACTTACATACGAAAATAACAACGTAAATTATTGATAGGACAAACTGTCCACCTGAATATCAAGCAAAGCAGCATTACGAGTACGAACCGAACGGTGTGTTTAACAACATATACTGGCATACAATGCGTTTTAACTTTTTTATATACTTCACGACTTCAGGATTGCGGTTCAGTTGAGATTGGTTAATGGATATACATAGCTATAGGTATATGATACATATACTTCATTAGATAAAAAATAATAAATAGCTACACGCACAAGTAACGTTTCAGGAAACATGCTATTTTTAATCTCTAATTAAACGATTTAAGCAATAACTATAGCGATTGCAGCTAGTGAGTTTCATGAGATAACCGATTGCAAAATATCAAGATTATAAATTTATCTTTTTTTTTATATCATATAGGTAGGAGGCAAACGAAGATGAGAGTCACCTGTTGTTAAGCGATCGCCGCCGTCCATAGACACTAGCAACCCCAAAGGAGTCGCAAGTGCGTTGCCAGCCTGTGTTTGGGAGAATGGAGAGAAAGGGAGAGGGGTTAGAGGAGAGGAGAGGGGGGAGGGGAGGGGAGAGGGGGGAGGGGAGATGGGTCTCCGGCGCTCTCACTAACCGAACGAAACGCAACAATGCAAGCACTGTTACTTCACGTCGGTTTTCTGTGAGAGGGTGATGCTACCCCGGACGAGCCGACCCATTTATGCTAAAACTAATAATAGCTTCAGCGTGGCTCTACCACCTACAATTATTATCGGCTATATTATCGGCTTAGGCTTGTCCATTTTCAGTATTAAAAGAAGCCATGGTCATCTTTTTGGGCACAGTCAGTAGAAACTAAAATTTTTCCGAATGGCATATACTCTTTTATGGCAAGATTGGTCAAAGTTAGCAATGAGTATACCAAAAGGAGGTATAACAGTACTAGTGATAATGAAGAAATGTATATGTTGTAAGTAGTATTGAATATCATACAAGAAAAGTATTTACTATGAAGGTGGCAGGATTTAGAAGTTGGACAAGACCCAAGAATGTATGAATGGATTGTGGGAAGGATAATATGCGTATAAAAGGTGTGAATAACCAAATGACAGCTGACAGAGTGGGAGAGAAAAGCATGTCATGCGACCCTACTTAGATGTGATTAAAGTAAGAAAATGACGAAGGTTTATCTATATTGATATTATAAAGAGGTAAAGTTTATGAGTTTGTGATGTTGTAGGGGGTAATCTCAGGAACTACTAATCCGATTTGAATTATTCTTTCAGTGTTATATAGCTCATTCATCGAGAATTGTCATAGGCTATATATCATCACGGTTAGACTAATAGGAGCTGAGCACAGATGAAAAATGTTTCAAAATCGGGATGTTTTTTCTTTTGAGAACTGCTGCGTGTTAGTATTAGTGTATCTACTCCACGCGAACGAAGTTGCGGGCAGAGACTAGTAATATTATAAAGAGGTAAAATTTGTGAGTTTGTGACGTTGTAAAGTTGTAGCGGGTAATCTTAGGAAGTACTAGACCGATTTTAATCATTCTCTCAGTGTTATATAGCTCATTTATCGAGGAAGGTTATATGTTATATATCATCATGCTAAAGCCATCAGGAGCGGTACACAGATGAAAAAAAAATTAAAATCGAGATTTTTTTCCTTTTGAAAGCTTCTGCTGCGTGTTAGCCCAGAGTAACTATTACTACGCGAAGTCGCGGGCAGGGGCCAGTTCTTCTATACAGTTGATATGAATACATTTTTGATACTATTATTATATCTAATGATACGTAAAATTTAATTGCAAATTATATTAACTACACAGAAATTTTACATAAACGTACTATAATTAGACAAATCAAACTGTAGTGTTATATTGACAAAGCTGCTTCGTACAGTTCGAAGTACTAATATTACCAGATTGGTTTCCACAGACAAGATCATATTCTATGCCAATATTTTATTTAATTTTTTTTTTCGAAATGTAATCGCTGTTGACCTGGAAAGGTCTTTACAGCTTCACCGTACTACATTTTATTTAATATTTGCAATTTCATATATCAGTATGCTTGCTTCGTTTATGCCGTTCGTATAAAATAAAAATGTATGAAATATTAAATTCACAAGTAATATTTCACATTTCGAATATTGTTTTATTCAACAAGCTGAATTTCAGTAAAACTCGAGTATTAAATACAAACATGAGATAAATTTAAGCTTCAAACGAGAAAAGCGTTTTGACAAGACTTTATCAGACTTTACTTAAAATTATAATAATTTGGAATATTTTATCAAAGTCTTATTTTAAGCTATAAAGTATTTTAAGTATAAATGATACATTAATTCACTATTTATTTATAAGACAACAAGGGGCCAGAAAATATTAGTAAATTTCGGTGTAAGTAAGTCCGTAATACTGTTTCTGCTAAACAGCTAGACCGATTTTAATGATTTCTTTTATTTGAAGTTTTTAGTTATAGTTGAAGTGGATAGATGGCATTGTATTCAAAATCATATTAATTTTTTTTGACCTATATATATAAATATATTGCCAGAGGTCTGCCTGATGTTGTGCACGCATATCGCAAAAAGTACTAAAAATATTTCGATATATTTTATTCTTCTTCTTCTATAATAACCTAAAAAGAACTATATTATCATTTAATATGGAGTTATTTCATTTTTAAACAATTTTTCTAAGTACCACGTGGTTAGCTGTGTGTATTTTCCTGCCGTGGAGAAGTGGCGCAACGACTGTGGTGCGCACGCGCAGGACAACAGATGAAGGCGGGTCTCAAATAAAAGACGTATAATCACAATGTTTCAATATTCCGTCTCAAAATTTTTTTTATTTAATATTTTTTCTTATATTCACTACCTATTAAGGTTTGGGGCAAAACAATAGCTACTTACGAGGTCTGTTAGTACGTCTTAATGAATTATTGTGCGACTTATATTAAGCATAAAATAAAATATAATAATATATAGGTAAATTTTAACCTATAGCTGTAAAATGAACTACCACGTGACGTTACAACAACATGCCATCACAAGTATAGAGTGCATCGTGAAGAGTGCGTCGTTCATACCAGTGTTCTGATTATCCTGTTGGGACTATCGAGAAGTTGATTCAGGAAGAATATTGCCTATTATATTGGGAATACGTCGAATTACCAATAACTAGTTTGTTTTTATGCTTCCAGTGTTTTTTTTTGCTTCGTCGGGATTACCAAATGTTGTGGATTACCAACTGCGGGACGAACCGGCGTCCTTGTTGTTGGTGATCCACAACAAGTTATATACATATTCAATAACTTTTAAGAAACGAGCCTACTCCTTTCTCGATGGCTAGCAACGCATATTTGATTCCTTTGGTGTTGCAAGCAATGATGTAATATCATTGATTTCAGGTGTCCATGGGGGTGGTGATCCCTTATTTATTTTATTTATAAGACAAGGGTCCACAAAAACAAAAGCAAATTATACAATAATTCATAAATTGGTAGTAAATTTAAAAATAAAATTAAAATTAAGTAACTATAATAATATGTGTATTATACAAATGAATATGAAATAGGATGAAAAGATGAACATCACACTATTTATTATATAACAACAGATATCCAGAGCTTCATGAAAGGACTGTCGTAAACACCATTGTTCTCATTATATTATTGGAACTATCGCGAAGTCTACCCAGCACGGATGCTATTCTCTTACAAAGCATAACATATATAGAATCATGAACCCTAGCATTTGCAAACATCCCAGAAACGCTACAAAATCGTGGTAATCCCAATAACATTCTAAAAATATTATTATATTGGACACGGAATGCGTTCATAGTCCTCTCACCGAAGTAGATCCATAGGCTGCTCGTATAAAAACTTTGACAAAATGCTTTGAATAGTTGGATTTTAACTTCATTACTACATCGAGCAAACTTACGAATCAACATATTCCCTCTAACTGCGAGCGCTCTACGTTCTCTTTCTATATCATTATTGTCTTTCATTTCCGCCATCCATCATAATGTGGTCCAGATATTTAAATTCATATACTCTATTTAAGGACATGCCATAAAAATGTATAGGTGGTACGTCGTCTGAAAAGTTTTTACCAACAGTGAATACTATATATTCACTTTTTTTAATAGTATACTTTAAGCCATGTTTATTAGCATAGGTCTCACAGACAAGCAAAAGTTTTTTCAGAGCACCAATTGAATGACTGAGGAGTACCATGTCATCCACATAACTTATATTATTCATCATCTGATTATCTATCGTGCATCCTGCATGAATTCTGTATAACTCATGGATAAGGTCATTTATATACAAGTTAAAAAATTTCGGTGAACTTATACCCCCCCCTGTCTCAGCCTACAATCCAACCTGTATGTATCAGAGGTATCTCCCGCCCATCTTACACAATTTTCTTGATGTCCCTACCAATGTCGAAAAACGTTAATGAATTCATGGGGTAAACCGATATACCTTAACTTCCTCCATAATAAATTATAGGAAACTAGATCGAAAACTTTGGTTAGATCTAGAAAACAGGCATAAACAGGTGTTTTTTGACTAGTATAGTACCAATATGGTGACAATCTGCTTAAGAGCTAAAATGACCTTAATGTCTGCTTAAAACTTACCAACGGGAGACCCGCATGTTCATTTGCCACCAATGGGTATAAAAAAAATGTGAATTATTGTTCTCATTATCTTATTAGAACCATGGAACTGTTAGCGATGATAGTATAAAAATCATCAACCCTGGCATATGCAAACGCTATAGAATCGTGGTAATCCCAATAACATACTAAAAATATTATTGTATTTAACACGCAATGCGTTAGTCGTCCTTTTGCTGAAGCTGATCCATAGGCTGCTCATTTAACTTTAATCTGTGATTGTGACGAAGTTGTTCTAAGACAAGAAGACTGATTTTTAGATCGAGCTGACACAGGTGCTTGTGGATGTATCTTTGACTTAAAGTTAGCAGTGAGCTAGACGGGTATTAGACAAATCCTTCCACCATGCCATAATTTTATCATAAACTTTTCCTCTACTGAAAGCTTCGTTTTATGGTAGGATTTGAACCTATATCGTATGATACGGTATCTGAACAGTATATCAATGAGATTAATAAAGTATTCTAACTTTATTGTATCATATATAAAAAAAATTTAAACCATTCCCAATTCAAAGTAATAGAGAATTCAACTTCGATTGCAACGTAATCATTTGACATATTATAAATCTAAAATGTAGGATATCCTTTGTGCTCCACACTGTTTCGACAACGCTCACGTACATACACGTAAATATAGTACAATCGTGCCTGCGACTCTCATTACAATGGCGTTTGCTATTTGCACACCAACACGGGAACACGCGAGACAATGTATGTATGCTTTACCGCTTTGAGGATAAATATGAAAATAATAACAAATATTTCAATCAAATTGCTACATTATCTACAGATTATTATTGTCATACTAATGCAAACTTTATTTATTCATTTGCTAGCTTCTTTGTCTTCCTCTTTCACATTTGCATCTTGGTCCTTCCTTGCATCATTTTCCACTGCCCCTCGGTATTGTTTCAATATGTTTCAAAATTTGTGATAAATAAGTTCACTAATATAAATTCCATAAAACTCCATAAATAATTACAATATTTTTTATAAGCATATTTTATTAATTCTTAACAAAATTAATTCAATAATACTAGAAAAATAAGTCACCTTGAAACATAATATGTTTTTTTTGAACAACATTATTTTCCAAAGAAAAAAAAATGCGATGTACAAATATCATCATACAACATACCAGAATAATCATATACATATTAGAGTAGAGAGTGCTGGTTTTCTACAGAGTCGGCTGTAACTTATGAAATAAATCATAATCTTATTGTATTACAATTCTGTTGAAATTATTATAAATCGGCGTTTGCTTGCGGCTTCGACTGCGCATAGATTTCACCTATCCTTCGGGAATAGTACTTTTTTTGTAAGAATTCTCCCTATGTCCTTTTCTGTACCCCTGAGAACGTCTAAGCAAAATATTCTGATGAACGATTCAATAGTTAAGTAGTAAAAACGTAACAAGCAAATCCACTTTCGCATTTATAAAATTAGCAATTTTTTTTTTCGAACTGACTAATGCTATTGGCCCGATGGACCTTCACAGCATCACCGGACTAAATTAATAACGCTTATATCTAGTTAATGTTAGCTGTAACCACGACCTCATCCGTGTGGAACCTTATTAAAAAAACAGTTATTAGTAAATAATCTAAATTTATTAAATCCATTTACTTATCTACTTTTTTCTGGTACTTAAGTCGCTGAAATTCACAATAACTTTTGATAGAGTCAACAGACTTTAGTAAAACAAAGACTAAATGTTACTCGAGAATATGCTTTATGGTTTTCTGGGGATTTTATCTAAAACGTTGTAGTTTGCAGACAGAGAGACACATTTCTTTCTAAAAATAATTGAAATGTATTTCATTACGTATTCCTACAAACTTACATTTTTTTATAAATCTAATAAGTGCAGACACGTGACATTTACATTCTTATCATATGTTATATATAGATTAGTATTATTATTAGTAAAGTATAAAGTTCAGAAGTAAGAGATTTCTGTACGAACAGCAATCGTGAATTAACATTCATGTAATCCTGAAGAATTTTGTTAAATGATTTTTTATTCTAACTGGTGTACTCTAGAGAGCAGTTGTATTATAATGGTTTTCAGTTATATTTCTCCACAATTTCATTCAAAATATTATTGTAAAAATCTGAAACAGTACAGCTATATCGCTGTAAAACTATTAATGTTAATTTAACTGTAATTTACAATCGGTTAATTAAACCCGTGATATAATGTTGTCAGCGCCTGCCTCAGTGTCATATTTCCTTGAGAAATATTTATTGCAACTGTTCCCTGACAGAAAATGAAACCTTTCACAACTATGCCGTAGGTACCTACCTACCGAAGCGGCTAAAGCAATACTCTAATGACGTTCATAGTAATTGGAAACCGATTCCAATAACATAGGATGCAGTTTATGCATAGTTGCATAAATATTGTGCGCAGTATTGCTTTGAATGTACAGTTTTTATGAAACTTATTTATTTATGTAAAATATAATGTTGAAGATAATTTTAAATATAACGTCTTGTAGTTTGATTCGTAGTCACTAGTACTAGAAGATGAACAAATAACATAATAAGTTTGTAATCTCGTATGCGATTTCTTTCACAGTATCTTTGAAAAAACTTGTCTCAACTCACCTAACCTTTCTAAGTTACCACATTGTGGCAAGGAAATATTATTTAACAACTAATTTCGTTGTAAGGTAGACTAGGAACACTGCAACGCCCAGCCAAGTTTTATTTGAATTGGTCATTGATATACAAAAACGCTAGATACACACTTAACGCCTCACAGCCGGCACACGAAAATGAGTGCAACGTGCAGTCATTTCAAATAGTCTCGCGTCGCTTGCGTGCTTGTACAAACAACTTTCAATCATTTATGTAAGGTTTATTTTGCAAAATCAAAAGTTTATCGCCCAACTATACCCACGTATGTATATTGGGGAGTTTTTGCGGCCTATTTTAGGCGCTACTTTCATTCGAAACTATGCGTTTTGAGTTTTTATAAGTCAATGCAACTGGTACTAAATTACCTTAACTTTGTATTAATTACGTATTCCATGGGGCATGGAGCCATGATGAAATAAGATATTATCTTAGCCCTTTACAAATATAGAACGAGAGCTTAGATTGCAATCCTGTAACTTTAAGTCAAGATTATAATAATTTACTTAACTTTTATTTCGTATTATAATTGGAATGGGATCACTGCACTGTCCTTTCATGATTATTGAATGTCATAACACATTCGTGTCAGCATTCGAAGTATTACCTTGCTTAAATATAAATAATCGAGATAGGTTACTGATTCATTTAGTTCTGTGGGGTCCCGTATTTACTCTGTGCTTTATAACATTTAAGCATGTTGACCGATACAAATAACACTGTTAATATTTATTTTACTAGCTTCTGCCCGCGGCTTCGTTCTTGTGAAATAGTTACTTTGGGCTAATGCTAATGTAAAGTTCCTGAGATTAACGTGTTCAACCAAACAAACACTCTTCAGCTTTATATATTAGTTTAGAAGTATTGATTACCAATAGTACCCGCGACTCGACTCACAAAATTATTGGTAAGATGTTTTTTACTAAAGTTGTTTAAACAATATGTAGTTTACTTTATATATAATTACGAATTGCAAGGCCTTTTTGTACACATTATTATTATTATTTAGTACTTATAAAATGAAGCTACATTGATTGGCTAGAGATTCTAATTATGAATACAAAATTATTTAATACGTGTAAGGTTTAATATTATGAAGGCTTTTAACATTTTGACTGTGATATGCAACGTAGAAGCGGTCTCCATGATTAAATATAAAAGTTAGATTAATGGTAACTCTGGTGTTTTTGTTCAGTATTTTTTTCTTCTACAACTGTCTACAGCATTATGTTGTTTGTTATCTTATGGTTTAGATAAAATATTACAACAGACTTTACTGGCTTCATTTATTTTTGAACATTCTCCTACTTGTCTCATATATCATTTACTTACTGTGATAAAATCTAATTAAAGAATATTGACATGATTAAAAAAATCGGTTAAATTAATCTCCAATTATTAGCACACTAACACAAAGATTATAAAAAAGAACAGGCAGAGAAACAACCTCATATAGTATGTAAGGATTATTATTTGCAAATACTTTACATTTACTTGTAGAACATAGTATACTAGCAGAAACGGTAGACTTTGATCCGGCATGATTAATAAAAAAACATTGATAAATTAAATACCAAAACTATGGACAATTGTAACACCAAAGGCATTACCGTTATGTTTACCGACCTTTAAGAGCGTGTTTTAATCATTTTTTCAAGAGCCCCATATCATAACTCTGTGGAAACATCGTATCAGACAACCCATTTCACTGCGCTGGCGTATGTATAATGAAGCTTCTCGAAAAACCTTAGGGTTGTTGCAATTCTGTTAAGCTTTATGTGGTAGCTACCGGCGAGCGATGCGAATTTGGAATGACGATGAGGGCACCATATCGAAAAGTTCTTCAAAACACTCTCTCTTATGCATGCGGTACAGCAAACATAGAGACCTAATGTCTCTGCGAAATTCTAACGGTTCCAAGCCGAATTTTGTTTCCGAAATGACTACGCTGTTGACGTACAACAGGTTCTATGCCGCATTCAGGATCTTCAATAATGCGAATAACTTCTTTTTAAAGGAAGTCAAAAGGATAAAGATGGTACGCAGGAGCACGAGCCCAGATATTCGAACAGTACTCCATATAAGAACGTACTATATTTTATCACTTCCTACGTATTGCAACTTCGTTTAACAGTTTACAGTACTATCGAAGATGTACTGTATCATGTATGAAATTTCCCGCACACCCGATTAGGCCTCCCACGGCAGCGGCTCAAGCCTAGATTCGATCCCTCGGTAGGGAGCCCTTGAGTGCGTTGCTTGCGCGTTACGGTGACACACAAATATAAATCACTGCTACAACACTACACGATCACCCCCACACACGTGCATGCCTACACGCTTACACATGAAAGTGGAAGGGTTTACTTTTTTCCCTTATCGAACTGAAAAGCTGTCAATTTTCCGATAATAAATATATGGAGGAGTTGTTGAGGCGTGTATGCTTGGTACACATATACGTTTCAACAACTCATACATATATGAATGGTTAGCTAGGTCAGCTAAGATAGGTCGCGATTTTGCATGCAACAGGTAACAGCCAAGCCGAGGTGTGCCGTGCACCCTTGAGCTGGTCGCCAAAATAAAATCGGCTGAGTGCCTTAAGCGCTTGCCTTAGTAGTCCGGTGAAGCTGTTAAGAACTTGCTGGGTCAATAGCGTAGACATTACGAAAAAAAAAAAAAAATGTATGAAATTGCATACCAACATGCAACGATAATATAGCTACCTAACTAAAAAAAGTACTACTACTTCAACTTAAGATCATTACCGAAATGCATTTGGTATAAAACGACCTAAATATCTCTGGGTTTTAGGATTCCAACATGAGAAAACGATTGTTTTAATTTTGAGAATTATTTCTAGCCGTATTTGATTTCATAAATGTCATTTATTTAAAAAAAAAGTGAACATGGAACTTTGAAATAGACATTTACAAGAGAAATGTATTTAAGATCAATCACAGTGTGTATGTTTAGGAATATTGGCCCAACATCGGAAAAGCCAAATTACTGTATAATTTTGTGGACGTCAGTGGTATAGCAAGCAACTAATTGTATATAACATTGATGCCTTAATTTTTTTGTTTTGGTTATTTTCTATGTATGTTGAAGGAATATTTGTACCGTATTCTTGTTGAACAAATTCTCAACAAAAATGAAGAAAAAAAGGATACAGGATAGTAAAATAAAATTTTGTGGTATTTAGAACTTTGATCAAGAATAACCCTAAGACATAATATTTTCGATGGCCGACAGCTAATCAGATATCATTGGAATATTACTGTATAATTGCTCAATCTTATATATTTCGTATTTTCATTTTGACGTACTTTGCAAAATGCTGTTATGGTATGTGGGAGGTTTCAATTTACATCATAACATACTCCACCACACAGAATTTTCCACCTATTATATTGAGCAATGATACATACTTTCACAATATGTGCTTTATTCATTAAAATATTGTCGGTATAAAAGATTCAATTGAGGTGTTAATCGAATCTTAGCATTTTGAGTCGTGGGGGTCTAGTGGTTTGACCAGCGGAATATAAATTCGATGTCCACAGGCTTGAACCCAGGCATGTACCAACGGATCTTTCGGAATTAACATAAATTTACTTCCTTAAATTATTAGGTAGTTAAATAGGTGGTAGAGCCACGCTGAAGCTATTACTGATTTCAGCATGTAGATTTAGCACCACCCTCTCACAAAAAATCGACCCTTAGTAACAGTGCTTGCATTGTTGCGTTTCGTTCGGTCAGTGAGAGCACCAAAGGCCTACCTTCCCTCCCTCACTACCCTTCCCCCTAACCCACAAACACAGGCTGGCAACGTACTGGAAATTCCCCTGGTATTGCTAGTGTCTATGGACGGCGGTGATCACTTAACACCAGGTGACTCGCAGGTTCTTTTGCCTCCTATAATATAAAAAAAAAACATTATTGGCTAAATATTTTACTTAATTTTATATGAACCCTGTATAGTGAGAGATCGAGGCTTATGCTGAATCCATTACAATCGTAAACTCAGCGACAGCCAGACCGACGTTCCGTCACCTCTGTGTAGATATTTCATACTTTTCTTCAACGACTCGATATTATGATGTCTTCCCTACACAGTCCAACTCAGTTTCTGTAGTATATGGATTTTTGAAGTCAGTGACTCTTCCAAGTTTTATTGTAGGGTATACAGATTAATTCGAGACATCGTCTAGATTTGACAACTTTTGACATAATGCTTTTACATTTTGTTATTTAATATTTTTCAGAGTTTTTGGCGGGATTTCAGTCTGTCATGTAGTGGATTTTATATTTTATTCATAATCTTGTGTTTCTTGACTCTATATTGTGTAAAGTTGGTGGTGTTTTACGTAATATGGTTAGTTTATTGTGCATAAGTGAAGTGAATGGAAAATAATACCACGGAGCATGAAATTCTGAGGTGCCACAAAAACTCCCTGGAGGGTTCTAACAAGAGATCCACCATCTTGTTAGAATATTGATTGACACGACGCTTGATATTGTAATGATCGTGCGACGCTTGTAATATTATTGATTACTCGACAATGGCAGTAATAATCTGAGGGAATGATTTCCAAAAATAAAGTTAAAAACAAAAAAATTTTTTTCAAATGTTGATAATCGTCAGATAGTTTAACCCCTAAACTGTCGAAAACCACAATTACTTAAACTCCATACAAACGAATGTACCTTATACCAAACTGGCTTGAATTTAAAAACATGGTCCAATATTGATAAGATTTGGATTTTAAAAAAACGAGCAGAATGCAGCTATCTTTAGCATAGACGCCTTGCAAATTTGGCAATAATATATCGTTGTTTGGTAAACCATCTTCGGAAATTGTATGTTTATAAAATTCTGGTGTGCGAGTCTATGTGTTCATATTCTTCTTTTAGACTGTTTGGATGGTTTTATAATCTTATTTTACAAGGTTACCTAGATATTTGTTAGCTATAGTTGGACCCAGAAGATGGCGCTATTTTATAAACCAAGAATATTATTATTTCTTTTTCTAACCAAATCTTTTTCAGCTTCCTAAAACTTCTCAAAAATTTTTAATTCAGTATTTATTAATGCTCTTGGTTTAGTAAGGTTACAGAAAAAAACACAATATGTATCAATCATACAATATGTATTTAATGTAAGATACAGTACTTGTGACAGGTGGACAAACATTGTATTTTGAATAATCAAAAAAAAAAACTTAACTATCTAATATTGAACAAAATTTCAAGGAATTCATATTATAAAAAAAATAAGACATTCACGATATTATGCGGAAACGTGTGATAAAATAATTGAGGTAGATTTACCCATCGTCAGTTGGGATTTCAAATTATAATTAATTTTCGGATTTTTAAGGATATAAAGCAAATAAGACAACGCACTAAACATTATACTATATATAATTAAAATATCTACAAATTGAATATAATTAGTGCACAGTATTTGTGATGCACGTACATACATACATACATTACTATTGTATTCTCGTCAAAAACATGTACAATAAAGGAGAACATTCATATAATAAAACACATAATATAGGAAACATTATGAAAGACAACGCGCATACACTTAGCACTAGAGTTATCCCGCGCCTCCGCCCGCGCCCTCTCCCCATACCAGGCGCGAACCAACATTACAGTACTATGCAGAATAATAATACTTAATAATAAATACTTAACTATTTACACTCCATGAGTTCTTTTTTCATGTATCCATAACGACCTGAATAATATTACAACTGATAAATAGAAATCTCACGCGATATTAATAAGTAAATAAATTCCACGTTGTCAGCAAAATTATATTCATTAAATAAAATAAAATTGTGATGTCCATAACACACGGGTACATAACTGGCTCTCGCGTCTCCCGAATCGACTGTAATTACTTCAATTTTGAATTAAACTAAACCGGATTTGAATGGGTCTGTCTCTGCATCACGGCTGTAATGTGTTTCACGCCTCAAACCGTAAACATTACTCCAAAAACATATACACGAGACGGAAACTTAGCAATTTCGACGAAAAATACTCTGTTACAAGAACAAAAAACCAACAGATTTTGCATGCGAGTGGGATCGCCCGAGTAATTATTACAAAAATGAAAAGTGTCATTAAATTAAAACTTAAATTATTTATTAGTTATTCGCTGAGCAAATGGAAACGGGCCGCGGTCCATACGCACGCACGCACGCACGCACTCATGTACATACACGCACGCACGTACACGCACGCACGTACGCACGTACACGCACGCACGCACACACACGCACGCAAGCACGTACGCACTTACACGCACGTACGTAAACGCGTACGTGCACGCACACCGGCATGCAAAACCCACACAAATACCACAATCAAGAACAATATTACGACTATCGTGGCAGTGATATATAAATATATAATCTCTTCGCGCTTACAGTTTAAATGTTTATTTATACTTCCGACAATATTACAAACCGCCGCGTGACGGCTTCCCGTTTTACAAAATATCTCTGTAGCTTTTTCAAAGGCTAATCCTAAATTACATGTTAATATTACTTTAGACCAAATCTACACTCAAACTTTAGGAAATCAAAGTTGCAAAAAAAATTACCATAACGATTTTTTTTTGATCAGAGGTAAACTTAAATATGCACTCGATTTATTTATACACAAAATAATAATATCTGTATGTGAAATACGTTCGTGATTTTCATTTTAACTTCATCCAAGAAGCGCGAGAGTGCTCTATCATTCATTCTGATCCAAACACTGCCGATTTATTTGAGATCAATTAATATTTATTAAGTCCATTTTCTTTCACGGGTCGAACAAATAAAAAGAAAACACTTCTGTGTTATTGGTTTTGGTGTCAAATTTCACTATAAAAAAATTATTTAACAAAGCAAACAAAAAGCGAGCCAATAAAATATGGCACTACCATCAGTGCTGTAAAAAAATTATACTAATTTATTTAAATTTATAAAAAAAAAAAAATAATCAGTACATTGGAAAATATCCAAAAAAGGGAGTCTAAAACTGTATTCGCTTATCAATACGATTCCAATAACACACCGAACGAACAGGCACCAACTTGACTACTAGACAAATTTTCCTAAACACATCTTTGGGTCTATGCGTATCGTGTACCAAATGCACGCGTACCGAGTGCACATATACAAAGTACACACGTACCAAGTGCATGTGTACACAGTGCACGCGTACCGAGCGCACGTATACAAAGTACGCACGTACCAAGTGCACGTGTACACAGTACACGGGTACATGTACACAGTGCACGCATACCGAGTGCAGGCGCATCGAGTGCACACGTACTGAATCCATGTTCGATATCACTAGCGCCGTCTCGTTCACACCTTCCCCGTCGGAAGGAGACGGCGCTACCCCTCACTCGCCATAGACACAATAACCGCTACCGTCCTCGCAACAGCCGCACACGAGTCACCCAATATTTAATTTTCCCTATCCAACCGACGACGTGCGTTTCTAAACACGCCTAAGGCTCCCTCCTCTATATTACAATTACGACTTTCTCATTATTATAGACTAAGTTTTAATTTAACACTAGAACACGTTTCTAAATGAATCTCCTCCGTTCGTAAAAAAGCGATCATGTGAAAATAATGTTGTCGTTACATCGTCCGCCGTTCGTAGATAAATTCATACTAACTTAACTCTACGGGCACTAACTAAACGAATACTAGCGAGATCGTGTGAGCACGGAACACTACTACAATTTAATTCTTTTTACAAACTATTGTATAATATCCCTTAAAAACGCTATAAAGGCATTACTTTCATCTGACAACATCTGTATAGGGGCATCAAAATTTTCGTTACTTCATTATATGTACGCTAAATTATCGATTTCAACAAGCGCCTTTGCGTGATCGAGATCAAAAAATCATAACTCCAAAATGTAATATTACAAAAACACTTAACACGAGCGATTTCTAAAACATTATTTTTTTATTCTAATCGTTCTATATCTAGGATCGGTGAATAACTGACAATGTTGATAAACATTCGATAGTCGATAATACATATCGATAAATCGACAACAAATCGATTTGTGTGATATCGATATATAAATAAAACTTTATTATTTCTGGAGTTATCATAGGCTGATCGATCACAAATTCTATATTTTTTTATATATTGCTCCGTTATAATATTCCTTATACGATAATCGCATAAATAGAAATTATCGACAGTTAAACATCAGATTTCAAATGACAACTCTGAAATCAGTCCACAGTTTGATTAAAGCATTTCCATTGCAAATAATATTGGACAAAATTTTGTACATACATTGCGGTAGCTTTCTGAGCTAAGATTATGGTTCAAATCCTTTTCTTAAAGAGTCTTAATAACAAACATTTTGAGTATTTGTCTTCTCAGAGCAAGAATTAAAACCCAATTTTATCTATATATGCAATAATAAAAACTAGCATTAATAAACGATAAACGTGATATTTTTACGTCGAATTAAATCGATTATTTTTTAATAATGAAATACATTAAAATAGGTATAAAATGTATGTGTATACTCATTACAATCGCGTATATAGAAAAACTATTGTCTTTCTTAAAGGGAATCTCTTTTTTTCTTCTTACATAAACGTCGATAACGATGAGAAATAAGGAATTCTTAATATCATTCAGCTTTATAATCGACACTTTTATCTCTAAATGATTACACCAAAACACATAATTAATTAAACGACTTCAAAGCTTACGAATCTCTCTCTCTTCCTGACTATTTGTCCCACATGGTGGTGGAGTCAGCCTTCCGTACATTGACTTCAAAGCTTACGAATATATATATTAAAACAAAGAGCAAACTGATTTCATTGTTCCCATGTAATTCAATACGCATTCGTTACGAGACTTTATTGCTTTTAACAAGACCTCTGACGTCATTCGATATTCGATCAAAGTGTCGATATGAAAGAGAAAATATCGATATTTTTTCATATATTTTAAAAATGAATGAACCGGTCGAAAATATAGTGTTTTCCAGGGAGAAAATGAATTAAACGTATTTCGCGAATCGTCTCGTTGGCATCTCGTATTATTTTAAAAACAGGTCTTAGTTGTTTAGTACAATACTAAAGAATGCGACATCAACACACCTAACACTCGAGTCATTAGTGACGAGTTTTACATATATATGTAACATTTTAAAATATGATTTTACATATATATGTAACATTTTTTTGTTAAATTATACAGTGTAACCTTGTAAAATAGTGTGTTTCGAGTATTTATCACAAAAACGACAGTGATAAAGCTACGAGATTCGGAGTTATTTTCGTCTTTAAAACTGTAATTAGAGACGAGATGCGAACAAAACGAGTCCTGAAGAACGACATTGTAACTCGTATTTATATTGATTTTTTTTCTACATTTTCTTCCACCATTACCGTATCCCTTATTCGATCATTAATTCGAAACATTTCACGGGCAATTTAATATCGACTCTTTGATATAATCTCGAACATTCCATAACCGATTGTCAATTACACTCGGACGCCGTTCCAGAACTGTACACATATACCAATTATATATAGACTATTGTATAATAATTATAATTATTGTATCACACAGATATATATCGCCTTATAACGTCATGTGCGTGGAAATGAACAGTTTTATAATAATATACTTCTCTTATCACAAAACTTTTATTGCTAAATATTCAATCGAACTTCGATCCCGTTAAGCGTATCGTTCCCGACACGTCGCCACGTGAAATTCGATCCGTTTATAAAAACATTCATAATATACATAAAAAAATCTTCATTTGTACTTTGTAAATATATTCGAATAGTGACGTATTTGTTCCCAAATTGCGACAGCTGCCACTGAAGTTCACCGAAACAGACGGGAACAAGTGTAGTGGAGTCACGGGGCCAAGTGTCGAGAACGCACCCACAAGTAACGATACGAGAAAATGTTAAACTAAAACACAACTCGAAATGGCAGTGACGTGATACAGAACACACGAATACATCGGAACAAACGAACAGACAGACAGACAGACAGCTGTTGATTCCATTAAGCGTTCGTAATCTCGCTTCGACATATCGGAACACGAGAGGACCTTAATATACTTATCTAAACTAACTTTGCGAGTTTATTTGTCAATTGATATGACTACTACCGACGGCTATACTCTGATAAAGTGAACACTATTTTTTTTTAATTGGTACATTATAGTTATAGTAACGTGCTTAGGCACTTGGTGACTCATGAGAAACGCTGCTAAATCCGGAAGACACACGAAACCGTAAAAAGAAATCTTTACTTCATCGACTCGCACATCGTTCTATCGACGTTGGCACCTCAACAAGCGAAAGCGACAGACGAAACGCGGGGACATTTAAATTAACTAAAAAACAGAAAAAAAATCACTAAAAGCAAATGATACTACATCATACAACTAAGCTAAACCTTTCCGTAACCTCCTATACTATGTACAACGTTGGCAGTGATGCGTATCGCTGGTCGCTCCTTATCGACATCGATACAATATCCCTAAACAAAAAAAAAAACCTTAACACTATTTATATTCAGACTAATCCCGTCCGCTAGGCTCCTGTTCAGGACAATTAAGCTAAAATCGCACCTATTTTACAACGAAAAACCCTCTAACCTCTCACCGTAACTGTTTTTTTTTTTTAATTTTATTAATACATTACATTTTTATACATCTATCTATGTACAGTACACATGCAGATTTGTTCGCGCGGCGCTCCGGTCACACTGCGCTCTAAGGCTCGAATCTTGAACGTTCAAATATCATTATAAAAAAAAAAGGTAATCATCAGTCTTGTGAATTATTTTATTTAAAACGGCTACTAACAACGAACTAGCAGCAGTCTATAACAACCGCGTCGCGTCGCGGCTTTTACGAACAACATTCTTTGGCGATTTAATTTTTACCTAAACCGGACACACGGGCTCGAGAATCAACATCTGTCCCGGCTTGTGTTACACTAATGCGCATCGAAACCGATCGATAACCACACAATATACCGATAACAAATCGAATACAATCGATAATCGACAAGTAGATTTAATTCCACAGCCTTTTGAACGCCTCAAGTCAAGCGTTACATGTTTTCAAACATCGATATCGACACATTCGAACATCGATACCGATACTTTCAAACATCGATATCGATACATATGTTAACAACGCTCGTCATGGATATTGATGATAAAGGACAAAGTGTAACACGAGCCAAACGAATCACAAAATTATCGACCACACGGCCAAAAGACATTGCCGCCGTACCGTCGACCGAGCTTTCTCTTCTTCGCGCCGCTCACCTCGACCCTCTCCGTTTTCTCATCTTCTCTGTACACCATCGAGTAGCTGCTGATGCTGACGGTGGAGGAACTCTTCGGTTCTGACTTCCTCTTCTGCTTCGCGAGGAGATTGTTCAGGAGTCGCGAGGAAGTGCAGTTCCTAGGCGGCAGGGTACGAAGCGGGTCGTTGGGCACGCTGGGCGAGTTGAGCAGCCTTTTCACGGGCTGCGTCGATGACGGTCTCCGATACGAATCGCAGAAATGCTCGTAAAGCATCACCTTCGTGGTGACCGGCAGCTGGACAATCTCCACCCTCTTTATACGTTTCACATCCTTCACCGGCACCCATTCGTCCTCCAGCCTGTAATCATAAATCCCAATCAGACAAATGTATTGACACATATCGTGCCACATAGAGATGTAGCTGCAAACACATTATATCTATATATCTGTTTATATGACAATATGACGCCATAATGTACATAAAACGATTTATAAATGCTCCCGAAACATTTTCGACATCCGTTCAGTTAACATCTCAGTTGTGTTTGCAGCGGTAATGGGTTGCGATCCCGTTAGAAGACTAAGAATCAATAGACAAGTAGAAATCAAAATACTGTGGTGTGTATTAGGCATATACATTACAATAATCATGCGCGTCTAAAGTCTATGGTTACTACAACAGAAAAATGACCCGGTTAGATGATACACGTCAATGAAATAACAGCAACAGTGAACCAAAAAAAAATAGTTATTCTTGGGCCGACAACCCATAAGAGCTGCTAGCAATAATAATATGTAAACCATTTTGAACTTAAAAAACGTTGTTTAACCCTAACCGTTGTTTGTTTTTTTAAGTCACTTCAATTTTTAATTTTTAAAAACTGCCAATTCATTATATAGGTATTAACAATAAGACCGTTTTATAAAAAATGCTATTTCCGCAAATAATATTAAATACGCTATGCTAGCAACTTGAAGTAGAAACAAAATATATATTCTATGTGGCACTTTTATTAATTGTTGCTGAGAGAGAATCCAATGCGGCGACATAGTAATGGTGACTAATTTATTATTTGTTTACATATTTTCTATATCGGCAAAATTGGTAACCCAGCAACAAGTATCATGCCAAGCGTTATACTTTCCGAGGATCAGCAGCATATTTCGTATATAAATGACGCCAATGGAATTTTTAGCGCGCCCAACACTTTTTTGGCTGATTAAAGACTTTTAAATAATTTAATTTAATGCTTTGAATAATTTATCACATGATATGTGATTAATTATTATAAATGCATGTGATCCCTAAAAGGAATAAAGGCAAAGAAATCGTATGCGCGGTAGTGACGTGCGTAAAAAAGCAAACCATGTAATTCAATGATATTATAACTAAAAAACTATAGATACCTTAGCTACATGATATTTTGACGAAACAAATGGCACGAAAACGCACACATAGGTAAATTTTCTTAGATAAAACGCGGAACAATGATGGCATATTCTGAATATCGGTGGTGAAATAGAAATAGTTAAATGTTGCTGCGATACGATCGGGTTGACGGAGCAGTCGTCAAAAATAAGCTAATTAAAAACTTTTTAATTAGACGCTGTCTTAGTGCTATGACGTATAGTACAGTAGTTATAATATCATTGATGCAATTACATAAATTAAGAAAAACATATGACTAGGGTTGCCAACTGTACTATAATATATAGTATTGTACTATATTTCGGGTTGGCGTACTATATACTGTTGAAGAAATATATAGAACGCAAAAATACTATATTTTCAACACCGCACGAAATTTAACAACATATTTATTTTTAAAAATAATTAACGCGCTTTTTCATTAAATTTTGAGTCAGACGAATTCGTGTAACCGAATTGGGGATTCCGAACGCATCTACAATCTTTTGTTTTTGACTCCAACTGATCTCTGTTCTCTATACTAACTGGAGGCGCTGGCAGCACCTCAAAGTTGTCAATACCAATCTAAAATTCAATGTAATAAAACATAACACGTTTATCTCAGGCAAAACATTATATTAATTAGTAATAATAAGTAACAAATATATCTTTGTCTATTTTTTATTTTTTCCATAAAATACTATATTTTTTTAAAGTGCACTATATTTTTTGTAACTTATTTTGAAAAGTACTGTATTTCGTTGAAAAAATGTTGGCAACCCTAACTATGACGTTATTATTTTCAGAATAGGCATTGCTCTCGACCTACATACATATGGTAATGGTTAATGATTCTTCGATTCTGAATGAGAATTGATTTATTATACACAAACATAGTTTTTTACATAATCCCTATGTATAAAAAATTATATGACTTCAACTTAAAACTTTGATACTTGAACCATGTCACTTTATCTTTCAATTAATGGTAAACAGAAATTATACGGAAATAATAGATCTCTCATCTGTCTGTATTTTCGGATACATGTTACAAAAATGAATTTATTTTGAAGTTGTGCTCCGGTGAAGCTGTTAAGGCCTTACTAGGCCAAAAGCGTAGTCAATTCGAAACAAAGAAAAATTTTTGAAGATCATATTTGGTTACAAAAATGATAGATGATGGAGTGATTTAAAAAAACTTATCTTCTTGAAATCTCGAATATATATAATGTATGTAATACAAAAATGAATAAATGACGGAGAGAATTAAAAAAAAAATACCTGGAATTTCGAATATACATTATAAAAAATAATAAATTATAAAATAATTAAAAAAAACATATCTGGCTAAAGTTTCGAATTTATCCTAGAAAAATAATAGACGATGGGATGATAAAAAAACACATATTTGCTTGCATTTTCCAGCTACTAGTATAAAAATTAAATAAATGATAAAATAACATGAACATCATATCTGGTTGAATTATCCGTCGAGTGTTATAAACTTAAAAAAACCATGAAATAACATCTGACTACAACATCGAATATATGCTACAAACCTCAATAGATGATAGGATTATATAAAAATAATAATAATAAATTTAGGATAAACACTAAGTAAAATGATTATCTTTGTATAAATTACAACTTAGCTGGGAATAGACATTAGTTCACATCTACAATTAAGATTTTTCTTTACGAGAGTAAGCAGTACAGATAAACACTTAAAAGGTATGAATACAAATTTAGGTATACCAAATATTAATAAGTGTATAATAAACCAATAGTAGTGAACAGGCTCCTACGCATTACTTATAATGAACCCACCTGACTTTACCTGTGCATCGCAACACACAATTATACAAACGCGACCTATTCAGTGCTGTTGGATTATACAGTCAATATTAAAAATTCATATTAAACAAAATTATATTAAATTTAGTGTTCAAACAATAATTCAAAGTTAATTTAATTTTGTTTTTGTAAATCGACTTATGAATTCACAATATTGATTTCGTATGAAACCTAACAAAAACGATTTTCGTTCGAAACGATTTTCCTCGTAATTATTCAGGAAACACAATGTTATTAATAAATAATTGACATAGGGCCATTGCAAATTGATATAAACTACTTACAATATATTAATATAAATTCTTCAGTATAGTCAATATAAATGAAACACTAATTTTTTTATATATTTTTGAATTTGTTACAAATATTTCGCACGTTAAATCTGAAAAATTATCAGACAAAGATACTAAATTCCACAGATGTCAACAGATGCTTCGGTGTTTTCATTTTATTTCATACATGAAGCAATTTTTAAAAACGGACAACTTTTTTCAAGACAACTGAAACAGTGGTTGTAGAGTACAGTTCAAAGAAACGATATACCATAAACTAACATCTGTGAGCACGTAATAGTGGCGACTTGCAAATGAGAAACTTAATTGGTAACAAAATATAACTATGTATAATATATATAAACAGATCCTTAAACGTAACATTACGTTATTTGAAACCATCAGGGGACAAGTTTTTGCCAGTATTTTATAAAAGGGGAAACCTTTTTAAAGTAGTAAAAGTCGCGTCTTTCTGTAATACATTTCACGTAGTCTAAATATTTGACATCGATTACACATATCTCTAGTATTTTTGATTGTCTTCTATCACTACAAAGGATTCATTTTACATCAATTGACTTTCTACAACTGAAAGGCGGAAACTTTATCACTGGAACAACCCACAATATACCTACTATAACTAGATACCTATCTCGACTTGCAAGTGTCCTCACAATGTTTTCCTTCACCGTCTCCAATAGTTAAGAATTGTCATTAATAAATTTTTCTGAACTCATGTAGGTACGTCGAGTTTCCAAAAACGAATTAATAAACGATCACAACTTTATAACTTGAAATATTTAAATTAAAAAGTTCTGCAAACAAACAGTAAACGTTATCAATTGATTATTTAAGAAATATTAAACACGTCTCTGTTAACATTAAAATATGTCATCGATTTAGATAAATATTATTATATTGTTGATTCCACATAAAAAAAATCACGCTACACAGAAAAACCACACCATTCCGGTCGTCCTTCATCTGTCACATGTCTCCCGTATTTCAATATCACCATCATTCCTGAAAAGTATATATTGAAGCAAAACTCACACGTGAGGCGGGTAATATGTGACGAGCGCTTCGGTCCTCCTATCGGTTACGTTGTACCGCGTCGCCGTGAGCGCCGTGTGCAGCGTAAGCGTGTGCCGGCCGGGCGGCTCGCGCAGCGGACACGCGCCCCCGAGCCGCCACCTCGTGCACCGGAGCAGACGCCACGCTAGACCCTCCATCGTACCCGCGTCGAAAAAGTCGAACATACGAGCTGGAATATTAATTAACACTACGGTCATTTTAACAAAAGCAGACTTCAAGTTTTTTAGAAGTAAAACTTCTTTACGCACGCAAGACTTGGGGAGTAAGCTGGTGAATGCGTCACGAGAGCCTTACGAAAACGTGTGATCGGGCGAGGCGAACGGAAATTGAGAAGGAGATACAAGTAAGCGAAGATACAAAGAGAGTTACGTATTAGTTAGTTACAATGAAAACCCGTGATAAATGTAAATATTTGTAGAAAATTAATATATATGTATCGTATCGTGTGGTATAAACTATGTTCGTGTTTTATTTTTTCTTCTAGTAGATTACTACATGCCATTGACGAATAGGTAATGTTATTCACAAGTTTCTTGCGATCGTTTCAATGAACTAATAAGATGGTGGCCTTCCTGTTAGAACTTTCCAGGGTATTTTTGTGGCAAATCAGAATCCATGCTCCGTGGTATTATTTCTGATCCACTTCACTTGTGCACAATAACCAAACTATATGTAAGACACCACCAATACTACATGACATAGAGCCAAATAACACAAGATTATGAATAAAATATAAAGTCCACAACACGACATTCCGAGATACCGCTAAAACTCAACTTTAGGGTTTTAACCGAATCTTGGAATGTTTATATTTTACTAGCTAACTAAGCCATGCGTTATATTGACCCAGTTATTAAAAAATAAATTCAAAATTAAACCACCGCCCCATCTATCTCGATATCTCATCTATAACAGTCGGTCCAACAGTTTACTGTCAACAAACTAGATTAAAACGCCATCTGTTCGAGACCGAGAAACTTACAATTAATAAATAATAACCAATATTGACAATTATTGAATTCGCAATTAGAAAATATTGAGGTCATTAATCGAAATATAAGTTATCAGGAATCGACGTTGAGATTTTCGATTTTTCAGATTTTTTTCGGACGCTGGCCCACGCAGCTTTTTAATCTTTCATAACTTTTTTATAAAGGTGGGAGAATAAATTTGATGGGAAAAAATGGACAATTGATGGGCATATCTTCTACGAATTTTCAACTTCTTATTCGAAAAATGAGGGCCAATTTCCCGAAATTCGTAGATATAAACTGTATTATATTTGCCTAAATATAGGGCTCTTATAGTCACAAGAGATCTTTCATTTCTTTGACTGATTCATAAAAAATAGATTACCTTTTAGTCAGTATGCAAAATGATGACATTCTAGAGTCATAGATCTACAGCGTGATCTATATTTGTACCTAAATTTGTGTTCTTCAGTTCTCATATTTAGAGCGGTCAATAAGTATTCCGAAAGAGGCTATGGTATAATCATTACGACAGCCCACGACGTATTTGCGATTTCAAACTCTGAGTGATCGACAGTTCTAAGTTTTTTGCACATACAGGACTACTACAAATGTTTTCCTTACGATGTTTTCCTTCACCTTCAGTGTTACCAATTTAAATTAGTAAATGTGACGCGAATTCAGTAAACTGCGTTGGTTCATGTCGAGATTCGAACCTGCCGACCTCGAAATGATACTTCACCGGTTAAACCACCACGACTATGCTGGAAGTATGAAAATGTCTCGCAAGTCAATTGGAGTTTTGTTCGCTAAACTTTACAATATATTGTAGATATAAGAAGAATGGATGTAACTCACCAGACCACGGTTGCCGACGGTATCGCAGTTTCTTCCCGTTTCTCCTGATAAGCTTCGAGCCAGACTCCGAGGTTTTCCTGCTGCCGCTCCCGTTCGGTGTAGACTCATTGAAATGATTGTTCACGTGCCGCTCCAGTAATGTCTTAAATTAACCAATGCACCTTCATTTAATTGTGTCACTTAAATTGAACATAATCTTCTTGAGGATGAACACTGAACAAATTTTCATAGTCACTATTTTATGAGTTAAATCAAATAAATAATATATCCATTTGAAATGTGATATGACGGGTATGAAAAAAATATAAATTAATAAATATCACCACTAAAATAAATAACATTCTGAGTATTACAGCTTAACAGTATAATAAAGTACAATGTGAGCACACCAATATTTTTCCTACATCTCGACTGTAGAATTTATAATTTAGAGTATTTTATGTTTTTCAGTTTTAACTATAAAAATATAAACATCTCTTCGTTATACAGCCAACAATAAAACGATCGTTACGGTGTTATTACAACAAAGTTAAATACGTATTAAATACTTGCTTTAAAAAGGTTTCGTACTAAATACACCGCGCTCGCCCGAGCCAAATTCGCGTTATCCTTTTTTCACAAGTCTAACCTAACCTAACCAAAGCGAGACAAAAGAGCAAGATGGCGAACATTCAGTGAGCGCGGTACATTTAAAACGTAACCTTTTCAAAGCAAGTATTCAATACGTATTTAACTTTTTTGTAATAACATCGTTAGTGTTTAACTATTTCAACCATTATTATCTAATCTAATGTAATCTTAATCATTGCAAACTAATAATACTTGTTCACAAAGCAATATAGATATTTTTGTTGTACCATTTTAAACTAAATTGTAACAAATAAAAGTAATGAGATATAAAAGACATAGAAGGATATACAGAAATTGTTAAAATATTTAGCAAAACGTTGTAACTTTGCTTTTTCATTTCACTGCTTCATTCGCTAATTGGTTTAACAATATGATTGTTAAAGATGTATGAACAACAGATCTTAATGTGAAAGTATGATAATAACAACAAATTTAGAACCAAATTTAAATTTACACATTTACTACAAACAATTGAAATTGTCATGAGTGAAAAAAGAAAGTACTTCAGTTTTACTGCCTACGCTACTTGCGTTTTGTTTCTACATTGTTTCACAGCTCATCTCGTTGTAGATAACAAAAACAAAATCGAAAAAAAAATACACAACAAAGTTTGTTGAGAACAACAAATTTATTGCTTAAAAAATGTAAACACTGAATGAATGCAGCTGTGAGGTTCTGTTGAAAGTTTTCATCCTGTTCATGACGGACCTTGGGAAAGAAAACATAACACAACTTTATCGATCTAAATCTAGGCCAAGATAATAAAACGGGATCATAAACCTTCGTTGATTTGTGATTTGTGACGACATCAAGACGTAAAGTTATCGGTAACGGAGCGCTCAAATAAGCCAATAAATTGATTTTAAGAAGGACAGAATCCTAAAGAATCGCCATCTTTAAAGGCAAATATATATTTTTAAGTGACATAAAAATTGTATAGTACATTTCCAAACAACACGCGGTTTTTTCATGTCAAATTTAGGTTAAATGTATAGAAGACAATGACCACACCACATCAGCAAACACTACACTATGCTGCACTTCCAAAATATTCAATAGTAACAACTACTGAGTTAAAACTAGTCCTTAGCAAATATATATTTCAATAGACCATCATAATACTAACAAGAATAACCTTTAGAATTAATCTGAGATTAAAATGAACGTATAACTCAACCTATTTAAAATTAAGGTGGCCCAATCAGCAATTGCGTGAATCACCAAAAGTGCCACGTATCCAAATCTTCATTAAACTGATAAGTAACGTTTCAAAATATCTCTTAAGATTATCAAACTCTTGAAATTCTATAACACTATCAACTGCCAGTAAAGGAAGCAGCATAAGGAAACCTAATACTTGAGAGAAATGTTCCGTTGGTACCATGAAACGGGAAGATAAAAAACTATAGATGTATAGAGATAATCAAGCCACATCGACGGCTGATGTGGTTACTAAACTATGTATATGTAACCCGACTTAAAAAAATATTTTTACAGGTAGTAACTTACCATAAAGAGTTTTCGATTTGCAACGGAAACCATCCGAGCATTCCAGGTCCGTTCTTGCCGAATGTTAGACCTTAAAACTGTGCTGTAAATAATATCAAGAAACGTAATTGTACCTGAGTGGAGAATCGCCTCTCGCAGCCGTCGACGATGCACTTGAAAGGTTTGTTGCTTCCGTGTGACAGTGTGTGACGTTCGAGCCATAACCGCGAGCAGGACGGTTTGCCGCGAACCTTGCATCGCTCCCACAAACATACATAGTTCTCTTTACCGACTTGCGTTTCAACGTGCGCTGCCTGAAAATACCAACAAATAAGACTGAGTGCGTTTAAGAAACGTCAATAATCTTATAGTTATAACAATTTATCTATGAGAAGTTTTGGCGAAGTTCTTACATTAATCATAAAAGTAGGAATAATAACCTAAAATATTACCAACCTGTAAATGATCTAGAAGTTCAGGATCACTCTCGAACTCCTTTTTGCAATTCTCCCAAAAGCATACAATTACTGTCGTCGTTGTATCCGTACTAGTTTTTCTTCGATCATTGTTCGTTTTCACTGAACTTTTAGGAGGAAACCTAAGGGTTTTGGGTTGCTTCAATATTGGACTCTTTTGGCACTGCACATCCACTGAACACAGACTAACACTTAATGATAACGATGAGTCCTCGTCACACTCTTTACTCGTTTGCGAGTCACTCGGAGAATCAATCGACTTATCCGTACCTATGCCTGACTCGGATTCAGTTGTAGTACTACAGAAATTTGATTCTATCACAGTGCTGTGAACATTTGACGAAATATCTTTTAGAACGGTAATTTGTGTGAATATTGTCTCTTCTCGCCTCGCGACCTCTTCTACTTTTCTCAAGTCTTCAATGTTATCTTTACTTATTTTACGATTAAAATGTTCGTCTACACTTATATTTGTTTTCTGTGCTGTAAAATCTTTCAATTTCTCTGATACATTATTAACACTTACAAAAGGCCTCGCGGACATCTTAATTGTTTCTAATGGAACAATGTTATTATTCACAGTTTTGGATAGCCAGGGTATATCACAGCTGAATTTATTAGATTCGCTTGAATCTGGTTCCTTGACAGTACTGCTAGGTGGATCAGTGCCCTGAATGGGATTATCCGGTGGTTTAACAGGCGCTATTGGTATACTACTACTGTGGAGTGTGTGAGTAGTAAAGTTCGTAACACGATCGTAAGACGAAGAGGGATGATTAACAATTGGATTTGAGCACACCGATTGTGATGAAGACACTGTGCTTGAACTCGTGTAACTCCAAGTTTCCTTAACGTTAATATTTGGCACTGAAGTTACGATAAAACCAGGCTGTGGAACTAAAAGAGGATGACTAAGGTTGACGGCGAAGTTTGGTTTCGGTTGAACTGTCATTCCTACAGCCTGTATTCCCGAAACGTTTTTATTTATTACCGGAATTGATTGACTCGTTACCGGTCCTGGTTTATTCACGTTAGGATAAGTCGAAGATACGGCATTCGCAAGCTTTAAAAGTGTACCGTTTATAAGAATTTGTGCCGCGTGCTGATTAGGTATGTGATCTTGCTGCCTCTGTGTTGTTAGCTGTGGAGTTGTAGGCAATACGAAATTTGTTGGCATCTTTGCCATTAGATTAGGTATTTGAACAACAGTTCCGTTTATATTTTGCATCAAGGGAAAAACAAACTGGCCGCTTAACTTTGTAGGGCTTGACACGTTGACGTTCGGTCTGTTGAAAGCTTGCATATTGTTTTGATGTCCTAAAGTTTGTGCCTGTAAACCATTATGCGGTATTCTTAAAGTGGTTAGCATTACATTTTGAGGAACAGCAACAAATGAAGCTAAATTATTTGATGTAACAGTACCATTGCATGGTTGTGGTATGTTTATCTGGTGACAATTTTGTAGGTTCGTTACAGGCACATTAAGAGTACTGATATTGCCGTTTACAGTCATGGATACTTGTCTTATACCATTGGGAATGGCCGGCTTCGGAGCTGCATTAATATTATTCGTATTACTTTTCAGTGATTGATTTTGATTAAGGTTGACACAATTCTGTTTCTGTAGTTGTACTTGTTTCAGGTTATTTGCCTTAGACCATGTCAGATTTTTGCTGTTAGCAATACATGCAGATGATTTACGGTTTGTTCTCTTTACTGGTTGTACTTTCTTCCAGGGCTCCTTTTTCGCCACTGCGGGTTTAGAAGTTATAGGACTTAGACTAAGATTATTTGATCCACAAGTTACACCATTCATTCTAATATCCAACGTTGTTGTAGAACTCACTACACTATTGCTTTTACTTGGTTCCGGTTTTAGAGGTTGTGATTTTTTAGGTGATGAACTAATAGTGACTCCGGATCCTATTCTCATCCCGACTAAATCGTTGGATACAGGTATAGGAATTTTACGTTTAGTGATATCTGTTTCTAATTTTTGGATTGTTACGATTCCATTGGCGGATGGGTTCTGTGTAACTTTAGTATCCAATTTTTGTCTTTTACCATTCATTAACCCATTAAGAGGTCGTGAAGATTGCTTGTCTTTCGAGAACATTTCTGATCCACGCCGAACTTCAACAAAACCATTCATTGTCGTATGTATTTTCTCACCGGTTTCCTTAGATCTACCGAAGTCAATACTATTAGGGACATTGGAATTGGAATAAGATTTACTGAGATCGGTTCCAGTTGATCCTTCATGCACAGTATTTGAAGACGGGTAGACAGGTTTACATAAACTGTCGGTTTGCTTTCCAACATCCAATAATACCTTAGGGCTAAGCGTCTGTGATAAGTATGAAATATATTTTTCTAAGTCGTGCGTAACGCCGTTTTTTGGTAGGCACTTTTTCTTAGAATCTTCATTAGCCACCGAATTACAATCTCTCTTAAGGCCGTTCTGCGGCTTCATTTTGTGGTTGAAGAATTCTGTGATCCGGCGGTGAGTGGGCGGATTAGGTCGACGTACAGGTGCCGGTTGTACCGCGAGCCGTCGCGGAGCCGGCGGCGCCGGATCGTTCACCCACGGTGGCATGCGCGTGCTCGCGCCCTCCTCGGCGGTGCTGCACGCCGACTCTGGACTGCGCGGAGAGCGCGGTTCCGTTATGTCGCTACCGCTGCAACCGCCGCTCTCTGTCGGGCTCAGCACCGCCACACCACTGAAACAAAATACGATTAACTATTAATTACACATCCTTAGCTCGGTATGCACGTAGATTAAGTCATTTGGTTTATCCTGCGCAAGAAAAGTTGTGTTAAGGCGTGTGGGGAAGGACGTGAGCAGTTCGTCGTCGCAGCTCACAAGTTCCGACGCGAGGTGCATTGCCCCGCGGTCCGGTGCAGTGACGCAACGAGGTTGCACTGACCGTCCGATCGTCCGCCCCGGACGCACACATTATTATTTTCGGCCGCCTGACATTCACCGCACGTAAGCCAGACAGTGCCGGTTGCACACTGTGACGAATGAGCTAACAATTTTACTTATAGTAAAAGCGTTAGAAAAAGAGTTTTATTAACTAAGTATACTTTTATATTCACTATTGTTATACGCAAGTGGTAGATATCAATCATAGGTTTAAATTCGACGAGTACGTGACGTTATTCGGACTGATAAAGTATAATACCTATTTACCCGCATGACGCGTTTGGTTCTCACGTGTAATATTTATGCTGAAAGCATCCATCGCGTAAACCGTTTTAGATTCTTTAGTGTTCCCACACGAATAGATATGATAACACCATTTTGACACATTACGAATGAAAGAGATGTATTGTACGATGATGAACTTTATGTCTATTGTGTGAATGTTATATTTTCGTCAAGATGTCGCGACCAATAAGTGGGGGTAGCTGGAGGGTGGCAACATCTCAATCCGTCGAGAGTCCACCCTCAGACTTTGTGAAGCCACGTCGAACTCGAGTCTAGGGCTGCACTCTCCCCTCCTTTGTCTTACTTTGCATCGAGCTTTGTTGGTAATTGACCCAATTTTCGTAGAAGTATTTTCTGTTAAAGAGCTCCGATTAAGTTAAATTAGATATAAAAAAAATTGTTTTAATTTATAACTTTTAATCAGATCAGATAATCAGATTCTATACAATTCCAAAAACATATCATTAACAGTAAGTACTACGAAGTAAATTAAACGTTATAAAACTGACGTCAGAATAACCGTAAAAATTAGTAGTTATAGAGTAATCTTTATAATCTATATAGATCTCTGGAATATTGTCTTCCCCTCCTACAAATACATAACATTTCGGTTTTCATAATAAGAGTAATAATAATAATAGACTAGCAGCCGCCCGCGACCTCGTCTGCGTTTGTATATTTATAAAGGATTGTATTTGCGCGGAACCCTACTACGTTTTTTCTTCAATGAAAGTTACACTACCTATAGCCTCCTACCTGTGAAAGCCCGGTCCGAATCAGTCCTAGCATATTGAAGATCAGCTGGGACAAACAGAGCGACAGACAGAAACTTTTTTAAATTAGTTTATTGTTATAAGTTTCGTATGTACAGATAGAAAATAGGGTGGTTCGATTTACTTAATTATATTAGATAGTTATCAGCTGAAATGTTATCGTATATCAAATAATTACCATCTCATTTAAAGCATTGTTTATAAGAGATTGGTACTAACTGCAAGTTCTACTGCAAAAGTACCAGCACAAAATGTATTTCTGCCGCAAAATATGTGCCGTTGTGTTCCAACTTGAAGAGAGAGCGAGAGAGAGAAAGAGAGTCGACGGCACTTACTGGCACAGAAATTCTTCTGGATACACAAGATAACATGTTAAGCCAATTACAAAAAAAAATGTTTATATATCCATTAATGAATAAGACCGCGAATCGATTTACTGAACTACAATTTCAAACAAGCCTTCTCGAAACATTGTGTCGTATTGATTGAAACAAAGATCGGCGATTCATTTTTTGCGAATTGTCGAAAGCAAAAGTGGGCAATTGTCGACACGGCGGCACGGCGTGGTGCGGTGCACGCGGTGTGGTGCGGTGCACGCGGCGGCGCGGCGCGGTGTGCCGACGCGCGAGTATGTAGGTGAGACGGACCGCGCGGACTCGGTGCAAGGTCGCGCCCGCGCCGATTCCGGTCGTTCACCCTCGCTCTTGTGCCTTCCGATCTTACAATATTCTACTACTGTAATATTTGAGTCGTTGCATTTCAAAATAAGCTAAATCAAATTTTTGCCTGCCCTAATATTTTTCGTTTTTTTTTTTCAAGACCTAAAAATGTTGTACTGCTATATCTATACATATAATAAGAACTAGCCTCTGCCCGCGTAGTAATAATTACTTTGGGCTAACGCTAACGAACAGCGGAAGCTCTCAAGATGAAAAAAATCCCGATTTTAAAACATTTTTCATTGGTGCTCCGCTCCTACTCGTCTTAGCGAGTACCTTCCTTCCTTCCTCAATAAATGAGCTATAATAACACTGATATTTCAAATTCGACCAGTAGTTCCTGAGATTACCTCCTACAACCTCACAATATCACAAACTTTACTTCTTTATAATATTAGTATAAGTATATACATATGATAAGAATGTAAATGTAACGAGTCTGTAATTTCAAAAATTTTGAGAAAAAAAATTGTTGGAGGGTCGAGGAATAAGTAATAAAATATATTTCAACCATTTTCAGAAACTGAAACAGAAACAGACTGTATGATGATTTGGTTGGACACGCATCACTGTTAAACTATTGCGTTCACGATAAAACCTCACCATAAAACATAATATCATCACAAAAAAAACTGTAGTCCCGTGAAGTTGCTAGGTCAATAACGTAGTCAGTTCAAGAAAAAAAAATCATCACAAAATCATAAAGCATATTATTCGAGAAACGTCTTCGTTTCATTAAAATCGTTTAACTCTTTCAGAAGGAGAATATTATATCACTAAATATTATAAAACAAAGTTTTCTGGCACTTCTGTCTGTTCGCAATAAACCCAAAAATGACTGGTTTTCAGCAATGGATAAAGTGTTTAATGAAAATGTATAATTTGTCAAGGTCCTTTTAATTATCAGGGCGGACAACGTCCAACGAACCCCGCTATGTATAAATTGTATCTTAGACACAGTAAGCACAAGATTGTTTTTTGCATTAAGTTTAATGCGGACGAAGTCACGAAAACAGCTGGTAGTGTAATATTTATAATTCTAAAATTCATGTAGAAACAAAAACTTTGACATGTGAATTTTGTAGTCCGGTGACGCTGTTAAGACCTTGCTGGGTCAATAGCGTAGACATTTCGAAAAAAAAAAAACATGTGAATTTAAATTATCTCATTGTCGAGATTTGGTTCAGACATTTTAATAAAACTCATGACAATACATTTCTACCGTTGTTATTATAACCACAAGTAACAAACAATAACAACTATATCAACACTTAAATGAGAATATGTAAAAATAAAATATAAAAATTTATAATTCCAATGTTCCTTCACAATAAAAAATACCGTAAAGTAGAAATTCCACTGAAACGAAGTCGAGTCGCAAAGCTATGATGAGAATAATTGAGCGTGACCAACCACAGTGCGACGCCATGTGAGTGCAGCGATATTATCGCGATGGCAAATTAACGCGATGCACGGCCGTTATTGTACCGTGTCGCCCTCCGCGCTGCCGCACAGTGCCATCGCCCTTCGTGGACGGAGTGCCTTATGAATATCGACTGGACGCTATTTAAGCTATACCCAATTAACAGTTTGTCGAATACTAATTCTTATTATATAGCGAGTAAATAGTTGGTGAGTAATTGAAATGTTCTTACTATCGTGCTTTATGTAAGGCAAGTCGAATTTCGGACAATGACACAATGTATAAAAAGGGTCATGACGTCGCGCTTACCGTAATGTTTTTTAAACTGAAAACTGCTTTAGGCGCGTTGAACGGTATTTTTGACAAGATCTTAATTTATAATTTCGTGTCATAACATGCTATGTAAACATGACCGACTGTATTACGTTTCCGCTGCTTACGTCAGACTAACGACGTGTAGTATATAGGCCTGTGTATATGTAATAATGACATTTTGCAGCTCATAATACGTTTGAAAAAATTATCATCATCATCATGGACAGCTCTTTTCGACCTACTGCACGGCATAAAAAATAAAAATTATCATATTCAGTAATAATAATCTTCTAAAATAATTGATGCTGAAAAATAATATTTAGTGAACATAGTTTGATCTTGTCATTTTATGATGTACTAAAAAATCAAAATGTAAAAACTAAGACGTTATTCTAGACTTTGTTGAAAAAAGTCGACATGGTTGGTTGTTGCTTGTGGTTTTTTATTAAAATATATTATTTAACAATCCTTGAACTTCGTACTAATCCAAAATCGGGTGATAGACGAAATTCAAACAAAAGGTAGTTCGAACAGAAGACAGTTAACTGTAAAATATTATGGAAAGGCTTTGCTTTTTTTATATATATATAATATAACTAGGGTAACGGATAGACCCTCCAGCAGGTAGTTCATAAGGTAAGATAGAATTATTTATTTACCTGTGTTTATTCAAACGGAGACTCGGGCCGATTAAGATTAAATTTTTGAGCTACTTTTTTTATTAAGGTGGTGTATGATTTAAGAATATTTTAATGTATAAATCTACTACTACTATCTACTGATGGAGAATATATTTTTAACGTTTGATTCATTATTTATCATGTGAAATCTGGCCACATTTCATAAATATTCAAAACATATGTGTTTCGCTTGGGCATTATATCTTACCCTAATTATTGATAAATACATTATAATATTGTAATTATCTAACCGAATTACACTGTATCTTCACAATGTTTAATATAATTTATATATTATGTACAAAATATGTTTAACAAATATTCAGGAATAGTTATGTAATAAGTGCAAACCAGCCGATAAGGCGCGTAATGCCCTGCCACCGAGTTCCGTACGCCCGTTTGACGAGTTTCTAGGAAACGTAGCTCACGATCAATGCTAATTGTTCTGAGAAATGAAATAATACTACACGGGTGGTAATTACATAATCAAAACCGGGTACACGAGGATGGGGCTATGTTGCATTGTTTACTGAGAGAATTAATCATTTTACCATTTACATTAGCTTGGTACTTCATTGTTTCTATTCCAATAATAACTAGATTTATTTTATCTTAAAGTTCAATACTGTTTAATACGGTTTACTAAAATAAAGTAATTACAAAATTCGATTTTGACGTGATATCGTCTTATAAATCGATGAACGCCGGCTGCAGTCCCGAAAAGGCATGACTCATCGTCACATTCCGCCTGAGCCGAGCGTGCAAGCGAGAACGCAGAACAAACGATAGAGAGCCGCGATCAGCTTAAACGTTCGGCTTGCGACGCATTTATCTCTCTTCCACTCCATCGGCCGATGCGTCCGTGTCGTTATCACGTGAAATTGTCGTCCGTCAAACCTACTTTACAGACAATCAATTTTTTTATTGAAAATAATAGTTTGATTAATAAATTAGACAAAAATAATTATGCTTTTTACTCTAAAATTAAACAACGATTACTACAATCGATTACACGTGTTTCGCTCCGTCATGGAGCATCATCAGATCGATGTTGACTCTTCCGTGGCGCTCGCAGATTGTCAGAGGCAGAGATTACTCGTCAATCTACAACATATTTTAATTGATTTATCAATAATAATAATTATTATACCTATATTAAATATATTTTTACAATTAATATATACAAAAGAAATGTTTATTAATTAATTAATTTTCTTTTTGTTGTAGTTAGACGCAGTAGTGGTCAATCGGTTCCAGGCGGAGGTGCAAAGTAGCGTCCGCTTTAGTATTCAATGATGAAACTCCACAAAGTAACGCCTTTCTTCAATCAAATATATAAAATTAAACGTTAATTTCTATTCCGCATTTCGGATAATGAAAGCCCATCAGACGCGGGACGTTGCATGCGCCCGTACAGTGCATACGCAAGCGACGCGACGCTACGAGGACGCGTAACGAGTGGGCGTACAAAAGCACAAATAACACGTCAACCGCACATGTAGTGGAGAGACCCTCGCGCGCTCATAGCTCTTCCGTCGCATCGCATACTCTCCCCCACACAATTCAGATTCCCCTATATTGACAAGTTTCGAGTTACGACTACGGTAAAACTTTTATGAGAATCAATGAAACGCTGTTTATTCATACTTCTTTAAATTTTTACATACTTTGATATCACCCCTTAGTAAACTATTATTACTTACTAGCTATGCCCGCGACTTCGTCTGCGTTGAATTTTATGTAAAAAAAAGAGTGATTAATAAAATAATCGAAATGTATGAAGTCCATTTACTTATCTGCTTTTCTCTCATACTTAAGTCACGTCGTCATTAAAATTACAATAATTTTTGATAGGGCAAACCGAATTTTTAATGAAACAAAGACTAAATGTTACTCGAGGATATACTTAATGATTTTCTTGGTGAGGTTTTGTCGTGAACACAGTATTTTTGCAGTAATACGTGTTTTTTATTTTATTACCTCTTCTGGACACCTAAAACAATTTTTTATCACGAAAACCTAAAAAGAACAGACTCGTTATATTTACATTCTAATTATATGAATAGATTAATATCTAAATATTTTACTAAAACCTATCACATTGAATTACACTGCCCCATATTACATCTATACAACTATATTTTATATTTAAAAAAAATTTGACCGTCTAAATGATCACGATGAAAGTCACATAGTCATGTTTTTATATGGAATATATCTATATTATTCATTTAATTGTAACTCGTTACTAGGCGGCGAAAGGTTATGTTTTATTAAGTTGATTTCTAAATTAACACTGACTAAAAACCGCGGGCGATTGCTAGGTCTTCCGTACGCTTAACAACTGAATAATCTGTTTGAACATTAGAAGTACATATAATCAAAATAGTTAACGTTTCCGATTTTTTATAATGTAATATAAATCATGGATTCTATTAAGATAATTGGAGAATTGCGACAACAGAAAGAAACATAATCCCTAAAGCGACAAACGTAAAGTCGTCGTAATCAAAGCGAATTTCCAATTGAAGCTGTTAAGACCTTGCTAGGTCAATAGCGTAGTCAGATCGAGAAAAAAAAAAAAAAAAATTTCGGGGGCATAAAATGAAAAATATGATTTTGTTTAGCGTTGGAAATTGATCATCACGCGGGGGTCCGCTCTCCGGGGATTTAAGACCCCGTCGAATTTCGCCCGGGGTTTTTACTTTGTGACAACGGAACCCCGCTGAGCACATGTGGCCCCCGGCCTGTCAGTTGCCTCAACATATACATGCCCAAAGACACACTAGAATTTTAAATCCTCAACGTGCTTATAGAATTACCTAAATACCGAGTATTTAATTAAGCTAATCAGATGTAATTACGTTAATTAACGCGGAATAGTTTATTAAGTGTATTTTAAATCTAAGTTTTTTTCTTCTATGATTTAAGCCACAAGCGAATAGGTTTTTTTTTATTATTTATTTTTCGAACTGATTAGGCTATTGACCTAGCAAGCTCTTAACGGGGTCTACCGGACTACGCACAAATAGAAATTATATGTGGAGTTACATTTCAAAATGAGCCAAATCCGACTTTATAGCATATATTGTTTATAGCATAGAATATTTTTTTTTAGATTTTCACTTTTTAAACACCGCGAACGAAGTTCACATTTTGTTATTTATAAAGTTTTTGTTTCTTTTATAATCTTCATATTTTATATGATTATACAAAATTTTAATTTTAAAATAAAGTAAAGTATTAGAAGAGATTAAAATCGGCTTTGGCTCATTTTGAAATATAACGATTCACACATGAATTCTTTCGGAACAATTGTATATAGTTCAAAATCGATCACGTAAACATCAAGTAAATAGCTCTATTAAATATACAAATTTTGAGTAAGCATGAGCCTAATAACGGCCTGCGTCTTCATCCGTTTTAATCCAGAAAATAAAAAATAATGACATTAAAATACAGCCTACCGCCGCCTGTGGAGAGTTATAGTAAAATGGATAGCATAAAAACCTCCGTGAGAAAGGGTTTACTTTTTTTTTCCCTTATCGAACTGAAAAACTCTCAATTTTCCGATAATAAATATATGGAGGAGTTGTTGAGGCGTGTATGCTTGGTACACATATACGTTTCAACAACTCATACATATATGAATAGTTAGAGCTAGGTTAAATAAGATAGGTCGCAATTTTGCATGCAACTGGCAACAGCCAAGCCGAGGTGTGCCGTGCACCCTTGAGCGCTCGCCTTAGTAGTCCGGTGGAGCTGTTAAGACCTTGCTGGGTCAATAGCGTAGTCATTTCGAAAAAAAAACCTCCGTGAGAAAGAATAGTCAAGTCTCCAATGATCCGTCAAACCATGTTGAAGTTCATCGACCTCAGATATATCCGTACAAGTAGTAATTACGAGTCGAAACGATTTTGGATCAAATATGACGAATAAAAATAAAAGATAAATAACTCAGCAGTAAGTGCTTTCACGCTGCATAAGATGTTCACAAAGAAACGATATTAAAATTATTTTCCTACTAATATTAAATTCCGTGAAAATTGCAATTAATCACATACGAACATTTTTTTATGTCCGTGATAATATGTATGATATTCTAATGTCGACTAATTATGTGTAATTCGGTCCTCAACTTGGAAGTTTTATTTTACCTCATTATATTTTACTAAGAAAATCATTTAACAATCATAATAATTTGAATAAAATAAATGTTATATTAATTAGCCTCGGGAATGATTTCGAGGAAACAATTACATTTTCGTCTGAAACGCGTGACAAGCGCTATTATATATTTTCAAAGAATTCGCAATTAAAAAGACGGAATGCAGGCTGGTCACGATAGTTTCATAAAATGCAACGTTCCTGCTTTATGTTATAATGTTACAATAAAAACCAATATTTTTTTGTTGTCCTATTGGACAGTTTTCCATTTTCTGGAATAAAATATCTCGACACTTATATATTCTCTAATATTTCAAACGAATATTTCCTTACATTTGCTTATCTATGTTATAAATAATTAATAATTCGAATAGTATGTCTGCATACTTGATAGACATATAATAGACCCATTTATCTAAAGAACATTATTACAGTTTGTTTCTTCATACAAATGTGATATTCTTAATATATCATAGCATATAATAAATTCTACGAACTTTAAATTATCTCTTATGTATTAAACAACAATACTTTGTCGAATGTAAAAACTAAATCACACTTCACTATAATTTGAAACGTATCGTAAATAACAACGCAATCGACAATAAATCGAACGAAAGTGAACGAGAATCCACCGTGTGTCTAGATCGGAAAGAATATAATCCTGGTTGCGAAGCTATCCATCTGTCACAACGCGAAACTGGTTTTCAATGTCGCACCGTGATATTATGTCACCGAGCGGCGTACATTACGTCATTACTACCCATTCATTTGCGGGTGAAAGGAAGTCGCGTGAGAATCGTGTCAGCGAGGGCGGCCCGCGCCTCCCTATCGGACCCTCCCCCTTTATTCCCCCCTTGCGATTATTATGCTAAGTCGGCAGCGCCTGGGGTGAGTATTTCGCGCATCTGCTATTTATTTACGCGTTTTACATTCATGAAAGCCGTGATTGCCTAGTTACAAGATCAAAGGAAGTACTGTTAGTTCAAAATTATACAATATTTTTTTATATTTATTTTCATCACGGAACGACATATTGATTTTTCGTAATTTTATATTGAAACTTGGAAAAACTTTATTAGATTACTTATTATTGCATAAACTCTGGTTTAGCTAAAAAAAATAATTTTAGGTCACCAAAGTAACTATGGTAAACATAGTGTAATATAAAAAAAGTCCTTAAGTCAGTATGTTTGTTTTAACCTTATAAAATAGACTTATATGTCATTCTTTCGACCGACAGAGAGGCGTGAATATACATTATTACGTTCATGGGATTGCGTAGTCACTCAGCTGTGTCGAGGCGTCGTCCTCACAGTTCATTACGTTACGTTACTAACTTATTTTTTGCATCCCGCCAAGCGATAATATCCCCTTTGACGTCCGTCATAGGGTCCGCTCTTTTATAGTGGCGATGGGAAATAGGTTACGGGGCGCACCCAGCGTGACGCTCCGCCAAACGTAGTTCAATTGATTTCGTCGCCGGAGTGCCATGTCGGAGTGCTCGTAATCGTTCCGCGATACGAGTTTATGAAAAAAAAGAGCAATAAAACGACGCTCGATTCCAGAAAAAAAAAACGCACGATACCATATACTTCAATATTTTATTATAAAACGCCATAGATAGTGGCGTTATATTAACTATAGTTAGTTTAAAAAAAACTCATACTTTTTCTTTGTTCCTTAGATACCGCTAGGATACTATCCTTTGTAGCTTTGTACACATAACACGTATTAATAATGTTAGAATACAAAAAATATATACAATTAGCGGACTCGGCGGACGTTGTCTCGCCCTGATAATAAAGAATACACCTAAACCTTCCTCGTAAATGACTTTATCTATTGGTGAAAATCCTCATGAAAACTCGTTCAGTAGTTTTTGAGATTATCGGTAACAGACAGACACAAACGTGGCAGAGGACTTTGTTTTAAAATATGTAGCGATAGGAATACAAATACAAATCGATTCCGTAAGATAAAGTTCGTAAACAGAATATATATAAACAATATAGAAGACGAGACGAAGCAAACTTCGCAAAATCAATTTCCCTTTCAAACGAAACCGGCGATAAACCGATAAACGTGTTAAACTATCAAACAATACTTTGGACAGTTACGATACCGACTGAAATTCCTAAATACAGAATCTATATAAACACAGATGTTGTTATATCTGAGATAGATAAACTTCAACAGCGTTTGAAGACCACTATAGAAGTTGACTAAATTTTGATGTTGATTAAATAAGCTTCAATGCCACCAACATTGGCTCGTCGCAAAACTTCAGTATTTCGCACTTTGTCGGACCATCTGATCTTCATGATGGTACGAAGGCATTTAAGGTGGAAGCGATCCAGAGTGCGAATGTGGCGGCGGTATACACACCACGTCTCAGAGGAATATAGGAGGTTTGGCAGCACGATTGCCATGTAAACAGATATTTTCGTGGCTAGCTTAAGATCATGCGAGCAGAAGACCTTGGAACATAGCTTACCAAATGCCACAGCTGCAGCACCCACCCTGCTATTGATCTCAGCATCAAGGTCACACTTAGATGTTACAGTGTTCCCCAGATAGCGAAATTTATCCACCTGCTTCAGGACATCCTCACCAAGTTTTATGGTCAGTGTCTCGTGACCGTGTATGTCCAGGGACATCACCTCCGTCTTATTGACACTGATCTTCAGGCTAAACTTACGACAGGCTTGGTGGAATGCGGACATCAGCTGCTGCAGGCCGTCTGGGGATTCTGCTAAGAAGCACAAGTCATCAGCATACATGATCTCAGTGATCAAGGCGTATGAGACTTTAGTGCGAGCCTTAAGTCTAGCCAAGTTGAAAAGACTGCCGTCTGTGCGGAAGCGGATGCGAACTCCTTGAGAAACAGTTTCTAAGACTTCTCTTACTACTACCGCAAAGTATAAGGCGAACAGAGTAGGTGCTAAGACGCATCCTTGCTTCACCTCACAGGTAACGGGGAAGTCTGTCTGTTCACCGTCTACGGCAATGCAGCATTGTATGTTATCATGCAGAAGTCTGAGAAGTCTCACAAACTTTTCTGTGCACCCGAGCTTACCTAGCACCAACCATAGAGCTTCCCGAGGCACGCTATCGAAAGCCTTCTCCAGGTCAACAAAGCAAAGGTACAGCTGACGATCCTGTTCTCTGCTCTTTTCTTGCAGTTGACGCACAGAGAATATAGCTTCACATGTGCCTCGATCCGGTCGGAAGCCAAACTGGGTTTCTTATTATTATTATTAAGTAAAATATTGTTATTGAGTTATAGCAATTTAAAACGGTCGAAGTCGCTGGCAATAGCTGGTACATTTTAAAATACATAATTCTAGTATTACGGTATACAAAACCTATCAATGTTACTTCATGAGATGGTGAAGAATCTTGAATTTTAATCCTTAACACAACTCTTTGGATATCAAGAACTATGGTATACATAGTAATCCTTTTTGACCGCTCTTAATGTTGTCGGTTAAGCCTGTTTAAGTTCGGGCTTAAAATATTATTGTAAGATTCTAAAATTGGTATTTATTTATGTTTAAATTGTCTCAATGTTATATATACGTATAATAGAATACGTATAATGTATACCTAAATTTGTGTTTAGCGCAGCTATATTCAGAGAGGTCAACAAGTTTGACGCACACTATAGTAATAATACCATGTTAAAATTTCTCATTCACAAATTAATAAATACACATTAAGATAGTGTATATATAAAATATTCATTCACGGATCATTTTCTTTAAACAGTACAAAGTATTTAAATAGTTTTTGTTATTTATACGGACTTAAAATATATGTGACCAGACGTTTATCTATACTAATATTATAAAGAGGTAAAGTTTGTGAGTTTGTGAAGTCGCGAGTTTGTGAGGTTGTAAGGTTAGTAAAGGTAATCTCAGTAACTACTGGTCCGATTTAAAAAATTCTTTCAGTGTTATATAGCTCATTTATCGAGGGTGGTTATAGGCTATATATCATCACGCTAAGACCAACAAGAGCGGTGCACCAATGAAGAACGTTTAAAATTCATGGTTTTTTTTTCCTCGTGTGAGCTTCCGCTGCGTGTTAGCGTTAGCCCAAAGTATCTATTCACGCGAACGAAGTCGCGGGCAGAGGCTAGTAATTTTTATAGGGGCTTTGAACGTCTTTTATCAATACACTTTACTAGTTGTGCCCATGATTCCGTCCGCGTGGTACTTAATGTAAAAAATAGTGTCTAATAAAATCATTTGAATATATTAAGTTCATTTACTCATCTACATTTTTTTTTATTACTCAATTAAGTCGTGTCGTCATTAAAAATTAAATAACATCTTATACAGTGAAACGATTTTAATGGAACTAAGACTAGATGTTACTCGAGTATATGCTTTATGATTTTTTTAATGAGGTTTTAACATGAACGCAGTATTTTAGCAATGATGCGTGTTAAAACATATAGATAAACATTTTCAAAAATGGTTGAAATGTATGTTATTACTTGTTCTAAGATTTTCTTCACGCAAATCTAAAAAGTACAGAAACGTTAGATTTACATTATTATTATATTCTTACAGATATTATTGAATTTACAAATGCTTAAAAATAAATGTCGTGTTCTGTAAACATTCGCTTATTCAAAGATACGATTTAACGTTTTCGCGCCGGAGAAAGACGTTGCAGTCTGTATCCGGTTACGTCTAGTCAGGAAATAAGCGGATCCACGGCGAAAGCATTGTCTAAGAGTCGTTACTTCGCTCAATATCCGCGGCGCGCCGGTTTACAAAGCAACGCCCCCTTGCGTTTTACCTTTTGAGTCTTGTTTTGCTTTTGTCATGAACTTTTAAGCTTATAGAAGACTAGCTTGTGCCCGCGACTTCGTGCGCGTGGAATGGTTACCGTTTGCAGAGCACGCAGCGATCATAACGTGATATATAACCTATAGCTTTCCTAGATAAATTAACTATCTAACACTAATAGAATTTATCAATTCGGACCAGTACTACCAGAGATTAGCGCGTTCAAACATACGAATTCTTCAGTTTTATAATATTATACTAGCTGATTACTGCGACTTCGTGTATGTATCTCTATTATTTTATGATATACCAGAGGGATAAGGCAGCGTTTTCGACGAAAACTCGGCGAAACTCGGTGAAAACGGGCGGCTTCAGTTTTACCCGTACTTCTAACAATTATCGTTATATTTGAACGAATCTACAAACAATTTTAACAAATTATATACCTACCTAACCTTCCTCGTGAATCAATTTAACTATTAATGAAAACCGTATGAAAATGCGCTTAGTAATTTTTGAGCTTACCGCGAACGAACACACAGGCAGATAGACGCGACAAAGGACTGAGTTTTATAATCTATACTAATATTATAAAGAGGTAAATTTTTGAGTTTGTGATGTTGTGACGTTGTATTGGGTAATCTCAGGAACTACTGGTCCGATTTGTATAATTCTTTCAGTGTTATATAGCTCATTCATCGAGAATGGTTATAGGCTATATATCATCACGCTAAAACCAATAGAAGCGGAGCAAGCACAGATGAAAAATGTTTCAAAATCGGGATGTTTTTTCCTTTTGAGAACTGCTGCGTGTTGGTGTATTTATTCCACGCGAACGAAGTCGCGGGTAGAGGCTAGTATGTAATAATAGTATAGATTTCTATAAAATATTTATTTAGTATTTTCGTTCATCAATTTTGACTGAGTATTTCGGTCTAGAAATATCCATCACATTCACAACGCAGACTAAACAAACGAACAGTGATAATAATACTGGAAAACACAATTCAAAACTGTTTCCAACTTTTCGTTTATGAAGCGTAAGCGTAAATAGCATCACTTATTCACGCCACGTTACTCAGACCAAGTAGGCATACTATATCTCGTTTTTCGGTTTCCAACACTGAAAACGTTTCAGCGTCGAAGTACAATTAAAACGCCTCCATGAACTACGAATATTTTTACTATAAAAATTGTGGAAACGAGATATGCCTGTTTTTTTAATTGATCATAGAGTATATTGTGTCACGATTGTATTAGAATTTTATAGACACAGAAATTGGTAACTTCATTTAACACATTATATTTTCTCCTTTGGGATCATTTCTCCACCCCACAATTCTACACAACGAAACATTATGAAATTATGATTACAAATAATAATGCATACATAAAAGGGACAGCGTACCTCGCTCTCATCAAGACTTCACTGCTTAAGGATAGGTCAATATATATCCAACAAATATAATTTTGGATAAATTAGCAATGAAATAATGTAATCATAGTTACAAATTTTGAATGCCAATTAAAATTGTATGTTTAATTACGGACTATAGCATTAATATGAGTACCTGTATCGTACAAATTTAATTTAATTTCCAGACGTGGCGTCGATCAGTGTATGTACTATTTCACGGTTCATATACATCGACCTATCGAGTTATCAGTTATGCAACATCATGACACAGTGATAGTACTAGGCGGTCGACCCGAACTCGGACTAATCTCCGAGGTCACGTATATCGATAAGACGTTTTAACATGTATTATTATATCATTCACGCCGATGTATATAAATAAACATTACATTACGATCGCCTGCATGTATACGACAAAATTGTAATTTCAAATGACAAAGTTTGTACAACTTGTTAAAAAAAAATTGGTGACGCACGCGCATATAGTTTGTTGTAGACTATTTTTACGTAATATAAATACTCTACTTTTTGACATATTTTTTCACGAACTGACTATGCTTTTGACTTTGCATAGTCTTAACAGCTTCACCGGACTACAGTTTTTTGACATATCGTGATACCTCTATGTCAAATTTAATTGCGATCGGCTTGAGAGTTTCACTCTTAAAAAGCAATAGATACATAGACAGACACAAGTTACTTTCGCATGCGTAATAGCAAAAACTAGACGAACTCTGTGGTCTCATACTCGTTCCATTTTTAATTTAATTACTTATATAAACTTAATTCCGTATAAAGCCCGACAAAGCATAGGGAACGGACTACGCGCGCATGAGCTGACAAAACTTGTTGGTAATGTTCAATTTTCGTCGAGCGACGAAAGCGTCCGAGGACCATTATATTTACACGCCTTCACTTTACTTCGTTCTTATTTAACACTAACCTCTGCCCGCGACTTCGTTCGCGTGGACTTAGTTAATTTGGGCTAATTAATATGCAGCGAAAGCTCTCAAGAGGAAAAAACACCCCGATTTTTAAACATTCTTCATTATTGCTCCGCTCCTATTGGTCTTAGCGTGATGATATATAGCTTATAACCATCCTCAATAAATGAGCTATATAACAATGAAAGAATTTTTCAAATCGGACAAGTAGTTCCTGAGATTACCCTTTACAACGTCACAATTCACAACGTCACAAACTCACAAACTTTACCTCTTTATAATATTAATTTAGATACACTATTACTTACACGGCTCCGCTCCTAACCTTCCTCAATTAATATATAAAAATATGATTTTTGATCACATAAGTAGGTGCAGAGATAAAGACGTATGAACAAAGAAACACCTCTTCAGCTTTATAGCATTAACATAGTTATGGTGTAAATAATTAAGTCACTAAAGCTATTCTTACCCAATTATTGTGGTAACAAAGATTATTTTAAGACCTTTAAGAGTTTAAAAAGATTTGACATGTATATCCCATATAAGCGTAACAAACAAACTCACATTTATAATGTTAGTAAGAATATAATGTATAAATATAAATAGGATAGTCTAGAAATAGTAATTGGAAAACTTTTAATGATACTTGTATTAAAATTGATAAATTTTCTTTTGTATATCAATATTATTTAATTTATGTAATGTATAATATAATATATAAAATGGTTGACGATGTGTCGTTTGTTTCAACGAAGTTTAGGTACCAAGATAAATAATCTCTTACGACAGATCCACGAAAAAGGAAAAATTAGAAATTCTAATGTCCATACCGAGACGATATCGGATGATATTAATTCAGTCTATGATAAATCATAATACAGAATAATTCTGTATTTATTATAGTAAGCCCACATACATTCCTTGATATTATTGTAGTTCGAAGATGAAAAATTATAAATCAGAACCTAAAACTCGAAAATAAAACATAACAAAAGCCTCAACGACAAAAGGTAAATTTCAATTGTTTTTCCTCATTTCCTTTATTTTTCCATTCATACACACAATAAACAACATCAGGACAATTACATTTGTTTTTTTTTTTTCAGTTAAACTTAATATAAATGTAAACAAACCGACACTTCATTCGTTTTTGTTCCTTTATGAGGTAAATTTCAAAGGACCATTTACACTCTCCGGATTCCTTTGTGACGCACATTTCCGCAATTAAACATATATAAAACGCAATACATTTTTATACTTCTTACGACGTTTAACGTCTTCATTGTATATCAAGACTTAATTTCAACCGATATAAACATGTTACTACTGTTGCTAACTTACCGCATTACTATTGCTTCGTCATTGCATTATCCATAGTATAGGTATAGTTTACAAAATCCGCGGGGACATTGCACCGCAATGCGCTGATAACTTTGCAGTGTCCCCGTGTTGTTGCAGATAGCGGTTGTTAACAAAACAAATCTACTCTATAGGTACATGGTATAGAGTTTTTACAAAATAAAAGATTACTAACTTACTGTTTCGAATAATTTATGTAAATAACGTGCATAATATAAGATAGTTTGTTAAAATATTATATTTCTTAAGTAAGGAAGATTTTTTTATATTTATATCATATAGGAGGCAAACGAAAATGTGGGTCACCTGCTGTTAAGCGATCACCGCCATCCCTAGACACTAACAACGCCAGAGGAGTCACAAGTGCGTTGTCAGCCTGTGTTTGGGGGAATAGAGAGAAAGGGAATGGGGTTAGAGGAGAGGGGAAGGGAGAGGAGGGGAGGGGAAGGGAGAGGAGGGGAGGGGAAGGGAGGTGGGTCTCCCGCGCTCTCATTGACCGAACGAAACGCAACAATATTACTTCTTCACGAAATTACTTCACGTCGGTTTTCCGTGAGAGGGTGGTACTACCCCGGACGAGCCGACCCGTTCATACTGAAACCAAGAATAGCTTCAGCGAGGCTCTACCACCTACAATGATTATTCTTAATTCTTTTTTATCCTTTTCACTCTCTCACGAAGATAATTTCTATAAATCTATTTTCAGTAATTCTCTACGTCACTAATAATCTACGTGTAAAAATTCTCAAACCTATAAAAATATGTGACTGTTTTGTTTTTTACACTTATAGATTTTGCTATTTGACCACAATTTTATCCGATATTAAATGTAGATATGGTCTCAGATGTTAAACAAGCTAAACGTAAAGAGGAACTGGCTATCAAATGCAGCTGCCGGGACAGACCAGCAACCTGAGGGTGGTAGCTAGCCAGGCATAAAGAGAAGAAAAGAGAAGAGTGTATAAGAGCCCTAACATCATGCTAGGTCTCCAACCCTGTTACAAGGATTCAAAGCTGCATCCATCGACGCGGTACGGTGTCCGATGCGCTAGGAACAAAGCCATCATCACCATCATGTATCCCGTCTACTTTAGACAGGATACAATTAATTTTTTGTATCTATATATATATATTTCAGTCACAAGCTATAAGCTTGTCTACATATATATTCTTGATTTCACGATTATACATAGAAATGTGGACGTCATAAATTAAAAAAAAAACTACCGTACATTTAGAAATAGCTTTAAAGTAAGAATTCTCGTAATACACACAGTTAAATATTCCTTATATAAAGGTAGTTTTAAGATAGTTAGATACTTGGATAGTAACCAAATAGTAGGTTCCATCGTAACTTTAGGACATCGAAACAACCTTATACGCTAACCTTATTGAACTAATTTACTTCAATTATACATTAATACAATTAGTATACTACAATATGTAGTAAACAGATGTGCGTTTTACTTCTAGTTCGTCGAGATATTTTAAGAATGACAAGGGAATAAATGTCGGAACAATTACGTTACCGAGTTCCTATTCCTTTGTTTGCAATGTATGTCAAGTGCGTGTCATTCAACAAAGCATCATAATCATACATTACAAAGTTAATGCACCGCCGCCGAAGCCCTACTATTTACCTGTTATAAACAAAGACTCGAATATAAACCACAGTTACGATTTCAAATTAATTATTTTTGTTCGTTCCATTTTATTATGTTAATTAACCAAACGCACAATATAACAACGTATTTCATTAATTTTTGAATTGTATAGTTAATTTTAAATGGATTGTTTGTGACAGCGGATGTTAAATTTGTTATACATAAACAAATGTATTTCCTTACATATACATAATATAGCGGTTTTTAATTACAACGTAACTTTTAATAAAAAGAAAACGTATTGCAAATCATATAAAATTGTAGCATTAGGATAAAATAAAAAACAATTTCTAATTTTAATTTAAATGAAACTACAATATTGGTCAACACCGAAATCATACATTTGTAAACTTAGTGACATATTTGTGTCATCATTTTATACACAACAAATTAGATTTTTTTTAGAACAAGGTAATAATAACATAGAAGGTATGGTTAGTTAGTTGTCAGCAAGTAGTAAGGTAAAACAAAGTGCATTTTATACATATCGCAAGTGCAGCAACCTTGGTTACTTGATGACATAGTGACCTCGCTGCAGCAACCTCTTTGTTACGCGGTAGTTGCATTACGAAAGATTGCTGCAATTATTGTGCAATCATTTCGCTTGCATTTATTTATATATTCTCGAATAACGTTATGAAGTCCAAGCAAGAAATAGTATACAAAATTACAATCAACACAAAGTAATATGTTAATGCCCCTGCTGATTATAAATCTATATTATAGAGAGATACAGTTAGGCAGTTTGTGGGGTTGTAGGGGGTAATCTTAGGAATAGATAAACCGATTTTGAAAATTCTTTTACTAATAGAAAACCACGTTATAGGCTATATATAAACTCGAAAAATAAAAAGACTTATATATGGTCGGATATGCAAAGTAAGTCGGAAAAAAAAACGGCCCAACGAAAACGTGTCTCACGAACGCTGCCTTAACGATGTGAGATATAATATGATGACTTCTATAGAAAAGTTGTAAAGTTTGATAATGCCTGCAAAAAAGTAACAGCATATGTCTAAATTTTATATTTAAGTCACAAAAGTACTCTTCTAATAAATGGATACCGCCCAACGAAGTGGGCACGAGTCATCTAGTAAATAAACTTTTAGATAAAACAATATTCTCTGTAGACAATGAAGTGAAACAATTGTTAAAAGACTTTTTAAATACGTGAATTGAGCTGTTCACAATGATTGAATAAAAATCGAGAAAACATATTAAGAGCGAAGCGGGATCATTGCATACGTTATGTTCCGCTTCGCAATCACAAGTGCATTAACCTTCGTCCATAGGTGATGCCAAAGCAACCTCAACGTTGGCTCGACACTTTGCAAGTGTCTTGTTTAAAAACAAGAGATTAATGTCTGTATCATAAACATAAGCATGGTTATAAAAATATTTATTATAGATATGGCTCGCAACGACATGAATTTTTAACAAAAAAAAAAACGTGCAGAACGTATATCGACTATATATATAGTCGGTTTGAACCCAGGAATTAAATGAATCAATAATAATTGTCTGTATACATTAATCAAATCAAATAAAAAATTTATACTGACTTAAAAGATGTCCATGAAATGTAAAAGTGTAAAAGCATAACATACCTTTTTTTAATCCAGCACGATAAAGTTACTGTACACCCTACAATAATAAGTACAACACAATCTACAAAACGACGAACATCACGATCTATGACCAGATGACGTCCTGAAAGTCTCTAGGAAGCTGGATAAACATTGGCTAGATCCAAAACGTGAAAATCCAAACATGTCACTATGACGAATTAGTCACCATGATATGGTAGTCATAATCTAGTAGGATTTTTCAAATCAAAAATAATTTATTCTTCAATTTAGGCCCTGAGAAAGCGCTTACGAATGTCATAGCTATAGCCGGTTTGGACAAATAACCTAGTCATCGAGAAAAACCGGCAAGAAACTCAATATGGTTTATCTTATCTATACTAATATTATAAAGAGGTAAAGTTTGTGAGTTTGTGACGTTGTGATGTTGTGACGTTGTAGAGGGTAATCTCAGGAACTACTGGTCCGATTTGAATAATTCTTTCATTGTTATATAGCCTATTTATCGAGGATGGTTATAGGCTATATATCATCACGCTAAGACCAATAGGAGCGGAGCAGCAATGAAGAATGTTTAAAAATCGGGGTGCTTTTCCTCTTGAGAGCTTTTGCTGCATATTAGTCAGCCCAAATTAACTATGTCCACGCGAACGAAGTCGCGGGCAGAGGCTAGTTACTAATAAATATTATGCAAATATTTACTACATTATAAAACGACCAAATGTACATATATGAAATCAATTCCAAAAACCATTGATTGAGACGATAAATATTATCTTCGAAAAAATGTTTTTAATGGATTGACTCAGTTGTGAACTGCGAATCTTTAACAAACGAATGATATGTACCAACCACGCTGCTTACAATATACAGTGTAATTTCTTCATAAAATCGTTAGTTATAACGAAAAACTTTCTGTAATGTAGAAATTAGTACAATTTGGTTGGTTACCCACAAAATAATTTATTTTTTCTCTCCGTATAACGAAGTCCCTTTATAAGGCAAAAAAATGCTCCTTCACTTGAAGTTCGTTATAAAGAGTTTACACTGTTTACAGGCACCAGTTTTGTTCATGACTCCACCCGTATTTGTTATCGTATAAAAGTTAGTTCTCTGTATTCAAAGGCGAACAACATAGGCTCGTATTACGGGCGTCCTTAGAAGCCATACTATATTGCAATAGTATCTACCGTCCTGTTATATTTATAACCGCTGTGGTTAAGTATATAACTTACTTAAAAGGTGATAAATAATATATTGAATATATGTAATCTAGTTCAGAAATGTTATTTCAATTTAATGTTTTAAATAGATATAACTTAGGATATATACGAAAAATGATACCTAAAGGTAGTTTGAAAGATTTGTTGGCTAAATTAAAATTATCTCGTTATCATAACATCTTTTTAATATAATTGTATAATATTTATCTACGGTGAATTTGTGCATTGGAATATGGCTAACAAATAACAGCCTGGAAATATATATTGTAACTGACATTATATATTGAATACTGTAATATTGTAATCATAATTGCGAAGGTCAATTTGTTTGTTACACAATATGTCAAAGTTACATTAACACGAGTGAAATTGCGGGCAAAAGATAAGTAGTAGATATATTTTAGATGTCATTTAATTACTAGATTTTGTATAAGATGTAATTGGCCCATTAAGATAACGGCGCGTTAGGACGATAAATTAATGAACTTAGATAATATCTTTTATAGGGTCCTACAACGGTGCATTAGAAGGTTACCCATATGTGTGCCAATATGTTAACTCCTACGAGCCCTTTACCGATGTTCACGTATTTTATAAAAAAATTGTAATTACTGCTTAGCTCTTCTTGTCAAAAACGTGATGATTACAATCTATATTGTACTCTGAAAATTTTTCCATATGTCAATAAAAGTTTTATCAAAATCGATTGTACGTCAATTAAATAAATTGAAAAAGTAACAAACTATGAGGCAGTTTTTCGCAAAAGCCCTAAGCTTTAAATAATACAAAACTGTTCATTTAGTCTTCATCATAATCAGCTGAAAAAATGTTTTAAATCTCAAAATAAGTACACGTGGAAACCAAATAATTAATTGACATCACTTAATGATCTCACACAAATCTAGACCACACTCGGGAACGTTATCGGTGACAGACTTCGAAACCTATGCTTTACCTTTAATGTGAACAACACTGATGTAGCTATTGTATGACAATGTAGATTAATTGAAAATTATAAAGTACATTTTCTAACAGTTCCGACTTCCGAAGAAACATGGTTGATATCTGACATCCCGGTCCCGCGGCCTCAGACAGACCCCGCGACTTTTCGTATCGCATAACATCCGAAATTTCTGAGGAAGTCGAATTCCGGTGTATAATTAATGAATCGTTAGTGTCGGTCGCACGGGAGACGGGGGCGCGAGGTCGCGGAGTGAGCCGCTGTCGCCGCGGCACGACGCGGTGTCGTCGCTTCCGAGACAAAAACGAATTAAATTAATTATAAGTCGTTAGTTGTAGACAATTTTGCAACTTTGAAAGTGTCTGTACGTGTTTAATATAACGACCTTCGATATATTTATCAAGAAACGATTTTATATACATATATTTCAAGAAATTCTCGAAAGCTTTTGATGTTACTGCTGTTTTGTTGTTGACAGCAGTTTATACTGATTGTAAATGCTGTCAGAACTGTTGAACTAGTCACGTTGTATATCAACAGTTATACATTATTCGATAATACTGTTAGTAAAACGTAAAGTAATAACAATGAACACATGTCCAAATGTCTGTAGAAATTAGAAATATATATATATAAACATCGTGTGGTAAGTACATTAATAATTAAGTTGGGGGGAAAAACAATGAATCTACGCACAGATGGACGTAAGTTTCCACCATACTGCAAATTATTTTCCTAAAAACACAACCTTTATTTTCCAATGAAAGCTAACCAAATTAATAACTACCAACTTGAAAAGAACTTGAAGATGTTCGTATGTATTAAGAATAATTTAAAAAAATCTGATTCGAAAAAAAAAATGATGTAATTTCATAAAAAAACAAACAATTTATTCTAAACATCTACATAATTATAATCCGTATACATATTTATGTTTGCAAAATAGTACTGTTTGTTGACTCCATTATTAAATTTTTCAAGTTCCCAACTAACCATGGCTTTAAAGAACAGAAGAATACAATAAATAAGAATACTAAAAACAAACTATGGCAACAAATAAATACATTTGTATTTATTACCTAATGTGTAATTGTACTTTGTTTGCGTGTCGGTTAACCAGCTAAAATGACATAGCTACACGTTTATCCAAATGTTAAATGAATAAACACGGATCAATTGTAACCGATTAACAATGTAGTATAACTATATACACACTGTACACTATTTGCATGGGCAACAAAGCGCGATTAGCCGCGTCGCGTCGCGGGCGAAAGTGAATGGTCGCGCTTGACAGCCCGATCGGAATGAGTTTATTGCGTAATACGACGTGCATGCACATTGTTTCCTTGCGATGCGATATATTACTCGCCACACGATCATTCCCCTTAAATCTATTAATCCAGATTTAAAACTCAAAAATATTTATACAAACAAAGAAAGTTGTACAACGTAACATTAATGTAATGTTTAAAAATAACCTTGGCGGCGAAAGTCAATAAATCCGTACAATTTCACGAACGTATTTCAGATTCCGACTTTTGTTTTCATTATACAATTCGCCATGAAACTGGTTTTCGACACCGTGTGATATACGAAGATATAATAATATTATTATAATTTAAACGGCGCGATTTCCACCTTCGTGTTTTATAAATAAGAACAAAACAGTACAGCGATCCACAGTATTTCAGGTTTCTTTTTCGTGGGCTCTTGGGTCTATATCAACTTTGGAAATAAACCATCTGATTTAACTGTCGCAACTACAACAAGGACGCCTGTGGGTGATATAAACTTAGTTGTAGATGAATAAAATCGAGGAATGTAAATACTTATTAACTGTTTTAAATTACAATATATATTTATTACTCTAACAATTAACACATATAACAAAAAAAGGATACATTTAGTTAAACACGAAAAAGCAATATATACGACATACACACATCATTACAATATGAATACATAAGTTGTACACCGAAGATAAGGAGTTTATATTTTTTTCAATTTAACTGGAGCGAGCGTTTTCGTGTATAGTCGCACCAGCAGTTTGCAGCATTTCGTTTAATGTTAATTATTGCGAACCACGAGTGTCTCAGGGGCATAAATTAAAACGATATAAAAGCAACAGAGTTGAGTCCGACCAAAACTTATGTGCGATCACATTAAATAATGTATATTAAATTGTCTTTAAAAAAAATCGAGTTAATTAGATGGGTGTTAATAACTTCACTTTTAGAGTATTTCTTAGCATTATTTATGGGATAAATCCTCAGATAAAAAAAATATTATGCTTTAATCTCTTCCAAAGCGAAACAGTAATTTCATGTTTATGATCTCTCTACAATAATACATAATTATAATGGTTGCATGTCAAGAACGTGAATGTAAATTATAACATTATTAGTTTAATGGACGCCGATGTTATCACAGTGTATGTGAACAGCGCAGATCATGGGGGTAATTTGTGGTGGGGCAACGAACCTTAAACCTCGGGCCCGCATGCCCATTGTCCAGTGAACAATGTCCACTTGTGGCATATGCATTGGACCTTTTGTTTGGTCTGTATTCACATACATACAATTGCTATATCACAAGTATATGTATTGCTCGCTGTGAACAAAATATTTCGAGTATAACCAAGTTTCGAGTATTACTTTAAAGTATTTCTCAGTTAGTCTTGCACAACACAAGACAAATGGCGACTGCCTAAGTCACGGATTTAAATCATTCCGCCGTGGTAATCACTATAAGTTCATCCTCCAAGCCCATCATCACTATAAGCATCTCTTAGAAGTCGTATGGTAAATGCACATTAGATTGAAGGATTTAGTCCCATAACATCCTTAATTTACTAAATGATAAATACATATAGAAGAGAAAGAATTAGAAAGCAAATGCTGGGTTTGTAGGTGGTAGAGCCACGCTGAAGCTATTATCGGTTTCAGCATAAATGGGTCGGCTCACCCGGGGTAGCACCACCCTCTCACAGAAAACCGACGTGAAGGTCAGTGAGAGCGCCGGAGGACCCATTTTCCCTCCCCTCTTCCTTTCTCTCCACTCCCACAAACACAGGCTGGCAACGCACGTACGACTCCTCTTGGGTTACTAGTGTTTATGGACGGCGGTGATCGCTTAACAACAGGTGAACTGCCTGTTCGTTTGCTTCCTATATGATATAAATATATATATATATATATATATATATATGATATATTTATATCATATATATATATATAATATATAAGAAAGGGAGCGTTACTGACATCGACAATTGAAAGAGGTTCGTCACACCTAGGTTTTGGTGGTAAATCATGAAAAAAAAGTATCCTAGAGGTTCAAATTGAGAGTCATCATATGATCTCAGTGTACACTTCGAATCAAACGCTTTTCATTTACACTCAATCTTCTTCTACCCAACAGACATCACATTTTGCTGTCGGATATACTTTATTAAATGTTTATATCTGTTAACTTGCTTGTGTTCAGATCTTATCTTAAATATGTAGACAATAAGTTTTCTACAACAATTGTTATGTTTATGACATACTATATTACAGTTTCAATTATCTATATTATGTTACGACCTTTATATGAGAAATAAAGAATGTGGTGTCGTGGGACACCAGGTAGGAACGAAGTTTCTTCGGCTAATGTAGAATCGACACATTTTGCAAAAAAAAATCGTGCTCAATTTTATGCAATCGTAATTCAAATTATCAATTAAAATAACAAAATATGTCTCTTTATTTTTGTTTGACAACATAAAATTACATAGAAATATAAATAATTACAAAAAAGGAGAAAGAGAAAGGTATTTATTATACACTACTCGCTTGTGTATACGACTGTCGCGCCTGCGCACGTCTCATTCAACGGTTTTATTCCACGCACTTTTCGTTACGGTTTTACTATCACATTTTTTTCAGTTCGGTCGCGCAGCAAAATCCCTATCTCCTCCAAGCCTGCCGTAAGGAACTTCATTCCAATAACGCAAACAATATTTTCCAAATAATATGCATCAATAAATCATATACAACATAGAAGTAATTTTTTTATGTCATAGGAGGCAAATGAACAGCTGGGTTACCATAGACACCAACAATACCAGGGGAGTAGCGAGTGCGCTGCCAGCCTGTGTTTGGAGGAGGAATGGGGAAAGGGGAAGGGGGAGGGCAGGTGGTCCTCCGGCGCTCTCACTGACCGAACGAAACGCAACAATGCAAGCACTGTTACTTTACGTCAGTTTTCTGTGAGAAGGTGTTACTACCCCGGGCGAGCCTACCCATTCATGCTGAAACTAGTAACAACTCCAACGTGGCTCTACCATCTATTATACCTAAGAAACAGTTTTATATGCCTGTTGGGCAAAACAGCATTATGTACTAATATTCCCGACATTAATTACTATGCGTTACTCACTGGCTTTCGTAACTGAATAACGGAAATTTGCAAGCCCCCTCGCAAAATTTCTATACGTATATTATACTACTCTGACCTTTCGTACTTACCCTACTTAAGCGAAGTAAATTTTTATTTTTAAACAGTTTTCGATATTACATTCTTGTAATACTTCACTTCATTATGTCAATATGCAAACGGTTTAGCAGAAATTGTATTTGGACATGTGACTCTATATAGAGCTGTTATGTAATACTACCTCTATTTACTAAAGTCCTGGTAAGGTAACCACCACTTTACTGAAATATTATTTAGACTAGACTCTATATACGAATATGATTGCACAATGATATTTGTACAAATAGTACGGCGCCAAATACTGATATGGAAAAGAAAAACATACGAGTTGATTCATTGGTAATTTCTTTGTGGTAAATTGACATTTGACGACGATTATGATAATAAATATTTTTAACGACGTTGAGATCAGTGAAATATTTTTTTTTTTAACTTTCTTTTTGGCAATCAATCTTTCACATTATTACTGCCATTGTCGAGTAATCAATAATATTACAAGCGTCGTACGATTATAACAATATCAAGCGTCGTGTCAATCAATATTCTAACAAGATGGTGGATCTCTTGTTAGAACCCTCCAGGGAGTTTTTGTGGCACCTCAGAATTTCATGCTCCGTGGTATTATTTTCCATTCACTTCACTTATGCACAATAAACTAACCATATTACATAAAACACCACCAACTTTACACAATATAGAGTCAAGAAACACAAGATTATGAATAAAATATAAAATCCACTACATGACAGACTGAAATCCCGCCAAAAACCAAAGTGAAATATTAGCAATACTATTTTTTTTATGCTAAAGGTCAGCAAGTATGTAGATGGCCCATTTAATGTTACCGTCGCCTACGGAAAACTGCAACACGGGGTATCACTGTTGTATTGCCGACCTTGAAGAGCGTGTTTCAACACTTTTTGAAGAGCTTCATGTGATAACCTTGGGGATCACTGTTCCAGGTAACTCATTCCACAACGATAGCATGTGTGTAATGAAGCCTCTAGAGAACCATATGATTGTAGACATTTTCTATTCTACTTCTACAAATATTCTATTATTTCTGATATTCAGGTTTTAGATAACTATCTATGTATATCTATATTATAAATAAATTAAAATAAATTGACGTACCGTTTAATCGACCACTATGGCAATAGCTTATGTGTAGCCACGAATGTTTTTTTTTTTCGAAATGACTACGCTATTGACCCAGCAAGATCTTAACAGCTTTACCTACTAAGGCGAACGCTTAAGGCACTCAGCCGATTTTATTTTGGCAACCAAGTCAAGGGTGCACGGCACACCTTGGCTTGGCTGTTGCCTGTTGCATGCAAAATCGCGACCTATCTTAGCTAACCTAGCTAACTATTCATATATGTATGAGTTGTTGCAACGTATATGTGTACCAAGCATACACGCCTCGACAACTCCTCCATATATTTATTATCGGAAAATTGAGAGTTTTTCAGTTCGATAAGGGAAACAAAGTAAACACTTCCACTTTCATGTCTAAGCGTGTCGGCGTGCACGTGTGTGGGGGTGATCGTGTAGTGTTGTAGCAGTGATATATATTTGTGTGTCACCGTATCGCGCAAGCAACGCACTCAAGGGCTCCCTATCGAGGGATCAAACCTAGGCTTGAGCCGCTGCCGTAGAAGGCCTAATCGGGTGCGAAGAATGTTTAGACAATATTCATCCTAGCTAATATCATGTTATTAATGCAAATGCGAGTTTGTTTGTTCTGTTATACTTTTGCGACTTAACTATCGAATCGATTATAATCACAGTTTGCATGTCAATGCTACAGAAAAGTGCTTCATACTGAAAAAAGTACTATGCGAATTTAAATTTACCATAACGCGAACGTATCTGGGAATAAAACTCTTTAAAAAAAATGTACAAAGTACCGAGCACAGCTTGCATCATTATCATAATAACAGCAATTAATGGCAAAATAAAACATTACACCTGAGTTTTACCTTAATCATTTAATATTCAGTAACTAGACGACCGAGCCTAGCTCAGTTCTTTAAAAAACATTTTTAAATTGAATTAAAAAAAAAGATATCACTTTTGCTGCCACTCGGATTCGAACTGGGGTTAGACGGGTTTTTAAAGTAGCCTATTTCCATCTAAACTAGTTTTGTTTTGACAGTGACGGTAATTTGAAGGTAAATTTCGCACCTTTATATTCTAGTTATATTTTTCATTGTCTGAAATCTATAGCTAGATCAATGTATCGTCTTCGAAACCACCTACATACTACGTTTCACTGAAATAGCTGACGTCGTTTCCGAGATCCTGAATATATAACAATATAAAAATATACAAGAATTGCTCGTTTTAAAGTATAGATTTCACCTTTTAAACTCAACAATTTATTATTCAATTAACCGAGAGCGTAATAATTTTATCCGTATAAATAAAATGAGCGATAAATGCATTATAATTCTTCAATAAAATTTAAAATCACACTGCGAACACAATGACTTATTACCAGACACTATAATTAACTGAAAATCTTATTTAACAAAGATAATTTGCTTTTAAAATAGAATCCTCTGTGTTCATGTTTTTATTACTGTCGATACTAAGAACGAATTATTTTAGTATCCCACACTTAATCATACATAGTCCCTACTTTAATATTGTATTTCGTATCTTAAGTAAAAATTATACGATTAAATAATTATGAAGTCTACCTAATTGCTAAGAATATCAACAACTGCTATATATTATAATGCATTGTGTTTTTAAATCGTTGCCAATTATTTTGCTGTTTTATATCTTTGCGTACTGTAACAGTGACATGACGTGAAATGGATATTCGTTGATTGCGACATAATTTAGAATAAGAAATGTGAGGTATTTTCCCTTTCACACCTGTTAATTATAGCATGACTTGCTAGTTCGCAAACTGCAATAACACCGACCGTTAATTATCACCGTCAATAATAGCAACGAATAAGCAATAGCAGAATAACGTTTTAAAAATTTTGTTATTCATTATGTAGGAGAAATGCATGATATTATTAGTTGTTGTAATAATAAAAACCGCAACAAGATAAGTATCTGTGTTGGTAGTCCAACCGATTTCAACTTCACGCGACAGAGGAAATCTACAAGTTCCCACAAGCATTCAGTAACCCAAAACATTAGCAATGTTAGTTAGTTGACCTAAATATATAACCCTCAAATGGGCCATCGTGATCAAACAACCATTTATGTATTCTGGTAAATGAAATCGAACCGGCTGATTCTAGGCGCATTGTGGTACCACGACCGGGTGAGTATTTTAAACCGTTCAAACATTTCATTTCACGCGTCTACTAAAACACATCTTCGGGAAACGTTAGACATAAATAAAAGTCAACAGTATTTGAAGTACCAAGTCAAGGCAACCGTTAATAATTTCATTTACCCGGAAACTTCGCATTTTCATTGGTATACACACTTCGACAGATACTACTGAGCGACAAAACAAGAAATATATTGCATGCAAGTCCATAGCGTTTGTATAGTGGTTCACAAACATACGCCGCGCCGTCGAGGACCGAACAACTTTTACGACAGTTAATTATCACGACATATTAACATTAATTTACATTTCCTATGGCCGTAATGAACAAATTAAACACATCAATGCTTATACACCAACAGGCGGTCTTAGAGATGCTTTTAAAGCTTATGTTTTATTTTAGAAATAACATTGGCCATTGAACTTCATGATATTTCCATTTCCATCATTACACAAAGAACCTTAAGCATTAGCATACCTGAAAGCTTATAATTAAGTCATAATAATTATCAAAATTGATAATATCTTTACCCAGAAAATGTATATATAATGTATCTGTACCATCAATAAACACGATACAATACAAAAAGAGCGACGGCCGTAGAAAGACCAGTTTATATCGGCAATTGTCAGCCTCCTGGACGAGTGATTTATCACAAACGACTAATAATACAGAATGTATTGTATGTAACAAAATTAAATAATTATCATCTATTTAAAAAAATGTAAAGGGTCGTTGTTTTAGATCATCGCAACCCTATTTCTCTTCCCTTAGATTCTTTCATGTCACCGAACTCGCCTTGCGTTCCGTAGAACCAATATTTCTTCTTTTTTATAGAACTAAAAACAAAATAAGTGAATACGTGGTAAATCGCGCTTTTAATTTCTCGTTTTGCCTAATAGGTCGCGTTCTTTTCGGAATATATAAAAAGCTACATGTCCACCAGACGGATACACAAAAAGTGCTCATAAAAGGCTACCGTTATAAAAAAAAACGCACGTTGCATGTTTTAAACGGTTTTTTTATCACCACATCTTTTATATGCTATGGCGATGGAAGAATTTTAAAATATCCTAACTCTTATAAAACGATCTTAAAATTTAACACTACCTGCATTTAGTATACAAGCAATACATTAATTTCTAACAACCCCAAAAGTATGTATATCAAGTAAATAGTTGGTGTTTGAGATTATAAAAAAATGGCACGTCGAGGTGACGCTGACGATAAATTTGTTCTTTAACAAGAAAGAAGAAAGATACATTTATTCATCACATACAACACAGATTTATATGTCCATACACAAAAAGCACAAATTAGAGTGAGACGAGACGTGTTGCATGAGGTGAAAAGGATTTTGTCTCAGCATTAGTTGCATGTAGAAGCATTGCAGCGCTGGTTTTCAGACAAAGCCTTTGTATTATTATGACATACACAAAATTACAGATACAAATACACGGACGTATTTACAATACGATTCCAAATTAATATTATAATAAAAAATCAGTGGAGCCTTAAGCTTAACAAAAACTATTTCTTAATTCCATTACACATTTTTTTAGCGCTTATATAGAAACAGGGAATACTTTCATATGTACGATACAATAAAATAATTACTGTTCAGAAAAATAATAAAGTAATATAACATCTGTCGCAGAAATAACACCAAAGCGGTAAAAGTTTTTTTTTCTCGAACTCCCTACGCTATTGACCTAGCAAGGCCTTAACAGCTTCACCGGACTACTTACTACCTTCAAGTAAAAATTAATCGTCAAGTACCTATGGGTGTGTTCTGGCAGCGGTTTTTGAGAGCCAGTCCTTTTTATAACGTATTTACAACAGAAAAAACCAGAAAGTATGTTGATCAACAATGAAGTAATCAAGCAATAAAATCAAGCGGTAAAAGCGAGGGCTGCGTCACTGGGGCTTATTGTTGTGAACAATAATAAAATCAATATGTTGTTCCGAATTAACAAAACAGCAAGCATTACGAATGTTCAGCCTTAATCCAATACATTCAAACGTAATTATCATGATACCATGAATAGTTTAATTGTGTTCTTAAATATTTTTTTACTTTATGAAACATTGGAAATTTGACCACAATTTCACGTGAAGGTAAATAACAACGTAGTCTAAGATATTAAGCACTCTAAATCTAGAGAAGTATCAAGATCAGCTCCTGCAATAACTCTACAGGCGCTTGGTGACAGATTTTCAACATAAAGGGTATAGTTACGCATAACAAGCATAGAAAAAGTTCTACCACAATTGCTTTTTACAGAAATTCGAACATACATCCATCGAAACGTTGTCTGAGTATGCCATCACTACCAAGCCATCACCGGTTCATTTAGCTTATTCCACTTACGAAACTGTAAACATATAAAAGTGAGCACTATTTTGAAGCAATGATTTGTAATAGACACCTTGCTCGCATCGTGTTCCTGAGAACGAACTGGATTTTTTATGCTTATTATGGTTGGTTGGCAACCGTCGGCCCTTAAAGGATTTATTATAGGATATTTAGGACCATTTCCCACCACAAGAACCATTAACATTCATTGAGATTAATCCTTAAAGTACATTAAAACACATTATGTGTAGAGAGTAAAACTAAAATAAATTCAAATGATAATTCGTTATTATTTATTCGAAACAGTCATTTAATATTTCAGGCAAACATGACTATATAAACAGGTACAATTTCAATTATAAGGCAATATAATAAATAGTATGAGCAATATAATAATTAAAACGCTTTGCAAGGTGGTGTTAAGTTTTCTCTGAACTTGTCGGACTATCATCCTCAGTTGAAAATTTATCACCAAGCATATAGAATTCTCTTTCTGCAGCTATATTAGAGAGCCAGCCTCCCTCGATAGCGTGTTTACCATCTTAGATAAATGACATAAGAAGAATAACTTCGTACTCTAACGTCAACTGAGACTGGTCAAACGCTAAACCCTAAAAAAATATATAAAAAGAGAATAAAAAATAACTCAATCGTTAAAAACTCTGCTATAATTTATATGCATATAAAGTGTAATAATCTGAAAGATAACATACATAATTAAATGAAAAATTAAAAGGAGGAACGAGATCAAAAACAACACCTACGGATACAGCTTGTTTTAATTTAAAACTTTTTACAATTTAAGTTTTGGTAAGCGCTCGCACGGTCGGTCGTCGACACCGCAGCGCGTCGAGTCTCGTCGAGCACGCGGCCTGCGCGCGGCTTCGTCTTACGAATCACATTTATATTTTTATTACGTAAGTAGGCTCTATTTCTCACATTTACATACGAACGCTAATATACCCACGTCTACAAACCACACGTGTTAAACCACGACCAGCCTTTGAAACGAAGTTTTTTAATAGTGTACAATTCATAATTGTTTTAAACAATACCAAATTAAAGATCATTTAAATTTGTCAGATTTATAAATTAATCTTGCTCATATCCGATAAATAATTCTCTTTGCGACTCCATCGTTAAAATATGACTTGGAAAATTACAACTTTAAGCATAATTAACAATCCTAAAATAGTAACTATTGATTAGCTCTGGATAAAAGTAGCTTATTAATTACTATTTATTACTAATTTCCTACTTTTTCATTATAAATTGTAAGCTACAATTTGGTTATTATTTTATTTAGTGTTACGTAGTGGTTTGACTGAGGATAAACACTAAAGTATAGTTTATTAATTTAATTGCCGGCCCCGTATTTTTTACATAGATTTTACAACGCTTTTATAATTATATTTGATTAATTATAACATAAGACAACTAAACAAACGTTAGAAACTTTTTCTCTCAAATGATCTTCACCGAAAAGTTAGGCTCAATATAGTATTCGAACTCGGATCGTTCGACACTGTTTCAGAGAGCTTCTTCCACTGCGTCACCATTACTTCGAAACGAATGAGCAATAAAGAATCATGTAATTAAGTAGTATACCTATAATTGATTATATTAAAAATAATCTACGGTTTTTTACTTATCTACTACATATCATGAATCTTTTTAAAAACCTTTAAATATAAATAATAAACTTTTATTAATAGCGTCGGACGAGTTATTCAACATAACTAACTTACGTCTTGATACTAATTAAAAATATTATGAACATTTTATTATCTATTGATCTTTTCCTTCATCAGAAAATTACTATGATAGGAATAGTGTTCACTATTTATTATACGTTTTACTGTTAACGTTAAAAGCCACTGTTCATTCCTTAGTTATGTACAATGTATATACATACCTTTTGAAACAAGGGCTCTCTCTCTAAACGAATGTTTAGGTTTCCGTTACTATTCCTGTTGTATACAATCAGTGAACACTTGAAAGAGAAAAATCTAACACGTGGGAAAATAATAAACTTCTCTAGTGTAAAATACTTGAAATATTTCTATCCTAAGCTCACAGGCGATTGTACAGGAAATACCAGTAGGCCCATGTTAATATTTTTACTTGAATAACCATAAAGGTTTACGTGACGAGCACAAACGAGGTATTAAGCGACCACGGCCCAGTGGTAGCGTATACGGACGCATATCGATCAACGTGAGTTCGAATACTACAATGAAGTTGAGCTTGTGTTGCAGAAAACATTATGGCTAGCCTTTTTCTTAGGCCTGCTAGACTGACCAACAGGTTAAATTTGAAAATTTGTCAACAAGCAACTGTAATGTGTTCGAGAAACATTTTCTATTAGGATTAACACGTACAACAACAGTATCAACTTTAGATGAGATTGCGTTTAAACACCGAACTACAAGTATATAAATAAAAAAAAATGTGTTTACTGTACAACTACTTGGCGACAACTTACAGAACAAGTAAAAGGAACATTGTGACTTATTACATATGAGTTACTAACTCAAGAGCGATACAATCCCTAGTGTTTGTCATCGTACAATTAAACTTCAACTTACTTCACACGCAGAGGTGTTTATATACATGCATTATTATATAACCCATTTTAGTAATAAGAACTACTGTGTCTAAACTTCGAAGCTAGAGTCGTTCGCCGAGAATTGACTAGGAACACGCAAAAATAGGGTGATGTAATGTATGCAAGAGTCTACTGATAAAGCAATACTTCTACGTAGTGCCGATGAGGTGTTCCAACTTAGTTCACTGGAGTAAAGATCAGACCTTAATAGAAGTAGTACTACTGATACCCGGACTACCTATTATGGTTACTGTACAGACTGGGGCGGCGATGAAGATGACTCTAGACATTTTTTATTACTATTTTTTTTTACATCGGTTTTTTCATATTTGTAAAAATCTTTCTGTGACCAATTTCAAGTTGTAATATAATAATTTCATGAGATATTATAATTAAATGATTATTAAAGGCCAAAACTGTATGTCTAAGTATTTTTTTTAATATAAGAGACTAGCGGGCCCGGTTGATGTCGCGTTCTGATAATAAAAAAAAAAAACTTAAACAGTTATATACCTAAACCTTCCTCATAAATCACTTTATTTACTGTTAAAAACCGAATGAAAATCCGTTCTGTAGTTTTTAAGTTTATCGCGATCAAACAGACAGACAAACAGACGCGGTAGGACACTTAGTTTTATAATATGTAATGGATATTTCCGCAATATAACATTTAACGTTTCTAAAACACAATATTATATTGTTGATTAAAATCGTGTCTGCGTCAACTGCGATAATTCACCAAAATTTAAAACCGTAAAGTTGCAATTTCGTTGATTGATCACCCCTCACTCACCCCGTTACTGCGGGAATTCCTTCGCTTCCTGCCTCACCCATTAATCATTTCCTACAAGCATGTTAATTGCGGAAAGTCTTAACGAACATCTATAGTATTTTGATAACATCGCCCGTTCACATAATACTTTTATGAGTTTCTAGTACGAACATTGATTCAAATGTGTTCAAATATTGTGTTCTACGTATTACAAGTTTAAATTTGCCCGCGTTTCAGATAAAGCTGTAATCATAACATTAGTCTTGTATTTCATACGCCTAAACTATATTTTCCTAATTAATGAGAGTGCTGTAAGACTCGAAGTTTACTGCCAATTTCGTCCTTCACTGTAAGCCGAAGATTTGTACCAACATATTTATAAATTCATAAAAATCAGTCAGTAATTTGGCGAATGATTGAATAATTTAACATGAACTAAATGGGCAAAACGAGTTAAAGCTAATTTTAGCCGTTCCTAATATTTAAAATATTTTTATTTTGCAAGATCTTTCAATTTTGTACATATAAAATATGAAGATCATAAATAAAAAACCTATGGACGGCAAAATTTAAACCTTGTACTCGGTGTATAAAAACTGGAAATCGTTAAAAAATTAAACGTGTTATGTGGACAATTAAAATTGAGTTTGGCTCATTTCGAAATGTAATGACTCACAGATTGTACTTATCAGTTTGCTTACATTTGATTACCATGACTTTCGCCGTGGTTCCGCACAGAAACACTTAAAACTTTATAGCCTACGAAAATTGTATAACGTGTAATAAATAAAACGCGTTGTATTTTCACCTACAATAGTAAACAGTACATCCATACACCTAATTACTTACTTACCTAATAACCCCGTAATTTTCAATGTTGGCGTCGTTTCGAATCATAGAGATATTAAATAATCTAGAATATATTATGTTTAATACTAGCTCGCGTGTATTTCTATCGGAGTTAAAAAAACGAAAACAAAACACGCTCTATTTCCTTACAGTCGTAACGTATTTTTGCTGAAGTTTATTTCTTCTTGTATTTAGAAGAGATCTCTAATATAGTCAATAGCAAAAGTATATCTCCGATAAGAACACTGTTTTTTAAACGCATTAAAAGGTATGCATCGAACGATTGCGTACTTAAATACTAACACATTGGTACGTTTCAATAAGTCAATTAATTATGAATTCCACATTACTTAGGTAAAATACAGTTTACTGTGATATAATAACTGTATAAATAATTCAAAAAACGCCAGTATAAAATATATCGGTGCAATAACGCGCGGTATGCACGTAATATCGTATATCGGAGCCTCCTAAGCGCCGAGCTGAGCTATGCCATTGCAATCTCAGCTAATAATATTGGCGTTAACCTTTCCACTTCGTCTGGAACTGGAAACATGTGAAATAGCTAACATATCTGAACGAGGGAAAATTTCTAGTTCGAAAATTTGTGATCGATAATATTAACTATTATTACCATTTTTAGCACAAATGATATAAAATTATTTTGTATTTAGTCATATCAAACATTTGGTTCAATATTTTTTCTCTCTTTGCGATCGAATGAATTCTTAAGAAAATAATTTCTATTTATTTAATTACTTTTTTCTTTCTTAAACTTTAAACTTAGCATAGTTCATATAAAGGCTACAGTATAGTGGAAGAAAGCGAGAGTATAGATTTATCTTAGTTTAGAATTAGCAATATTTTTTGGATTGATGGTGGTAGGTGTAGTATTTAAACTCGTCTTTTTTCTTCGAATACTGTTGCATACCGAGGAATGAGTAGTCTATATGCTGGCATTATTTACATAGTGTTATTATTATAATTAGCTAAATCGTAATTAGGCTTCATGTAAACCATTGTATAGTTAGAACATAACTTTGTCATAACAGACTCCGTGATATCATTGTACTTGACCATGATTATTGAACAAGGCAAAGATAATGAAAATACAATAATGAACTATCTAAATCAATTTGTAATTCTTGGAAAAGTATTTCCGAAGGGAAATTGACCTAAGCCAGACACTGTTTAGGATTCTTTCCTTGCATCTAATATTTTGTTAAAGAACATGATCATTAAAAATAGTGTAAGTAAGTGGTATATGAAGTCCTCATGATCCAAAGTGGTCTTCGTAATAATATACAACACCCAATAACCCTCTATAAACAACTCAATGAGAATTATACTTCAAGTCAAGATCAATTACTAGTATGTTAGTAATATGAATGTGACAAGATAGGGTCACATGGATGTGCTACTGAAAAAAAAAATGAAGCAGGTACATTATAAGGACTGCCGACAGACGTAAAAACTAAAAGCAACGAAATGTGTATTTTTTTGAATTTTGAAATTCATTATAGCCTGAATTGTTCAATTTGTAAATCGAATTTTTTTTTTTAACTTTATTTTTGGCAATCAATCTTTCAGATTATTACTGCCATTGTCGAGTAATCAATAATATTACAAGCGTCGTACGATCATTACAATATCAAGCGTCGTATCAATCAATATTCCAACAAGATGGTGGATCTCTTGTTAGAACCCTCCCGGGAGTTTTTGTGGAATCTCAGAATTTCATGCTCCGTGTTATTATTTTCCATTCACTTCACTTATGCATAATAAACTAACTATATTACGTAAAACACCACCAAATTTACACAATATATAGTCAAATAACACAAGATTATGAATAAAATATAAAATCCACTACATGACAGACTAAAATCCCGCCAAAAACTCTCATCGAAATTATTACCAATTGCAAGATTTTCACTTGTTATGGCCACTCGAAGCAATTATTATATACATTTTTATACAGTTTATTAATTGATGGAAAAAATATGAGCAGCACGAGATCAATACAAAATATTAGTAAGTACATGTAACTAAGCGCAATACGTCACGAGCATGTCGACGTTACCGGTGACGCGAAATCGCAAGATTTTACCCAACCGAAAATTCAACACGCATACGATACAGTCGAACATGTCGAGGTCATATGTGACACTAACCCATAAAATTTTCCCTACAAAAATATTTTTTTTAAATCACTCAACGCAACTAAAAAGTTTTCACTTTAAAAAAGTTATACATGCTCGAAAGCATGATTTATAACAGCACTAGGTGGCAATGTTAGTAGTCTTATCGCAGGCACGCATTAACAACGCAAGTAACGAGCATCCTCAAACGTTGCGTCCTCGCCGCTGATTGTTATGCGACTCGTGCGATCCAATGCGCGTATTTTTAGCGAATGTCGTTCCCCTGGCTATTACAATCGTGCGCGGGGTGAATGCACCGTTTTATATGGGTGCGTATTTTTATTAACTCAGCCCCCACCTTTTTGAGTCAATGTCGGGATCGGTCGTTTCCTACGTCGCACACTACCATCGTTACATCATAGCAATCAGTTCAATGTAGATCAGTAGTATACTTGCACCTATACAACACAATTACCTACATTCGAATAATATACATACACAATACATACAACTGAGTTGTTACATTTTAAAAATGAGCCAATTCGAGTTTTTATTGATTTTCACATTTTAAACATGTAAAATTTGAATCTCATAAATTGGAAACTAAGAAACTTATAAACAAAAATAAAACTTGAGAGGTGTCAAGGGACACCCGGATGGAACGAAGGTCCTTTCGATTAATTAGTGAAGGAATTGTAATAATTTTTTTTTTTTAACTTATAATAATATTTTTTTTATTATTAACAAATATAATGTTATATAAACTTAATCAGTAGGCTCAATTTTCGTAATAATTGGCTTGTGGTAACTGAAGTAGGAAACATATGTTTGGGATCATTATTATTTTTTTTTTTTTATTATTTACTATTTATAAAAAACCTGTATACACTCAACAAAAATAATCGTCGCGACACCACACTGTTCAATGCGAAATAGAAATGAAAATATCTGGCTTGCTTTCTATAAGAGAGAGAGAGACAGACAGAGAAACATGCGACGCCGAACAGCTTACAATAGCTTACTATAGCAAAAAGTGTCGTGACAACTTTTCGTAAGAATTTTTTCCGTCTAGCCCCCTTTCACAACGCGCGATAAGGAACTTCGTTCCAAAAATTGACTTTATTCACGGTGAGTAAAGACTGAAAATTAAAAAAAAAATCATTACAGATTTCATATGAGCGATTAAAATTAGACTTTGTTCATTTTAAAACGTAACGACTGAATTAATTGGGTTCGAAACGAATATTTAATTTTTATTACATCCTTATGTCACAATAACTCGGAACAAGTTTAATCATAGCTTGTAAAAAATTATACACATCAGTTGAAGTTTTCATAGTCAATATATGCGACTAGCCACTGCCCGCGACTTCGTTCGCGTGAAATAGATACACTAACACGCAGCAGTTCTCAAAAGGAAAAAACATCCCGATTTTGAAACATTTTTCACCTGTGCTCCGATTCTATTGGTCTTAGCGTGATGATATATAGCCTATAACCATTCTCGATGAAAGCTATATAACACTGAAAGAATTATTCAAATCGGATTAGTAGTTCCTGAGATTACCCCCTACAACGTCACAACTCACAAACTTTACCTCTTTATAATATTAGTATAGATAGAGCCTTTCATTATCTGTACTATCAATTTTAGTTAAATTGCGTTGTCGCTAAAAAACGAAACGTTTGTCGTTTTCAACACATTAGTCTAAAAACTAGGTTATGCCCGGTGCTTCACTCGTGTTAATAAACATTTAACCTATGACTCGGTACCCGGTACAGTACATTTGTCTAGATGAAGGATAGGTGTACCTTATGTCCATTTCTGTACTTCTGACAAGTTTTACCGAAATTTAATAATGATCATTTGAATTGTTAAGTTGTGAAAGCATAATAAGCAAACACACATTCGCATTTTTAATATTAGGATAAAAAAGATTAAATTCACAGTAATCACAAATTGCGAACATCGAAAATTGTTCCTCTCCCGAGTGTCGTAGCATGATGTTAAATAATAATTTATAAACTACTTGAATAAATAAGCTATAAAATGTAAAATAAATAATTCTAATCGGACTGGCAATTCTAGAAATTAACGCGTTCAAACAAACCGAAAAACGATATCTTGAGCTTTACATAATTATAGATTAACGATTCAATTTTATTATATTATGTGAATATTAAAGTGTTTTGTTTTACCAATATGTCCACTCGAACAGTCACACAATAATAAGTCATGAAGTAAAATATAAAAATATAACCAGGCTATGATGAAAAGTGATTTGGGAAACACTGGCATTAGCAATATGTCGCTAAAATCTGAATATTCAATATTATATATACATTTATAACAAATACCATTCATGTTCATATGTAAACGACCTAATATTTATATTTTTTTCATACGTGTGTATGTGAATGAACTCCTCCTAACGGCTGGACCGAATCTGATGACATTTTTCTTTGTTTAAGTAGATCCCTGGATGATATAGATTCATAATTGTAAACGGAAAATACGCTGTAGTGTGATTCAAGTATTTTTTCATTTTCAGGGTAATACTATGTTTGCTGGATCCGCTGGTTCTCTATTAAAAATTAAATATTATATTACGAAATACAGGCATCTGACATGCCATATGATATTAAGCTCACTACTATCTGTACCTATTTATAATATACGAAGCCATCCAGAGAATGTTACTGTATAACTTCCTATATGCGATGATTGACTGGAATCTAAACACGGCAACGGAAGTCAGCGTACGATGATGCTTCTATACCTCCTAAAGCTTATATGAATATTCGTAAGTATTCTGAACCAGACACACATGAAATACAAACAAAAAAATTCTCAGCGTCTATTAGATAACGAAAGTGATTTATATGAAACGATAAATTCACCAAAAGTACTGAAAATACCACTCAGACGTCATATCCCTCACAGAATGATTACACATGATTAGTAACACCTAAAATATTTAAACTAAAACGTATATAGACACGGAGAAATAATTTAAGATATAACAATGGCGTAACCGGTAATCCGCGTAATACATTCTCGTGAAAACACATAATATATGATTTATTACTATCTCAAAACCATACAAATTCGACAACGTATCCGTATAGACTTCTAACATAAAACAAAAGGTATATGCTTGTGCTATGCTATATCAGTGTTTTCAAACCTTTTTCATGACATGACCCCCCTTAATATGTAAAATTATTTTGCAACTCCTACCCTATGCTGTTTATATACATATGTTAGAAATAGTAAAATCTGCATATAGACAGATAGATAGCGGTAAAATACATATATTTTTATTGATTTGTAGTCTTTTAATTACATTTTGTCAATAAAGAATTATTTTTTAAAATTATTCTTTATTAGTAAGACTTCACTACCCTCATGACACCGTTATTGAGTATTTTATTTGCGAGCGCGCAGAGGATTCACACGTTTGAAAACACTGCTATATGTGCTATATTTTGTGCAGAATTAATTCAGGTATAAGCATCTAGTCTAGTGAATATGAAGTCTATGGCGTACAGCGAGCGAGTAATATAAACAAAAACGTAACCTCTATCCGTCAATACATGCGTTTTACAACCGACGCCAATAATAATAATATTCTAAACAATAGTTTTTATTACCGGTCTCGTTAACAAGCGCCTATATTGTTTATACATATATCGTACAGTAGAGACGAGGGTTAAACTTTTGAAATGTGTTCGTAGTTTTATAACAAAAAAATACATAATATTATATATAGGATATTTATAGCAACGCCGGTTTTTATGTCTGTTTAAATTACAATAAATGAAATCGTTAAATATTTGAATTGTATGCGATACAAGATTTCCTTTCAATCTGGATCTGACACACTACGGATTTCAAACTCCATAAGAAGTAGAATAAAACTATGCAGTTTAAAAAAATTCTACAAAATTTGACTAATATTACTTACAATGAACAATTTGTATTTATGAATACGAAAGATTTTATATAATACATTAGAGTAATGTAAAAAAGTAATCGTTGATATATGATTATAAATATTTTGAACAAAGTAAATATTTCAAACGACGAAATTAAATACTACGAATGAAGGTATAAATAAATAAAATACGCTTATCATGTAATATTTTAAAAAAACACTGTTTAACAACTAAGTTTGTGATGTGTTAAAAATAACGCACGCAACTTTGGTTTCAAACTAAAAAAAAATTTCAACGAACCAAGATAACACACCAAGAGGAGCTTAACTTCAATAATAATACACTAGATTAGCTATACTCAACCTGTGGCCTGCCTGGTCTTTTTAGTTGGTCCAATTATACATTATTTTCAATCATTTTAAATTTCGTGCTCATAACTTAGCACGCTGAGTAAACTAAACAGATCTCAATGCGTTTCTTATTATATAAAGGTTATATACCAAGCTTGTTTTATTGGACAACAATTTGCGGCCCGCGACACCATGAGTGAAACGCGTCGTGTCGTCAAAAAAAAAGGTTGAGTACCACTGCACTAGATAATTAATCCTTGCATGTTCAAATGTATACACAAGTAACAGGACCTAGCTACACTGTTAAATAAAATTACAGCACAACGAAATGATATAACCTAAGATAACCTGTAATAGTTGCTACACGGGTAAGCAGTGAGCGATTGATTGCATAGCCATAAACACAAAACCTGTTTAGGAAACGTGATGCCAGTTAACCGATCACTTAACCTGCTACTAGAAAAAATGTAAACAAGAATCTCTCGTTAAATACAAACTTGATAGTATTTAGAATATATTGTCTAAAGAAATTAAATTGTAATACCAAAGCTGACATCCATTAGGCAATTCTATGTTTTAAAATCAATCTTAGAAGTTACCTAATTCAGCTCAGACGGTATAAGATTATGTTACCATGATAAATTAGTAACCGGTAAAACCTATTTCAGTGAAAAAATGAAACAAACCTTGTAAAGAAAAAGTTGAAGCATTTATGAGCGCCTATAAAAGTGAAAACATAAAATGTTCTTTTAAAAAAATTATATCTATTTTAGTCTGAATGATTGAAATGTCATAAATTGTAAATTGAAATTATCAACATAAATCTGGTTTTCACGTCTATTGTCACTTGGAGTAATAATTATATACACGTTATTAATTAATTTAAAATATGATATGCTGCACAAACTCAATACAAGATATCAATTTTACATGATCGTGTAGACCGCTACACTACGCATCCCTTGTAGTGCAAACGCAATATGTAACGAGCATGTCGGCGATGCGAACCCATAAGATTTTCCACTACCCCAAAATAGCTTAACGCGGCTCAAAAAGATTTCAATTCAAATATTTGACATTTACAACTAAACACAAATAACTATAGCAAAATTGTCAAGATATAAAAAAATAAGAACTCAATCAGTATAGAAAACTCCCCTTTTTTACGAGATAGTTTGTTTCAATCGTTTTTTGAGAGAATTATTATTCGACTGTCATACTGTATGTTATTGCGAATTAGTAGTTAAAAATGTATAAATTATCTACACTTAACTGTTACACGTAATATTATACACATATATAATAAGAATGTAACGTGTCTGTATGTCTGTCACGATGAAACATCACCAACAAAATCATAAAGCATATCCTCGAGTTCGAGTAAATATTTAGTCTCAGTTTGATCAAAATCGGTTCACTCAATCAAAAGTTAATATAACTTTAATGACGACGCGACATAAGTACGAGAGAAAAGCAGATAAGTAAATGGAATTAATAGATTCAGATAATTTTATTAGGCACTGTTTTTTTTTTCATTATGCTCCACGCGGACGGAGTCGCGGTCACAGCTAGTATCAAATAAAAATGAAAACCCAATTCCAAATATAACTAATATTAATACACGTGTAATCTATACAATTAAAAGAAACTCAATCAGATCACTTCAAAAAACATACTATGTTATGTTCATTTTGAATACATGCTAAAGATCAATAACAGACGATTATAAAATATATATTCAAGTATCACCGATGTGAGATTTATTATATCGTGGACGCGACGCGACGGAGGGCACTGGACTTATGAAACTCGAAACCAGTTCATATAGGCCGTTTGCGTTTCGGATCGTTTGAATACTTGTTTTATGACTTACGTATATAAGTTCATAATAGAAAATTAAAAGTTATTCCTTAACTGGCAGCGCACAAACAAAACATTTCTCTATATCAGTCGTTACATTTCAAAATTAACCAAGTCCAATTCGAATCGCTTATTTCAGATCTGTGATAATAATGGTTAACGAAATCCAAATTTTGCCATTCATAAATTTCTTTTACGATATTCACACTTTACAGGACCTGTGTTATTACAAAAAAGTTAAATACGTATTGAGTACCTGCTTTCAAAAGGTTGCGTTTTAAATGCACCGCGCTCGCTGAATGTTCACCATCTTGCTCTTTTATCTCGCTTTGGTTAGGTTAGGTTAGACTTGCGAAAAAAGGTTAACACGAACTTGCCACAGGCAAGCGCGGTGCATTTAGAACGAAACCTTTTTAAAGCGAGTATTTAATACGTATTTAACTTTTTTGTAATAACACCGCGTTAATGTTTAATATCTGAAGCTATAAAAAAGTCGAGAAAGTCATAAAGACTGCCGACAGAAGTGAAAATTCAAAACAATTAAATAAATGTGTTCTCTGTTCAATTTCCATATTAATTTTTTTTCTCGAACTGACTACGCTATTGACATGGCAAGGTCTTTACAGCTTCACCGGACTACTAAGGCGAGCGCTTAAGGCACTCAGCCGATTTTATTTTTGGTAACTAGCTCAAGGGTGCTCGGCACACCAAAACGCGATCTGACCTAGCTAAACTATGCTAAGCTATACATGTATCCATTTTTGGTTCATGCAATTAGAATTGCATGATACAAAAACACAACATGTGAATCGAAAAGAATCCATATTAATTACAGTGTGAATGACAATATATAAATTTAAGGATCTGTCTTATTGGAATTATTAATATTAGTGTGATTTTCATATTTATTGGCACTCGGAGTTACAATTATATACATTTTTATAAAGTCTATTGATCAATGAAACATATGATGAGCTGCAAAATATCAATGTTACATGTACACGGGCCCCTATACTACGCGTCGCTAGTCTGCCGCAAGCCACGCAAGCGCAATACGGTCATGCTGACGTAGTATGTAATCACGCGAAATTACAAACTTATCTCCTGCCAAAAATACCGCCTTAAAAAAGTTTAAATCTTACGATCGGTTAAAGTTGGTCTCATTTTTAATATGCCTCATATAATTGGCCACATAATTTTACGTACAACGCGACCATCTAATCTACGCAGATGGTCTACGCAGTAGTATCTACTGCAACGTCAAAAATTATAAGGAAAAAAATGTAATCCTGGCTAGTGTAATAATTATTTTTACTACAAACTGTTATAAATTTAACACTAAACTATTTTGCATCAATGAATATCATCATCGTGAGACGTGACGCGAACTATTACGTTTCAAAATCAGCGTGATTCGACATTCGGTACGGAAATTAAACGAGCGCGGCGCAAGTCGAGATTGCTTTTAAATCACATTATTCGCTCGATGCGGCCGCGATGCAGCGATCCATCAAGAAGTGTCCTGATGGATAAATTGTTAATTATAGCCTCTATTAAACTTCACAACTTCAACCGTCAATAAACAAACTTTCACCATTAAATAAATACAAACTAAACATTTAAAATTACTCAAATCATAATACTGTTATACGATTGAAATAAAAACAGAGAATCTTCGGTCAGATCTATTTACGTTATACGCGTGTAGATATTTTGTGAAGTATAATTTCCATTCAATTTCTTTTGTTAAGATAGTACTGGCAGTAAAATACAACAATAAGTACAGGGTGTGCACATCTGTAAAGACGCTTAACACTGTCCTGAACTTGTAGATTATTAGATTTAGATATAATTAGATATAATATTTTGTGAGATCATCGTCGATGTGTCAATAAAGTAAAACAAAAATAAATAGATCTTGAATCAATGACACAGAAATGTTACACAGTTATACACTAAGAAAGGTACAAAATTAAACAACAGGATCTATAGCAATAGAAAAACCTCGAAACAAAGTTCACAAAAATTCAAATGGCAACCCTAGTAAGGATCACTCGTAAAACTTTGGCTGATGGCTGTTAGATGCGCAAAAAAACATACAAAAGTCCGAACATGTAGCAGTTTTAAAAACGCTGACAAAAACTTTCCCCATAGCGAGCGTGTTTTTATTCGAATAAGGTAAAAATTCACACAAAAAACGACCCTTCAATGACAGATGAGGGACGTTAGAAAGTCATCAGGAATTATTACTAAATAACAAACAAATTCATCAGCGTTAACCAGTTTTTTACTGGTCCGTGTTAATTGTTCTGAAAAATTAGAGAAAAACGGCAAATTCCCATTGATATAAAACGAAAACAAAAAGTGCAATTAAGTTTTTTCTTCTGGAAATCACGTTTTATAATATAAAGTTTTATAATACATGATTGTTTTATAAATAGGTTTTTAAAACGTTAATTTACCTATACTTTGTGTATACAATTTGATTCGTAATCATTATCGTCATCAATCAAAACGATACAAAGAAAAAAAAAACGGCAATGTCGACGGGGTCACCTTATAGCAACACATCTGCTCAAACACACTTTATATCTGACACGCGGTGTTGATACAGTATATATATAATCATTGGTTAACGCGTTTCTAATTGAGTAATACTATCATCAATAAATTTACTCAAATATTTAACGAACCCGTAATTAACTATTTATTCCTATCATCTACTTGAAATATTTACACAGTTTCATATTTAAACAAAGAATCGTAAAGAGAAACGACCTTAATATGGAAAACATTAGTTGTAAGTTTATGATAATGATTGTTCTAATTAATCTATTTGTTCTGAGCTTTCCCATAATATCTGTGTAATTTTGATTACAAAGAATACTATTTGGGTTCCACGATTTAAAAATTGCATTCAAAAAACTTTGTCCAAAAAGGATAAATTTCTAAAAAACTTTTCAACGTTAGATGATTCATACAATAATCATTATAGAGGCCATAACCATCGTTAACATGGGTAGCGTTGAGAATTTAAATTACTTCCTGACGCTACAGTGACTTCTGCAAAACGACACATAACATTAGTTAAACAAAGGGAGATAAATTATTCAATGGAGTAAAGCGGAAGGTCCGGCAAGGTGCTAGAAACACCTGCCCATCTATATATGGACACTAATATAAAATACCACGATTAAACGTAATGTCAACTAGCGACAACTACAATGTAATTACTAAACGACAAAACATTCTTTACGAGTTTTAGATATTGATTTTAAAAGGATGTGTTGCTCCGTTTTTGCCTTGATTGTTATAATAATAATGGTAACGAGTACAGCTTTATTTAAATAATATATATTGATGATGAAAGATTATAATTACGAAATCTTTTAAATAAACCGAATGATATACATGGGCTGCAGCAGGTTTTGCTAATATTAACGTGTTCATGCATAAATACTGTCCGAATATAAGAAGGCCACTCCATTATTATTATTTTTATGAAGTTTAATGAAGTTAAATAACAAGCAATAGAAGCAGATTTTATTTTTATAAACAATAATTCTGTAAATTATATATCTAACGAAGCACGATCATTATGATTACTTATGGCAACGATAAATCAGAAGAATATTTTTGAAAGAGAATTTATAAATTTATTACTAAAATATGTGCGTAACACTGGTCGATTTAATTAACATGACTCATAATGTATTACGACGGTCCAGACTAGAAATATTAGCAATGTAAACGAGGAAGTTATCTAACACGATTCTGTGTGAACGTATCGATAGTGTAACTAACTGTACGGGCGTACGCGCGGACGATCGGCCGCGGCCAAGGAACCTTTTCAAAACTACGTAGGTAGTTGTTTCTCAATACCGGTTTTCTTTATTATTAATACCCAAAAACCGTCGGCAGACATTAAAAAAAGGTTTCGAAACGCATCCTAACACACAATAAGTTCCCCAGGCGTAAGGGCGACAAGCGTTGTCGAAATTTGACATAAAAAAAACCTTTTAAACTTTTTCTGCTGCACCCGGTGCGGTGCGACGATTCACATTGTTACTCCGAAAAAAAAGCGCCAAAATACATTTAGGCCGATGCTTACCGAACATTGGAAATTCATGAGGGTAAAGTTGTGTAAAAGTCTCGTGGAGGAGACGCAGTGCTCTCCGTACCGTTCCCGCATGCATGATGGTTTTAGAACCGAGGTCAAGATAATCACCTCGGTCGGTGTAACATAACTTCTCATCTCCCGGGTGCGCTGCGGTCAGCTCCTCGCCGTGGGGCGCACACTGCACATCCTGGTCATATCTATCACACACAACACAGCATAACACACTTCGGCGGTCACTGCACGCACGCGGTACACACTGTCACTGAGGGCGGACGGTCGCGTAACTCGCGGGACGAGCGCCGTGCGCTATCAACGCCGATGCATTGGCGGCAGTCACGGTGTGCGCGCGGTCCCGGCCGCGCAACAGCTGACGGGAGGCGCATGCCCCGCACCCCGCAGTCCCGCGCGCGCAGCCGGTGCGTGTGCCACACCCCCTCTCCCGGCTTCCCCGGTACCCCTGCCAACGCCCCCCCCGCCCCGCTCCTCGTAGCACCATCTACCTCTAATCCATTATTTACGGACGGTCGACCGGTTTCAGGCGCGTTCGCTCTGTTCGTCGGTTCACGACGATCGTTCAAATTTAATGCCCTTCCTATGTCCGGCCTCTAATGCGATAAGATTACAGTCGACGAGCTTCGGGAGCCGCACGGAGACAGCTCCGGTACCATCACGGACCGATATTTACTAATTATACCACTAAGTTTTCGCAGTGACGGCGCGGTACGAGAAACTTGTTAAAGATGATGGTGCTGCATGCCGCCCGCGCGCTGTCATGATTGATATGACGGGAGAGCAGGTGAACGAACTAGAGGGCAACAGGCATCGGCTGGTACTGCACCCAGTGGAACACCTATAACCCGAAGTAACATTCTGTTGTAAACCGCGAATGCGCTTTCAAAGTAGTAAATCACTGCTGCAACCATAAAAATGTGGTAAAAATAGAAACGTTTCGGTACACAACGGCTTCGCTCGCCATCAAGTGCACATAATCATCGAGTAGACGATGGGACAGTCATAACGAGAACCGATGTATGTACGAGCAATTCAAAGCACTGTTAAAATGTGCCATTACAAATAAAAAAAACTTTCACGGCTGGCACACCTCCCCTCGCCCTCCGTTCAACTCACGGGCTCAGTTTATCTTTACATTTATCTTATTTCCGTGAAAACAACTTTAAAAGATATTTCTTATCTTTTAAAGTTCCCGGAATATTTTTTTAAGTACCTATACAAAAAATGTAAAAACCATGTGAAAGAAACAAAGAGCAATATCCTTTGGTCTTAGAAATTATATAACTTCATAGCAACCATTTTGTACTTAGGTCAACTATCCCATAAAATTACTTCACGACATTTTTTTTTTGAACTGACTAGCTATTGGCCTTGCAAGGCCTTTTAAGCTTCACCGGACTACTAAAAATAATAATACTTTACACAAACGTACATAATATGTACATATACAAGTACAACGATACCAGGATGCCAGATCACACTAGTTTATATTCATTATCCCTAAAATGTAAAAAATTGATTTACAAGTGACACTAAGAGACAGGCTATCTGATTCAATGCAATAACGCTTTTACTCAACAAAAAAAAAACTATCTGAAACCTATAAACACAAAAATATACAAGAACAGATAACAAATAAAAGGAATCGAACAACGCGATGAAGATTTAATCGTTTAAATCATTTTAAATAGCAATTACTCGCAGAATGTCCCCGGTCTCGTAAATATACTTGAGCGATTGCACTCGCAACGGGAGAAACAAAACGTTTATTGCTTTTCGCTACAACGAACAACTCGAGGTAATAAAATCGATGCGGGAGGGTTATACTTATTTCAAGTATCATAATTAGAGCATCCGAAAACGATAGACGCGCATCGGAAGACCACCACACAGATCCTACACGTCCTAAATATCATTTATGTAGTGAGCTCATTAACTAAATATACTAATAGTACTTCATAATTTCGCTTGAAATTAATTGTAAGATTTATTTTCAAATGTCCTATATATTTCTCGTTATCACTTACTACCACCCAGTAGCGTTATTTTAAATGATAAGACTTTTTTTATAACGCAGATCTGATCAGACCTATTTGAATAATTCATGCATTAGAGCTTCATGCCTTTTAATGACTTTTGTATGTATTACTTACCAATCTCATAATACATAAATATTATGATGCATACGTCATTAGTATAAATTACATAGATATTGTGAAAAGAAACACGGACGAAGTCAAGTGAGGCGAGTCCCTGACACAGCCCGAGGGTAGGGCCTGCAGTGTTTCATTACACTGTTCTCCTTAATATTAGTGCCGGCTGAACGGTTCTCGAGATATTCCGAGATCCACTTTCGGACAGCCATAGAAATCACGTAGTTCGCGGAACTTTGTTACCTGTGGTGCGCCCGCAGCGCTACGCGCCAAGGTGAACGCTCGGGCCAAGGACGGCCCCCGTTGCCGTAGAGAGAGGGGAAGTGGGGGGAGACCCGCCTTAGACCCCTCCACCCGCGACCCGATCTGCCCCATGCCCGAGTAAAGTGCTCCATACCTTCCAAGACGGGCGGTGCAAGACAGCAAAAAAGGGCCCGACGGAACAAATAGAAAACTCACAACCTTAAAAAAAATAGAATGACATAACAGAGGTCTCCGATAACAAAACGATGTAGTTGGACTTTTTAGTCGGGATGACGAAATAACGTTGTGTTCGCGTGTCACCTGCGCCTACGCAGATTGCAGACACAGGTCACGCAACGAGAACGCGTGTTCCTATGATGTAATAGACGAACTATAAAAAATGGCTAACGGAAGAGCCGCAGAACCGGGCGCATTAAAAACTCACTAATCACTCGGCAAGAGATCTATAATCATTTTACTGCCGCGGCGATTGTCCAACTCGTTCATGTTGACCGTCGCTTTGCCTTCAATTATTCATGTATCGCCTTGTTATTCGTTTAGCGCAATAGATGAGGTTTTTACATGCGAATTAATGGAAAAGTAGGAACGATAAAATACCGGGAGTGCTTCCTAGCCGTGCCCGGACCGGTTCGGGCGCGCATTGTAATAACTTCCCCATGAGAAAAAACTTGCCCCAGGAGCGTCCACACGTCGCTTGGAATATTCCCTAACGACTTTTATACCATCAGTTGATCTATCAGTAAAAAATAAAGTTATAAATTTAAAAGTCAGCGCTTAAGCAATATATTAGTATTGTCTAAGAAATAAATATGAAATTCTTTATCTGACTAGTTTCTACGTTTATCTATTAGACTTGTATTATGTAACATTGTATCGTAGATTATAAAAAAAATCAGTTACGAAGGTCAAAATGTAGGCTTCTTAGACTACCACGCGTACTGACATAATTTTATAGCAGAACAAACGAAATAGAGATAGGAAAACGTGTCAAGGACACTCTACATATTTATACATAGCAACTAAAATAAAGGTAAGACAATTGTCTTTTATTTCGTGAAACACTTCTTGAGGTTAGAACTAGGAATCCTGTTGAATACATACAGAGAAGTGAAGACAACAGGATTTTACTTAATACCAGTTATATGAACGGTCTCTTGATAATGTTACATCACTGTACATAAATAGAATCTCCTGGAGTAAGTCGCACTTGCGTATAGCGCGTGTAAGGAGCCGTGATGTTCGGTCTTCTTCTAGCGGACAACACCGAACGAGGCAGAAAGGGACAAGCTAGTCTTACAGTTAAGCAGGAACTCTATTTATATGCAAATATAACCTCGGAGTCGACACCTGTTTGCGTATTCTCGACGTTCGTCGCGTTGTTTTGTGGCAACACTGTCTCCGTGTATCCTTTGAGTTGTGGGAAATGATAACAAAATTATTTAGCGCTCAATTAAATTTATTAAAACGTGACCTTTATTTGTATGTGCCTGAAACAAATTCAGTAACGGGCGAGATGTAATATTAAATTTGTTTTTTATACCTGTGCGTTTGTTCGTGTTTCATCTTTTTCTGACTGCCGTATAATTCCATTGTTTGGGTTGTAAAGTGAGGTTTTTCATCATGTAAAATGAATTATGCATTTTACATTTTGAAAGAGAAAATGTTTATTTTCCTCTCTTTTTAAACATACGTTTCAAGTTATACTACTCAGAAATATGACTTTCGCAGTACACGGGACTAAGTTTCAAATAAAAAACAATATGATGTCTCCCAAGCACGTATCATTTTGTTGAATGTAAACTGAATAATCGAAAAGCATACGAGGCATCCGATATGATATATAATCTATTTTTTTTATGTAACCAGTAAGATCAATGCAAAACGAATAGACGGTTTGTGAAAATATATGACAGTAGGGCAAGGCGGATCATCATTTGCGCATTCAAGGGGACTAAGCGCGCAAATAGAATGCAAGCCGGAGATGATATTGGCGAATGTGTAAAAATATCTATTATATATACCAATAATAATAGTGGCTTACATTGCAACGAATTCTGAGAGTTATTAATACAGTTAGAGGATGTTCATTTTTAAGTAGTATACCCAACAGACGACTGCTTTTATAGGACTATAATATCTAGATTATATAATCTAGGATTCCTACAAATTTCGTTGCAATATTTCACATGTTAGTACGCAATATTGTAAATGAAGCATCATAAAATCTGACACGGTTTAACAAACAAAATGTTATGTATCAAAAAAAGCCGCAATTTTTTGAGATTTATAACACCTAGAAAGTTACATAATTAACATGAAAGGAAATATTTATCGAAATAAAAAAGAAACATCAGCTGTTTATACTAAGTGACCAGCTGCGCTTTAAGTTTCGTCATGTGAATTATGTGGACCTTTTCACTAAATATTCCGTCGAAGTCTCACAACTGATTGAAGCTTAAAACATGTGCCTTCAAGGGTTAAACGGGAAAAACTTTGTTATATAGTTTATATAACGCATTAATTGAAAGTATTACTAAATTGTAAAACCATATACTGGATTTTCCCTCGAGCCGCTGTCATATCTTCCTATTACGGTCATATTTCGACTAGGGATGTTGATCTGTGTTCGATTATCATATACTCGATTTATAGACATAGAAATATCGATTAGTTTAATCGATACGTCGAATCAATGTATAAAATCCTTATTTTTTTAAGCAGATAAAAATGAAACCATACAATAATACGTAATTAAAAAAAAGCTCTTCAAAACGACAAAAAATTGAGAGATCGAGGTTCAGGATAACCAATCTTGTAGACTTCGATTTTTTCATTAATCGATTCCACAGACCACGATTCAGACCGATTTCTTTTGACGAAGAATCGCCATCCGTAATATCCACCTACCAAACTCCCCCCCCGACCCCGGTGCCTCCCACCCTCGCGGCCGGCTGAGAAGAATTAGAGCTGGTTTCGGTCCATTTATCATCGCATGCACTGAGTCCTGAGTGCGATCTCGTGTTCCGCCCAACGAGAGGCGATCTCGTTTATTTTGTTTACACGTGTTGTTGCTCCACCTCGTCTGCGATGCTGATTAACGTCCTATATTACCGCAATGAATCTATGGTTCTCGTATAATTTTGAATATTTATTTGTCGTAACTTTTTATAATCTATAGGTTAGCGTTTGGGCTACAAGCTCATCAGACCATAGTTGACAAAGTGTGTGATGTGAACACTTTTAGCCTATAAAATGACTAGCTCCGATATGAGACTACTGGAGCATACTTACTTCAACATCAAGCTCATTGTAGGAAACGAACACGTCACACAAGCAACAGACTTGCTCCAAAATGAAGTTGCTTTACTTAACCTTTCACTTTTAAAAATATAAAGTGTTACTTAAGGATGACATTGAAAATATAAGATGGTGGCGACCTTTCTTTTCAATGCAGTGCTCGGTGACATATTGTAGAATAGATACGGTCGTAGCGTGACGTGATCGCACGTATACTACGTACCGCACCGCGTTGGGAGTGCGACGCCCTGCGCGTCCTCTCTCGCCCTTATTGACGATGCCTCGCGACTCGTCGATGACACACGATACTTTAGTTCGTATAGCAAATATTTCAGTCGTTACATTTAAAAAACTGTTGTAACGTTGACAACATTTAGTCAACATACATGCAAATTTACATATGGTTTATTCAATAATTAAGGTGTTAAAGTATAGGAAGCAAACAAACTAAACTCGCCCGCTCGCAACGGAAGAGTCAACATCGATCTGATGATGCTCCGTGACGGAGCGAAGCACGTGTAATCGATTGTCGAGATTACGTGTCAATCTACAACATATTTTAATTAATTTATTGATAATTATTATATTTATATTAATTATACAAAATATAATTAAAATATATGAAATATATGTTTATTAATTAATTGATTTTCTTTTTGTTGTAGTTAGACGTAGTAGTGGTCAATCAATTCCAGGCGGAAGTGCAAAGTAGCATCCACCTTAGTATTCAATGATGGATTACCGCAAAGTAACGCCTTCTTCACTCAAAAAAAACTAAACTCATATTTGTCTCGTTATATTAGTATGACATTTGGCGATATTACATTACATTTTGAAATAAACTAAGTTAATATCAACTAATTGTACATTATTTTTCAAGATCTTAAAATTTCATATATGTAAAATATGAAGATCATTAAAAATACTAAAAACCTTATAGACGACAGAATTTGAACTTCGTTCTGGGTGTTTAAAAACTGAATATTAAAAAAATCATGTTATATGAACGATTAAAATTTGATTTAGCTCAATTTAAAATATAACGACACGTGTACGATTTCTTCTATTACGTAATGTAATAAACTAAGTTAACATTAAGTAATTTTACATTATTTTTTAAAATCTTAAAATTTTATAAATGAAGATTATGAAGATAAAAAAAATACTAAAAATCTTATAGACGGCAAAATTTGTTTTTTTTTTTTCGATATGAAAGCGCTGTTGACCTGGAAAGGTCTTACAGCTTCACCGAACTACTGAGGCGAGCGCTGAAGGCATTCAGCCGATTGGGGATGTTAGGGCGACTAACTCAAGGGTGCACGGCAGACCTCGGCATGGGTTGTCGCATGCAAAATTTGAACTTCGTTCTCGGTGTTTAAGAACTGAATATTAAAAAAAATCATGTTATATGAACGATTACAATTTTATTTAGCTTAATTTATAATATAACTACACGTGTACGATTTCTTCTATCACATCGAAATACATAAATGTCTGCTGTATTGGACACAGGGATATTGTACTGTCATGAATTCGTAGACTTGTTTCAATAATTGAGCAAAGAAGTTCAAAAGATCCAAATACTAAATTTTAGTAAATTTTTCTCCGCCTTACTAGTATATTTTATAATCTATACATACTGAAAAGTTATATATTAGAATTCATGAAATATGTTCTCCATGTTTAATTCAGTGAATTTCAGTGGTTTTTTCATCATAAACGTTACTGAAATACAAAATAAATAACTAAGGATAGTACTGAGTAATTCTTAAAGTTAAAACGTCTTACTTTGACTTAACTACATTTTGACGATATCCAGTCACCAGTCCAGACCACATAACTGCAGTAGTCAGTTATGAGTTTCTTACAGTCACCACTTTGGTAACTTTCTCGTTTATTATTTAAAGTATAGATTGACGTTAGCGTTGAAGTTGTGTTTTAGATCCCAATTATTGTATATGATTGTAGATGATGGTACTCTACTGAAATTCATCGTGTAACATTGTTTAATATTCTTATATTAAGCGTGTCTATGTAGAGAACCGTGTGTAGCGAGTCGCAGCGATAACGACCTTATACTTTACAGCACGTAATTATATTTTGGAAAGATTATTGTTTTATTTTCGACTGCGACGCATCGCACTGGAACATACTGAGGATTACAATTTTAAATCGATTATTTATAACATAAGTATTATTACATAGACGTTTAATATAAACGGTCTTCATGTTTTTAACTAATATAATATAAATGACATTTCAGTTTTAAACATTTTTATTCTATCACAACATATTATAAAAGAGAGCCATGTCTGTCTGTTTATTCGCGATAAATTCAAAAACTATTATACAGTAGGTAAAGGGATTCATGTAGATGATTTAGGTATATAATTTGTCAAGGTTTTCTTTATTATCAGAGCGGGATAATGTCCGCCGGGCCAGCTAGTTACAATATAAATCAGGAAATGAGTTTGTTTACCTCTTTTGCTTAATTACTCGACCAATCATAATGAAATCTATACACATTGTCAGGAGTACAAAAAAGAACATAGGGTACTATTTCTTCCTTAGTGGCAATTCAAATGTATATTAACGCGTGTGATGCTGCAAGCTAAAGCTAGTATCAATCTAATACCTTGTTCTCTTTGATACTTTACTGTATACGTATTAAAAAACGTTGAATTAGTTCAAATAAAATTAATTTTGGTAAAAAGATTCTGTTATTGTCTGTTAGCGTGAAAAGTACGACACTTTTGGGATTTAGTAATTCAATGTGTAAAGAAAAACTTAGATATGCTCCAGCCGCAACAGATACCACCCACGGTGAACACATTCGATATATCAAAGAGTAAATTACAATATTACAAGTTTGTGTAACGTTACCGAGACGTTTAGATAGTTTAATTACATAATGAACTGAGATTTAATCATGTCCCGCCTATCGTTAGAGTGGCTGCTTCACCCCAAGTAACTCAATATGCCAATAACACAACGTTGCACTTTGAAGACTGCGTACTCCGAGTGATGTAGTGTGGAGGTAAGCAGGGGAAGTGGAGACGGTGCGCACCGCACAAAGACTTGCGTCGAATATCATAGCGCCGCGACGGAAGGCGGTCTTAAACTAGAGTGCGACGCCTCGCCGTGTGACCTACAAAATGCTTCGAGTATTAGTGTTTGCATTATCACTACACATTATACAACAAAATCCACTGTGACGTCTGTCTGTCTGTTCGCGATACATTCAAAATCTACTGAACGGATTTTCATGCGGTTTTTACCAATAGATGAAGTGATTCATGAGGAAGGTTTAGGTGTATTATTTGTTACGGTTTTTGTTTCATTATAAAGGCGAGATAACGCCCGCCTAGCCCTTCAGTGTATGTATAAGTTAAAATTTGAGTTATGTAAAGCAAGGTTTGCAATAGGAATTACGTGATTGTCATACAATCAAGAAAACAGGATTTGCAGATATATTTTATTTAAGCTTGATCAAATAATTTCATTTTACAGTTGATATACTAGGATTTTATAATACATATGATGTCATACCTTTGGTTGGTACTTGATTATAAAATATTAAATTATAATAATAATAAAAGCTTGTTCATTGGATATTCACTTATTCCGCTGATTACATAGTATACGAATTTTATCAAAACAAAACTAAGGAAGATTGTTTTTTTTCGCGAACTGATTACGTTGTTGACCTACCAAGGTCTTAACAGGACTTCACCGGACTACTAAGGCGAAGATTGATAAAATCCGAAACCAGTTTCTTTTACCAAAACTTAGTACTATACAGTACTAGACTGTATCCTACTATTATAAGTGGTACATTAGTGTTTTACGAGGAGGACGTCGAGGGCGACTGGCTAGTTAATTACAATGATAACACCTAAACACATACACACAGACAAAACATTATATATACATTCATTATATTTTATAACTTTACCACATAAAGGACAAAATGTTTTACAAAAACACAAAGAAATTCTTGCATCATCATTATATATATATATACACATCATACATTAACATGTCAAATAAATATAGGAGATTAAAATCAAAATTAAGCTATTTCCTAAGTTTTTGTGTCAATGTTTAATGCAACTAACGACCTTTAGATCTCACACGAGTAAGTTTAGATTCATCGCTACATAATATAAATCCTCTGCCACGTCTGTCTATCTGAATGTTCGCGATAAACTCAAAAACGCCTAAACGAATTCTCATGCCGTTTTTACCAGTAGATAAATTAATTCATGAGGAAGATTTAAATATATAATTCATTAATCTTTTTTTATAATCAGGGCGAAACACAGTCCACCGTTCCAGATAGTGTTCTAAAAAAGTCTTAGAGATATTATTATCCAAAAATTTAACGTACCACCTGTCACTTTCTAAGCAAATTTTTTTTTTTTTTTCGAAATGACTACGCTATTGACCCAGCAAGGTCTTAACAGCTTCACCGGACTACTACCTATCTAAGCAAACATATCCAAAGTGCTTAAGTTAAAGTAGCAGGGTTGAGAGTGAAACTACGATGCATAATATATACCCCAACACTCCCATCCCATGGAATATTTATGGGATGGGGCGTCTCCTTAGCTATTAGAAAGCCGTTTCTTTGTGAGCTACTTTACTAGCCGACTTACTCCGCTCCATATGAACTTTTGCATAATTTAAAACTTCCAAAAGCGTAGAATATCAGAAGGAATTTCTCGAAGAGCAGGATATAAAAGTCTTCAATATAATATTGTCTCCTATATACCTGCTAACTTCTTGAAATGTCTCAATTATTAATTCAATTTAAATATGATTTGAAATTTTCGAAAAATTCATAATGAGATTTTTTTTTAATTATATCTTTTGAAGTGAAAATTTATATATAGCAGTATTGAGCGATGTTAAAAGATACAAGAAAAAATAATCATGGGTCGCGTCACCGATACCCTCGACATGCTCGTGACGTATTGGGTCAGACTAGCGACACGTAGTATGGCAGGATGTGTAGATGTAATATTGATATTTTGAATTATTCTGTAATATTTTGTGACGCCTATCCTTTCATCGATTAATTAATAAACAGTACAAAAATGTATATAACATATTGCTTTATAAAAAAAAACCATCCCTAAATTATCATATATATTTATACGTGAAGCAAAAACTTTGTACTCCTTTTTAAGCGATTTCCGTAAAAGGATGAACTTGAAATTTTTGCATAGTTAAATTTTATATGGCGGAGAAGTGCAGAAAGCTATTTATTTTACATAAAATGCATTAGAAGTACATTAAATTAATTAAAATATGCATTACTCACACTACTGCTTGATTTTTACACATGTAAATAAAAAATACATTTTGACAGAAGCCAATAACGAACTTCAAAAAAGGTTGCGAAGGAGATTGCTATGCTCCACTGTATGTATTTTTTTTACTCTTATCTTCCAATTACACTTTTTCATCCCACATTTTACAATGATATTATAACGTATAACCATTATTATAATATTTAGAACACGACTTACGTTTCATACCTTACATGCTCTTTGAATGTAATTGATCTAATTATAGGTTAATTTTACAATAACATAATATTTTTAACATGAATGACGTTGCATGCCAATCCCAGTCCCAATGGTGGCATTTTTTTTTTCAAACTGTAATAACTTACGTTCATTAATTTCATAAAATATAAGCCATATACGAAATATCGTAGGCATAGAAAAATAATCACGTAAATTAACCGAATATATTTCGATACATAAGCACAAACTAAGACATGGACGATTTTTTTATTCGCGAACTGACTAGCGATATTGACCTTATGAAACAACTTCATCGGAGTACTAAGGCGAGCGCTTATTAGGTGCTTAAGGTACTTCGACGGTAGACGACAGTAGTCTTTTACCATGATGGGATACCTGTCTTGTGTATCAATAAATCATCGCTTATCTGAATACACGAAACATAATTACTAGTTTATATTTATAAGAAAAACAAGAACAATGCGATAGGTTCATTTCTATTATGACATTACTGGTTAAACTCGTTCTGATCAAATTGTAATTCGAAATACTATGATACACATAAAGCTACATAATTTCTAGTACTGTTAAATAATATTGGTAAGTATTAATTACTTGCGTAAAAGCAGGTAGCTTTAATCAAACGATGCGAAGAAGTATACAAATTTAAGATCTTTTTTTTACCAGAGTTGTGTGTTGGACTATAATCATTTGTTTCCAACACATAACATAGATAACAGCTTGTTAACTACAAAACCTAAAAATTTTAGAATTAAATTCTATCGCATCGAAACAAGTATATGTTATTACGAAAACGTTATACTTTTGTCTCTTTTCTGTCGATTTTTCTTTCTAATAGCTGTAGCTTGCTTGTATAAAAATATGGTTGTATAAATTTATGCATCTGTTTTACATGCGATATCATATTACGAATGGACAAAAACGATTATGTTTTCTTAGTTACTCGATCACAGTACTATAAATTTCGTTTATGCATAGCGAGTGGAGAAATAATCTGAAAAATAATTTCAATTTTAAGTCGAAGCGACGGAGAGTGGCGCGCTTGGCCTCCGTGATTAAACTGCCGCGGTATAGTAGTATGTAGTAAGTGAACGAGCTCGTTTCGCTTATCTGTGTTTCGTACCAGAGCTGGTTTACACGCATACACAGAAGTTAATGTTAATTAAGCCGTCATGAATTACGTGCGTACTATTTTTGCTTTTGTTTAACATTTCACTGTTAACTCGTTACATTATGAAACGGGCTCTGAGACTTACCATGGCTTTATGTTTTACTAAGCTCTGTATACGCACATTATTATTAATCTTTCTTCTAAACCCATTCTGTTTTATCTCTGTATATACTTATTTAGTTCTATTTTGATTTTTTTTCAGCAAAAATCAAGCACTTTTGATACACGTTCACATTTCTGTAAATGTACTGAATTCATTCAGTAACCGTTTACTAATATAAAAGATTTCTATAATACAAATGTGCCAATGTATTGTAATTTGTTATAACTGATTTAGCAAAATAACTGTTCTAGACATCAGAAGAGTCGATTTATGCCAGAGAAAACTTATAGATGATCAAAGGAATAGACGAACCAAATATAAATTGTAGAAATAAAACGAAGTAATAAATTTCTCGCGAAAATGCTATACCATCTTCTCAATTATTTTCAATAAAACTTAATGGCTAACTTTAAACTGCATTTTTTCTAGAAGAAAATAAAAAATAACTCATTATATAACAGAATAAAGGATTAGATAAGATACTATACGGTAAAATAAAGACACACGGACGAATAAGTGACGTAGAAAAGAGCAAAGCAGGAAGGCGTCGAGCGAGACGACATCGCGGCGTCCGAGACAATTTTCCAATCAATCGGGCAGTGGTCTGGTGCCGTGCAGAGTAGCCCGTCCACGTCGCGTCGCTCACCAATTATTACTCTATATATTTGCTAAACAAGCGACGTAGTACTGAAACTATGTCACAATTTTGAAGAGCTCAACTGACGTACATTTCACGTCAATTTTTTTCGGCCGTTCTGAATACAGCCCAAGATCGGGCTTGCGTGTAATATTTAAGCCGGTAGATTCCAAAATAGACTAAATGAAATTTTAATCGTTCGTATAACTTTTTTTTATTTTCAGTTCCTATACACCGAGATTTACGTCTACATTTTGCCGTTTATAAAGTTTTTTGTTTTTTTTTTTAAGCTCTTCGTATTTTAAATCTACAACATTTAAAGATCTTAAAAAGTAACATAGAATATTAGGAACGGCTGAAATTGGACATAGGTTATTTTGAAATATAACGACTATTTTTTTTAAATTGAATTTTTAGCTATGATGCAGATTTCGTAAAATCATGAAACATTTTTTTTTTCAAATATATATTTATTATGAATAGCATTTATCTACAACGTTATGAGTATTTAAATTTTCTAAATTCTATAAAAAAATTAAAAACCACATTCATGTGCAGTTTATAAACTTTCCTATATACGGATGAAACTTTTTTTTAAGCAAATAATATCTCTGTTTAGAAAAATATTTCATGTTTACGTATAAAGAAACCAGAAATGGGATATTAATTATATTTTTTGTTTAATAATATTTTTTTGTAATAAATAAGTGAAGGATCGCTCGTACCGAGTTAAGCCTCTCATTATTTTAGAAGTAAACTGAGCAAATTGAAATTTTCAACATAATTCAGTTAAGTATAATAACTAAGTATTGTTGTAAGGAAAAGATAACGATAAAATCTTAAGCTCAAATCCGTGTTTACTTAATTATATTTAATTAGTTATAAGGAATGTAAATCGTTTAAAAACAGGCCGTAATTTCACAATGTGTATGCATGTACCTAAGACATAGTTTCATCTATTTCTTACCAACAAGTTCTACACGAACCGTGCATAAAACAAGTAGTATTATCGGGCTGCCCTTTAAAAACCCATTTATATTTTTATTGAAACACATAAAAGCGTGATAAATATAATAATATTTTACATCATAACAATAACATTTAACTATATAAATAAAATGTATTAATTTATGCGGTATATGTTTTGCACTTGTCGTTTTCTTGTATCGGTTGCCTCAATACGAGTGTTTAAAGTTAACCTTCTCGTCAGCTGCTCCCTCCTCGTTGTGAATTCCACTACTTACCATATTAATTGCCTTATAGTTTATTCCTTCAAAAGGATGCTCGTAAAGTATTCAGTATATGTTTTATCAATTAACAATGAAACACCATTATGAAGTAAGGCGAAGAATTAAGAAAAATAAAATATGCTTTCACAGTACTCGAAATATATGTAAACAAAATCACGACCGTAAGTACGCATTAATGACCGTGCAGACTATTTTATTACAAAAAAAAAGATCTTATCATAGAAACATTTCATTACAAATTACGAGACAAAACGTTCGAGCATTATGTATTTAAATATTAAAGTGGTTTAATTTGCCAGTTTAAAGTAAATTTAACGGCAAACACATTAATATTAATTAAAGCATAGCCCGCGAGCCGCCGCGCCGCGCGACACGGTACACACTCTGCCTGGTATGTTTTATAATAATATATATACACGAATTTTTTATACTATGAGAGCATACATATAATACTTTGGCGACAGATTTTCTATTTATGAGTGGTAGCTAACAGGCAGCGTGTTTAGAAAAAGCCTTGCCACTATGCTACTCTTTCATTACGATGTATATTTCTTCACTGAAAGCTCACGGTTAGATCCTGTGTAACGTTAGAGGTAGTATTGGAACACGCTTCAAATAAAATCTCTATGAAGAACGTTTAATTATTTGTTTTCATTAATATTAACACATTTAAATTGTTTACTTAAAGTGTTAATAATGCACTCTTTCTCATATTAGTCTCTGCTACAGCTGCTAAAGCTTCTGATTTTTTTTTTCATAAGATTTTACAAACATTGCCAAGCAGATCATAGAAATAAAAAAAACTACATCATAGATAATTAATGATTTATGTAATGCATAAATATTAATTCAGTTATGTATAGATTACAAATGTTAAAATGATATTTATGTAGACGTGGTTTTCCAAACTTCAAATCAGTACAAACATAAAATAAAAACATTTTATGAATAAAACGAGTCATAGTTCGTTTCAAAGTTTCACTGATTATTTTAAAAGTCAATACTAAAGTGTTAACAATATTTATAACAAAAACAACATCCTAAAAATAAAAGAACACTAATCTGTTTCCCCTTCCAAAGATGAGCGTTGAAAAGCCAAAATAAAATCATATAGACGATTCCAACTTTTGCTGTAGATTGTAGTTAAAAATGCATATTCATAAATCTGACAACAAGTATTAAACTGTAGCCGAAAGAAACCACATACGACAAACATTCCAGACATGACACTTTTTTAGGATACACATTTCGTATGAAGAGAGTGGATAAACCGAAGGATTTATGAGATTATATCTTTCGTATACGAAGGAATAAATAACATAGATTAAAAATGTAGCAACTATTTTTTTTTATTTACCTAGCAAGGGTAACAAGACATTTCGTTGACCATCAGTTCTGGTTTAACCATAAATATATATGTAATGAGTATCCTGAATAACGTCAATTTTTATGATACTTTAATATAGGGTTGTCAAGAATTATTTATAATGACGTGTATATTTTTGTGTACAAATAAAATAATAAAAATGCTATATTTTCAATCTTTACTATGACTCGTAAAATCAAACGTTTATAAGGATAATTATTGAAATACTATTGATCGATACTTATCGTGTAATTATACTGGATAGTCAAAATGTCATAGATTATTCTAAAAAAGTATTAGAACATAAAAATTTGGTAAGTACATACTTTGGTTATGAACAAAAAATTAAATTAAAAAGTAATGAAAACTGAGTACTAGTTATCTAAACTAATATTATAAAGAGGAAATGTTTGTGACGTTGTAGGGGGTAATCTCAGGAACTACTACTCCGATTTGAAAATGTATTGTTATTGAAAATCAATGTTATATAGCTCATTTATCGAGGATGGTTATAGGCTATATATCATAACGCTAAGATTAATAGGAGCGGGGCACCAATGAAGAATGTTTAAAAATCCATTTTTTTCTCCTCTTAAGAGCTTCCGCTGCGTGTTAGGGTTGGTCCAAAGTAACTATTCCATGCGAACGAAGTCGCGTGCAGAGGCTAGTGATCAATAAATCACTAATTTTGCTCAGCTCACTGGTATTTATTTAAGTTATTCAAGAGATTGCATTGATTTTATATACTTCCTTACATATTGTTAAAAAATGAAATTGAACTTATTTTTTAAATTGGAACAATTTAACCGATTTAACAAAATTTAGGTTATTTCTTCTAATTGGGATTTTGAAGTAGCATTGAAACTTTTAAAAACATTTGTTAGCATGTCCTTAAAGCATAGAACAATTATATTTTAAGGGAATAAATAAATTAAAAAAATACTTTATATCTTTTATGTTCCAAATTCCATATATTATTTTTCTAAAAAAAGTTGGCAACCTACTATAATATAAGCATGATTCAAGAGAAAAAAATAACCCGAGAATCCTCGATTAATACAAACCAAACTGTTCTAAAATTAATGATGTAAATATTATAAAATCTATGTAAACTGAATACTTATTTAAAACATTTTAGTAGAATATTCAATTCGAATATTTTCGAACCATTTCGAGTAAACATTGACTGTCATTGGTGTAATAATATAAATCCCATCTCGATAACAGTGGTAATAAAATTCGTAGTAGGTAAAGTTCGGACGCGGCAGACTACATAATAATAAGTTGTTTACGAGCACTGATACAAAGATATTTTTAAGAGTATTCTATTTTTCATTATATGCTTTATCTTTGTTTAAGATACACATAACCATAGTATGAGATGTTTAAACAAGTACCTGGGCGATCGAGTCTAGCTCGGTTCTTTAAAAACATTTTTAAATTAAAATAAACTGTTAGGTTTACATTATCAAATTAACATTTTTTACAAAAAAAAAATCTGATGTCTCTGGGGTTACACGGATTACCGAAGCAACCGATTTCCATCTGAGCTATTTTTATTTTGACAGCGCCGGCGAAATTTATATTCTTTATATACCGTTATATTCTAGCTATATTTTTTCATTGCCTGAAAAGTCAGTTAGAAATGTTTCTATGAATAAAATCTAGCTAGATCCATTTATCGTCCCCGAAACTTCCTCTACATACTAAGTTTTACGGATATAGATGACGCAGTTTCCTGAATATATACAAGTATAAAAATATACAAGAATTACCCGTTTAAAGATATATTGGATAGATATAATAACCAGTTAGTTTCCTTATTTTAAAAGATATTTGTTAAATAAATAATTACCAGGATTAACCAATGGCATTTATTGACACACATGCCCACTAGTATTACCACATGCTCTATCTTCGGCGACATACCTCTTTGTGAAATCAAGTTAACAACTTCTATACATATAATAAAAATGTAAATCTAAAGTCTTTGTACATTTTTTTGAAAAAAAAAAATATGTTTCAACTTTTTTTTTATATCATAGGAGGCAAAGGAACAACTGGGTCACTTGATGTTAAGTAATCACCACCGTCCATAGACACTTGCAAGACCAGGGGAGTCGCAATTGCGTTGCCAGTTCGTTGGGCGATGGGGGGGAAGAAGGGAAGAGAAGAGGGGGAAGGTGAGGAGAGGCGGGCCTCCGGCGTATTCACTGACCGAACGAAACGCAACAATACAAGCACTGTTACTTCACTTCGGTTTTCTGTGAGAGAGTGCTACTACCCCGGACGAGCCGACCCATTCATACCGAATCCAGTAATAGCTTCAGTGTGGCTCTACCACCTACTAAAATGTTTTGGAATAAGTATTAAAATACATATTAATCATTTTTAGAAATGTCTGTCTGTCTGTTTGTTTGATTGTTTGAACACGCATCACTGCTAAAGTACTATTTGCGTTCACGATAAAACCTGGTTTCATTAAAATCGTTTCCCTTTATCCATAGTTATTATAAGTTTAATGACGACGCGACTTAAGTAGAAGAGAAAATACAGAAATTAATACATTGAAATAATGTTATTAGTTACTGTTTTTTACACTACTCCGCAGGGATGCAGTCGCGAGTAGAATCAGTAAATAAATTAATATATATGCTAGTTGACTATCCGAGACATTGCGGCTATCTCGTTAGTTTTTGTCGCAAGTACAACCTAGTCTAATATTTGCAAATCGGCCAACGTCTACGAAAACAAGACGCCGTTTGTATAATGACGAATAACATAATACGTATTTAAGCGGAAACTATATCTGTCACATTTCCGCAAGCCTGACGTCACCCGACGGAGTCAGTGAACCTAGAAAGGTTTTTTCTTACTAATAGTAAATTAGTAAATTTAATTTACAATTACAAAATAAGTGTATACTACAACCGTCTATCTGTTAAGAACAATAAAATGAATTAATAAAATAATAAAAATTCAATGCAGTCATAGGGAAAACCGATAGATATGAAAATTCAAAACAATAGAATAACTCTGTTGTTCTCTTTTACATTTTTAAATGTGTTATAGTCTGAATTAATTAAATTTCATTATTTTTACATAGAACTTATCAATATTAGTTTGGTTTTCAAATATATTAACACTTCGAACAATAATTATATAATGTAGTTTACAGATTGATTAGACCGCTATAATATGCGTCGACAGCCTGACGCAAGCTGCACAAGCGCAATGCGATAGGTCACGCTTACTAGCATGTCATGGCCTGGCGTGAAAATGTAAGTTTATCTGCCAAATATACCGCTCAACGCAACTAAAGAAGTTGTCAAAAAAAATTAAATTACATATTTATAAAGCACGATACTGACATATCGGAGTACGAAAGCGTTACAATACTTAAAATTTAATATCAGGGCGGAGTAGTGTATAATATTACATGACAGTCACATTGGTACAAGTACGTTACCGTCTTTATAATAAACATATGATTCGTGTAGTAGTTATAGTTTTCAAACGGTACGAAAAACCCTTCGACCTAATCCATCGCGAAGGCCGTTAAACTTTCATCGTGCGTAATTGCACTATATATGCACATACACTGTGTACGTATGCATGCGGTATTTGTGTACGCCGTGTACATCACTCTCTATGTGTATAACGGTGCACAGAGCTGCCGCGCGGTAGTCTCTGTGCTCTGCGATACGCCGCGCCGGAAGTGTTCTACCACCCTATTTATAGTGCATCGGGTATAACTCTATGTTATATTGGTTAACGTTATCGACGAGTGTTAAGATGCAGCGTTACCGGTCACTTGGTTAACCTGATAATAATAATAGATATTTTCCTAATAGACAAATGTATAATATGATCTCTTTGAATTTGAGTTGTACTGAATACACATTGAGGTGTAAATACGTATTATATTGTATGTTATAACATCGAAACAGATTAAAGATATATAAATGCCAACACAACAGATTTAGATACGGTTTTCACTATTATTTAGAAAATTTCACCCGGAAGGTATAACAAATCTAATACGACAATTAATTTTTGTATTTACCTGTTTTGCGTCTATTACTCGATACATAAATGGAACGTAACACATTTGATCTTATCGAAAACTCACAAAACTTGTTCTAAACCCATGCAGATTGATATAATTACTTCACGACATAATACAAACGATTTTTTTTTCGAACTGACTGCGCTATTGATTTAGCAAGGTCTTAACAGCTTCACCGGACTACAAAGGCGAGCGCTTGTGGCACTCAGCCGATTTTTATTTTGGCAACTAGGTCAAGTGTGTACGGCACACCTAGGCTTGGGCTGTTGCCTGATACATGCAATTCACGACCTATCTGAGCTAACCTAAGCTAAACTTCATTTTCATACTTATGAGTTATTGAAACATATATGTGTACTAAGCATACGTACCTCGACAACTCTTATATATATTTTGTTTCGGATAATTTTTCTAAACTATTTCAGTTCGATAAGGGAAAAAATAAAACCCTTCCACTTCTATGTGTAATACAAACGAGTTCAACAAGATAATTATAACAATAAATGTTAAAACGAAAAATAGTTAAACACACCTATTTAAGGAAATAAATTATAAGTATAATTTATAGGTTATGAATGTACTTAAACAATCGTTGTACTCTTATGGTACTGTTTTTTTTTTCGAAGTGTCTACGCTATTGACCCAGCAAGGTCTTAACAGCTTCACCGGACTACTAAGGCGAGCGCTTAAGGCACTCAGCCGATTTTATTTTGGCAACCAGCTCAAGGGTGCACGGCACACCTCGGCTTGGCTGTTGCCTGTTGCAGGCAAAATCGCGACCTATCTTAGCTAACTATTCATATATGTATGAGTTGTTGAACCGTATATGTGTACCAAGCATACACGCCTCAACAACTCCTCCATATATTTATTATCGGAAAATTGAGTTTTTCAGTTCGATGTGGGAAAAAAGGAAACCCTTCCACTTTCATGTGTAAGCGTGTAGGCGTGCACGTGTGTGGGGGTGATCGTGTAGTGTTGTAGCAGTGATGTATATTTGTGTGTCACCGTATCGCGCAAGCAAGATTATGGTACTGTTCTTACTTGAAGCACGTACGCAGTACGAATTGTTATATGACGGAGTAAATGAAGATACAAAAATATCTTTTCATGTTTTGTTTTAAGCACAAAGAGTTCTGTAGGTTACGCACTAGTTAACAAAAGGAAACCGTGAAAGTTCATAACAAAGGGAACGAATACAAAAAGGGCATATATTCAGAAAAAGTAAAAAAAACCTCGGAGTAAAAACAAACATTATTATATAAACTATTCAAATAAACTATTAAAATTTATTCATTACCAACATTCTAAGAATACGGACAGGCAATAAATAAACTCGGTCGGATTAAATTTTCATCGGAGCGATAAACTGCTGCATTTTAAATCTGGGCGTATTATAACTACGTATTAATCGGTTTTTCTGAAAATATAACTGTAAAAATAAATCCATACCGGTTTATGTATAACGATCCAAAGCAACTTGACGATTTTTCGACGTTTCAGATTAATTGATACCGTAAATACGATAATACTTGTTATTATATTTAACGCTTACAATAATCGAGTTGCTCTTTACAGTATTTAAATGAAACAGTGAACCTTTTTATAAATAAAAACTTTTTGCTTTATCAACTGGTGTTTGAATCTTTTTTTTATTGAATCTAACGCAATTTTTATACTGTAAGTACTACCGATTGAGAAAAACTTATAATAGCGGCACGCTATGATGGCTGTTTTGACACATCACAATAGTGACATGAAATGTCGATTTATTTTCGAAAAAAAAAAAAACTGAATTTAGTAAATTGTTTATGGGAAGGAAAGTATATCAAACATGCTACCTAAATTACGTATTTCATAACAGCAAAGCGATAGCAAAAATGGTTAAATATTGTTACCAAAGTGGCAAAGTTTGATTATCAATCAATCGTAAAGTGATCCAAAATGTGCACTTCGTAGAAAAATTGCGATGTTATGTATACAGAGGCAGCGTTGCTTTACCGAGGCTTGGTTAATACGCAAATTATGAGGATTGTCATAATGAACCAATGCGGCTATTGCTTTAATTTTCCGAAATACACAATTAATGAACCTTAAAGTTTTTTCTCGGAGTTTGATATCGCTAATCGACACTGGCTAGTAGCTAGGTTAGTATTATGATGAAGGACTATGTCAGTAAACCATATTATAATAAACAAGATTTCCATACAGCAAGGAACCCTTTAAAAGATATCCAATTATAAATATTTAAAAATGTGTAAACGCAGTTGTGGGGCTCTGTAATTCAATTCGCTCGTATTGAATTTCGTATTGACACATCCATTAGGTGTAGGCATTGTGCTCACTCGGGGGGGTAAAGTTTATTGTTGAATACACTGTAGGTACGAGTATAATATTGAGTACAAACCATAGTATATTTTACAGAAAAAAAGGTAAGTAATCCGTACCTAGTCATTGTAAAAAGCTTTCATTGTTTGAGATTTTGTTTAACTAAAGTTCAGGTAAAAGAACACGGTACGAAAGGTAGGTAACTAACTACGAGTTAAGCATCTTAAATGAAAATAATATCTAGTAGATGTTCTTGTTTTTTTTTTTCGAACTGACTACGCTATTGACCTAGCAAGATCTTAACAGCTTCACCGGACTACTAAGGCGAGTGCTTAGGCCACTCAGCTGACTTTATTTGACAACTAGCTCAAGGGTGCACGGAACACCTCGGCTTGGGCTGTTGCCTGATACGTGCAATTCGCGACGTATCTGATCTAACCTAAGCTAACTATTCATACATATATGAGTTGTTGGAACATGAATGGCCACAATGCGCTAAGAGTGATATGAAAATAAAATCTATTTATTTATCTAGAATCTAATTTAATTGGTTTTAATAACTATTAAGTATATTTAAAATACTCTGCTGAAATAACTATTTACGCTTATGTTCACTGAGGTTTATTATATACACCGGATTTTATAGTACTGCAATGATTTATATAAAACCTTTATAACTATTCAAGGAGTTTATTTCAAATTTTGATAATTTTAAAATATGACCAAGTTTTTTAACATTTCTCTTATTCATCTGTGTGTTCGCTTGACTTGCATTTACGTGAGAAATGCAATGTATACACACAGATCAGAATGGTTACATTAACACGTACACGTAATGTAGGTACACGTTACGTCATGTAAACACGTAAAATTATAAAATGAATATGGTTTACAATAATAACAAAAAAATGTATAGAAAAAGGGTTGTTTTTCTCTTCGCCATGTGAAACTCCGATAAATCAGCAATTAGTAATTTATTCACAGCTCGAATATCCGTTTCCGTTTGATTTCGCGTTGTTTACGAGTTAATATAACGTGTCACATTGCATTACTGTGTGTAAATTTTTTTATCAACCCTTTAGACAATTATTCTGTTAGACCATTATCTGCAACGAATTGTAAATATTCACTCTTTATATATACTAGCTTGTGCCCGCGATTTCGGCCATGTGGAATAGTTACCTTGGGATAACGCTAAAAAAACACTGATTTCGAAATTTTCATCATCAGTGATCTGTTCCCATGGTCTTAGCTTGATAATATATAACCTATAAGCTTTCCTAAAATTACCTATCTAACACGGAAATAATTTTTCAAATAGGACCAATAATTCCTGAGATTAACGCGTTGAAGCAAACAAACTGAAAAGTAGTCCGGTGAATCTATGTCCGGCGTACTCGGCTCGAAACAAAAAGCAAGCAAACTCTTCAGCTTTGTAATATTAGTATACGCCATTTAGTTAAGTATAACCCAGCGTAAACTACATCGTCTTATACATTGTATAGGATTTTTTATTGCGATGTAAGCTTTGGTTAAATTAGTAGTAGAAACAGATATTATATTTTAAGTTTATGTCCACACTTGGGCGCGAAAAAGTAATGCTTGCTTATATTTTAGCCGGAAATTTGAGGTCTGGCTGAAAACCAGTGCCGTTTTCAAAAACGGCGATACGGTGACGCCAGGCATCATTGCCATAGTATTATTACTTTTTTATGTTTAAAAGTTTTTTTTTCTACCTGTATTTCGCTATGACAATAAAAAAAATCTTTCTTCTTTTCAGGGTGGTAGCGCTTCATCTTAATCCGTCTGGCTAACTAACACCCTCAATTTGAAAATCTGTCTTTAAGCACTTGTTAGTAGTGTATTCCGGCAGCTTTACTAGCGAGCGAGTCCCATCCATGTTTAGTGTGTTTACTATCTCAGGCCACATCGACATGTAAAATCAAATGAGATTACCGTCAAACGAAGTATGTATAAATAAAAAAACATGCTACCCCAATGACACGCTGTTTGACATCGACACTGGCCTTCCAGTACCACAGCGATGAGTAGCGTGATAACAGGTTTAATACATCGGGTACATACTTAGAAAGTAGCATAATATATTACTTGAAATTATAATACGCTTTCATTACGATTTAATCATTAATTAAAAACTCAAGCTTATTTGAAGACGGGTTTTTCGACCGCGGCGCAATATCAATATCTATACATAATCATAAAATATATTCTCATATAAGTATTATTGTATCTACATTTAACGAAATAAACTGAAATCAATTTATAATGAGTTAAAAATACAATTTTACTATTTCGGACGAATTAAATATAAAACACCCCCCACTCGTGGTGATTCCGGTCATCAAATTCGAACACAATAAAATATTAAATGGCGTTTCAGTTTCAAAACTGAATATCAATAATAAACGATGGAATGGTATTAAATGCAGCACACACCACCGAGCGGCCGCGGCATCAGTAACGGGGCGGCGCGCGGCGCGGGAATCAAAGCACTCGGTGATCTTTGAACGCACGAGTGATGATTACCTTCCCGTTTATTTTTCTAGGAAAACTATATTTAACTTCATGGTTAAATTTAAACTGTGACTATTCCGTCAACTTTAACTCCGTGTATTCAAAATACATTAAGATGTTCAAACCGGTCTCTTTTAAACTCTGATAAATCATTGTCGAGGAAAATATGATGATAGAGATACGAAAAACGTGATGAATTATCACATTGGACAGGGAACACTGTCATGAAAATAAAAAAAAATGCCTTTCTCTGATATGAGACATATATTGTAAACAAGTTTTTTGAACCTAAATATTTAAGTAATGTAAAAATCTCTCACAGTCCCGTTTCGAAGTCACGCAAATACTAAAGTCATAAACGATCACATCAAGCGAAGCGTTTGATATGTTGTTAGTATGCGAGCACTTCCAGCATTCCTGCTACGAGTTAACCGCGTAACATGTTTGCGAAACTATCCTCAGAAATGTTGCCAGGTCACACCTAGATATGAGATAAAAAAATCGAAAACTTTACCGAAGCATACACATTATCCCTAGTGATAAGATTACTATACTCTATATGGTCAGAATATTTGAAATGAACAGAATAATGATTGTATACATAATAGAATGATATACATATGAAATGTTATTATTTAATGTATGATTCAAAGAGTCTGTCGGTCTAGCAATGCGTTGTTTCTTAAAAGTCCAAAAATATGAGTGCAATTAGCAGTACTAGAGTTAATTTAGAATTGTTAAGTTAAGACCATAGTGGAATTACATGTTTAGCCAATCAATCATAATTATTCTTCAAACTGACGAACGCTGCTGGCTTGTACTATAGTTTCATAGAGTATTTTATGAAAGCGCTTAAGACACTCAGTCATATGGCAACAAGCTCAAGGGCGCCAAAATGAGTGAACCTCGTTTTGGTTTCTTGCCTTGCCAGCTACATCGCGACTGTCGAATCAGATTGATCTAAGCTAGCTAAATAAACTTTTCATACATTCATGCATATGTGCCTCACGAAGCGGGCATTAGGAAATACGTTGGACATCTTTGGTGACTCGTTGTTCATCTCAAAGAAACATTATTGTCGCTGAGAGGCATATGTTTTAGCCCCTAACAATTTAGAAAATATAACTTTATTACGAATGTGCTTTGATTTTGTTTCTTAGTTTTTATAGTGACTATTTTCATTAAGCAATATTTCTTTAACTTTGTGCTAGTTATTTATGATTATTGCTTTAGTTTATATTATATTTATCTTTATAGTATTTTGATTGAGTTTGTCTACCACGTAGCACATTCATAATTTATGTATTGGTCACTAGCTGTCCTTTAATAAATAAAGTCAATGTTTAGTCATGAGTTTTCACTTGATAATAAGTACTATAATGAAGTGATTGTGATTGTAGCAACCCCGGTTGAAACTGAACCCGCGGGCGGGCGTGTACCGTGGGGGTTCATGTTTGAGGAAGCGGATAGTTTCCCACGGAGCTCCGGCGCATGCGCCGCGCACGACACCGCAAATTCTCGCCCGATTGAACACGACCACCGTACCTGCGAACAAAACGTGTAATGTCAGCCTAGGTTGTTCTTATTACGTATCCAATGACTACATACTATAACACCTCTTATTTACAGTTTGAATATCATATCGTAGTGACTTCGACGCATTTCACGATCCACAATTTTAAATCTATTTATTCTAATTGTAACGTAATTTACATATGTAAAAATATAAATAAAAGCAGTGACTCTTAATGAAAATTATATCTTAGCGTCGCTATATTCAGATAATCCCAAAAATCTCCCTTTGTCATAACTTCAATAACAAACCATTTTCATATCGCACACAAACATGTTTAATTTTACATACAAAATACGCAATATAAATCGTCACATTGGTTTACAAACACACGAATTAATTTATACATTAGTTATTACGAAATAATAGACTCAGCTAAACGCAAATTTATTTCAACGAAATAAAATTAAAACAGAAAAAAAAACCAATGACCATTTTATACGTAAAATTGAGTAACCTACATTTGAATAGTTTATAAACTGAATAGAAATATACTCAGACGAACCTTGTAGATTGAAATCATATGCACTATATTGGGAATGTTGTATGCACATCTATAAAATAGCGTGTCTCACCGTGTTCCCTGCACACTTGCCCGACAGACCGATAGAGGACACGAGTCAATGACCTGTGTATTATGCAACGTGACGTCACGCCGACGATCACTATATTCACATTTGTCCACTGACTTACATTAATTTTGTCAATAATATCTGCTTGAAGATCCGTCGAGTTCGCTCGATTCCACGTAACTTCCTATCCCGCATATCTGTCGGCATTAGGTGCACATCAAAGGCACCGTTATGGTGGGGCCATAAAGTTTGATATCTTTATGAAACAATATAAGTTTCACTTTTGTGTTCATTATTGAACAAGATTGTTTCCTGGACATCATTAAAAATATACTCATCTTTATTATTATTCACAAACTGAAGATAATATTCTTCTAAAGTATCCTTCCTCAGAATCCGTTCAGCTATTTCGTAGACAAGTTTCGACAAAAACATACACCTGTTTTTTTATTTAAGTATATACTATGAACATAAAACTACAAAAGAAATACCCAGTTTTTATTTTAACAATTCTTCAATAAAAAACCTTTTTACACCACCCCTAAATTATTAAGCTTGGAAAGAACAAAAGGGTTTTTTATCCATGTACAAAAAATTTTAAACAGTAAATAATACAATTATGTGATCATTTTATTGGCACAGATAACTAAAACAAAGTGTTAAGAATAAGAATTCTATTTAAGAAGTGATAGAAATGTCACTTCCAAAATATGTGCATATAAACTATTAAATCAGTGAAGTCGATACGCAAAAAATATTCTCTCGTACGTAAAAAACCAGTTTGACATAAACAATGACACGTGCATTTTCTCAATTCACGAACTTGTTATAAAAAGTAACATAATAAATATACATCATTCTGAAATAAGCTTCCTTTTTTACAAGCAAGTGATTATTGAAATTCGTTTACTATCGACTGAATTTTGTTGAAGTAGAAACAAGGCCCGTTGATGTGTATTTTTTGGCACGAGATAAACTTGTACGGTGCTATTACAAAAAAGTTAAACACGTTTTGAACGCTTGCTTTAAAAAGATCTCTCGGTGAATGTTCGTCGTTTTGCTCTGTTATCTCACTTTGGTTAGGTTAGGTTACACTTGCGAAAAAAGGATAACGCGATCTTGCTTCGGGCGAGCGCGGCGCATTTCGTACGAAACGTTTTTTAAACCAAGTATTTAACTTTTTTGTAATAACACCGATACGGTACTATTACAAAGAAGTTAAATACGTATTAAATACTTGCTTTAAAAAGATAGTACTAAATACACCGCGCTGTCCCGAGGCAAGTTCACGGTATCCTTTTTTCGCAAGTCTAACCTAACCTAACCAAAACGAGACAAAAGAGCAAGATGGCGAACATTCAGCGAGCGTGGTGCATTTAAAACGTAACCTTTTTAAAGCAAGTATTCAATACATTCTTGATAATTTAATGTATGTCCGAAAGAACCTTGATAAACTGGATTTCGTAAAAAACCGGCATAGTCTAAATACTAGGAACCGTGACAAACTGGTTATCCCATGTTTTAGACTTAGTAAAACGAGTAATAGTTTTTTGGGAAATAGTGTACGGTTCTATAACAAAGTTCCAAAGGATATTACCGATTTGCCGGATTGTGAATTTAATCACCATGTCAAGCGGGTTTTGGTCTCAAAAGGCTATTATAGAGTGGATCAGTATGTGAACGATAGTGGTGTCTGGAATTGACTCATCTCAGTGCATCCATTAAAAACGTTTCTGTTATGTATGTAATATAGTCTAAATATTATATATATTAAAAAGATAAACCAGATCGCGTAACTTGCCGGTTCTTCTCGATGACTGGGTTGTTTCCGAACCGGTGGTAGTTTTTGACGTTCATAAGGGCCTTATTAGGGCCTAAACTGAATACAGTATTTTTTGATTTTAATTTGATAATACTTTTCTTTTTTTTTGTAATAACACCGATAATTTCGCTTGAAGAAATATTAGTAAGCGTGACCAATCGTATTGCGCTTGCGCTGCTTGCGTCAGATTAGTGACGCGCGGGATATCGGCCTATGGACATGTAATACTGAAATATTGCACTTCATCATAGGTATGATTCATTAATAAACTTTATAAGAGTGTATATAATTTCTGGGCACCAAGATACAAGCTCTGCTAACTTTCGTAACCACTGTAGAAGTATATGTAAAATTTTAATGAATAAATTGAGTTATTGGTCCGTATGTCAATACTTTGGAAATCAGACTAATCTCTGGTTATATAGTGTATACGTGGTAGTGGTGGTATAGTTTCAATATAAAAATTATAAAATGTAAATAATTCATATTATAATTAATCTAAAAATTCAACAGAGTACACAGTTATTCCATCATTTTGAGTTTTCGTTTCTATCGGCAGTCCCTATGACTGCCTCGACTTTATTTCTTAATCAGTAAATAAAATGGCCTAGATATACTTTTACATAACAATACCGCTCCCTTAATAAAAAAAAGAAGTAACTAAAAACTCAATTTTTTTAGGAAAAAAACCGTTTAAAGATTAATCATGTTCACACGTTCCTTTTAAATGTATCTTAAAAATAAATAGACCACTTTAAGTCATTTGTAAAAGTAATTGAGGGTTCAGTTGTATAAGCATATTGACTGTTATTTGGTCGTTGTAGAAGATATCAACATTATTGTAACAGAAATACGTTTAATTAATCATTAAAACAATTTTCTTGTATATTCATTTTCTTCAATTGTCAACACAGGCAAAACAACAGCATAATTCACTACGATGATTACCACAAAAATGAATTAAGGCGAAATATCACTGAAAAAACTGTATTCATTATTTTAATAAAGTGACATAAATCCGAATCAGTATATTTTTACATAAATAAGGTAAATAAAATAATTATTTTTTATTAATACATTGGCTTAATTGATTTTACTCCACTTTATTAACTAACTACAACTACGACAGAATCAAACCTGATAGTAAAATTGAAGATTGTGCTGAAGACGAAATTAACCTTTTAAAGTCAAAACTGGTAAGTTTTTTCTCTTTTCGCCGGTGTAAAGTAAACACCTAGTGTATAATATGAAAAATTAACAATAGTATCAAGGTTAAAATTAACAATATTATCGATAGTGATTTTTACTAAACGATTCACAATGACATTAATTTCTCAATAATATATCTGAATATTGTGTAAATGATAATTGCCAGGGTCAGAAAATTGTGAAATTAATTCCGTTCACAAAGAATTTATTTGAATATTATTGCCATCGCGTGTCTACAAATTACTATATAAAATATAAAATAAATATAAATTCTGTGAGAAAAGTGGACTGGAAGAATAACTTATCATTCTTATTATTAGAATTATTATTATACTAACAATTATTAGTAGCTAACGAACCTGGCGGACGCTATCCCGCCTTCATAATAAAGAATACCTTGACAGATTATATACCAAACCCTTTCTTATCACTTTATCTACAGGTGAAACCGCATGGATATTCGTTCAGTAGTTTTTGAGTTTAACGCGAACAGACAGAAGTTTGTTTTTATAGTATGTCGTTTTTATATTTAATTATTCGGATGTTCTAGGCCACTTTTATCACAGACTTTATATTTGTTTAATAGACACCAAATACAATGATATTGAAATAAATTATAATTTATTAATTCGTGTCAGCTTCTCTATGGAATATTAAGCACACATTTTGTGACAAAAATTACTATAAAATCGCTTTCACTATATCCAGCTCATGCACAAGTATATTTAGTAGCTTCAATCTAGAGCCGTGTTCGCAGGAAGCGAGTCATGTAGGCGGACGTTTAATACGGGCGAGGAAGCGTCGCGTCGTGTCCGGTACGCGGTACGTCGCGCCGCACCGCGTTGTACGACCACGCCGGGTTTGTCGTACTCGCCGAGATTTTGTCCCGATTATGTTCGCACGGATGACTACCTCTGGGTTAGATAGTACCCGTGACGATTTTACAAAGGTCTAATTTAATAACACCGACGCTATATTATATGTGTGACAAAGTTGTATAATATGTACATTCATAATTTAGTAACTTATTGTGTGGTATTTTTTGTTTATTTTTAAATTCGATTTTACTCTTACTTCTTGACGAATACTTTTCTTATGATTGAGGATTTAAATATTCTATGCTATATTTATTTATGCAAATAGCCAAATAATTTATGGTAAGTTACATAGCATCAAATGAAACATCGAACAAAAACAAAACAAATCCACCCCATCCCATAGTTTCAATTTACTCAGAATAATACAAAGCAAATTCACCGGACCACGTGTTTGAAGCCAATCTGTTATTGTTGTGCATTCCTCGTAACCTCGTGAAAGCGTCTCATTGTACCTTTGTTTCGCTCCTGTAAACATTGACCGTGTTTGAAAGCTAGTAATGGCAGTAATGTAGTGACGGAATACGTCGCGCCAAGGCACGTAATCAAAAATAGTCAAAACTGAAAAGAGCCAACGCGCAAGGGTGTGGGAGGTAGGACGAACAGTGCTCAACGCGCGACGTTGCCGCTCCGTACGACTTCGGCAAGGTTCGGAACGCGTCGCGAGCGCACAATAGTCCCGACCCTACCCAACCAGCTGTTTGTACCTGCGCTGTTTGTTGAGACGACTGTGTTTGTTCTGCCATTCCTTGGTGGCGTACTATATTGGTGTAGGATAAGCTATTTCACCCCAATCAACTCCAATGTTACGTTCTGGTTTCTATAATTCAAAATATAAAAGCAGGCTCTTTTTTACTTACGAGTGTACATATATATAGTTTATCATCTATTTAAAAACCCATTTGGTCCTCCTAGTTCATCTCTCGGGCGGAGCCAAAGCTATGAGCAAACAAAAAGCCTCGTGATTTCTCTGTTTGCTTGTTCTTTGCTCCTACAAAGAAAACCTCACTTTTGATCACGAATGTATTCGTGTATATTTTTTATATAAATACTAGTGGGTCGACATTCGACCATAGTTAATTGATTTTTTGAAGTTTGAATTTTATTAGAGTTATTTTGTGAAAGGGTATACTTCTATAATCAAAGGTTTTCATCATGGCTACTCAGTTATTTGCCATTTGCCATTATATTTATTATATAATCATTAAAAAAAATCTTTGTGTGAAAATGAAAATTAATTATAAATTTCTTTTGTCTGTTTCTTTTCTGTGTCAAAGTTGTCTGTTCATTATGAGAAACAGTGATATGCCCAGTATCATCGTTTGGAAAAGTAATGGATCCACAATACAATCAAATGGTGAATCCAATACAAAGACGTTTTTAATACTACTATTAGCTTTTGAAAATAAATTATTTTTTGTTGATACATTAGGTTGAATTGCAACATTGTAACCGCTAAGGTCTAAGTCATGGATTACTTTTATGAACAAAATTCTTATTTTGATTATACAAAGTATTATTTGGCTTCTTTTTTTTATTAATTCATCATTTGAAGTGAGTTTACCATAAAAAATAATAAACATTACAATAATAGTTATATATTATAATATCATTGTTGAATGTAGGATGAAAAATGGTAATTGGAACGTAAGAGTTAAAAAATACATACAGTCGAGCATAACAACCTCCTTCATAACCTCTTTTGAACTTCGTAATTATTGACGGCTGTCAAAATGTCTTTTATATCTACATGTGTGTGTATATGTTGTGTAAAATTCGAGTAGTAGTGAGAGTAGTGCATATTTTAATTAATTTAATGTACTTCTAATCCATTTTATATAAAATAAACAGCTTTCTGCATTTCTCCGTCATATAAACTTTAACTATGCCAAATTTAAGTTCACCCGTTGACGGCAAATAGGTTAAAAAGGGATACAAAAAATTTGCTTCACGTATTAATATATAGATTATTATGACAGGAGACGTGGTATAATGGTTTTTCCTTAGAATTCGATGACTCGAATGTACAGGGCGATTTTACTGAGTTATATAGTACTAAGAAGAGCTATGAAATTTATCTACATATTCGTGAGAATTACAGCAACGGATTTTAATCGATCCGCATAGACATGATACCAAGTTTCATATATCCAGAAGAGCGTCGAATGAGCACGCACTGCGCACACACACACCACAGGAAGACTAGGGGGCTCCGCAACCCCTGTCTATCTCGAACACGTTTCACCTCATTCGTTTTGCGTCCAACAAAAAACTTATTAGATTTACTGGGCCCGTTCGCGATCGATAATACTCGTTGTGATTTGACACATCCTTTAAGAGATGAGGGCCGGACTCGTCAGGGAGAGTTAGGAAGATATTTGTTACTTTCGAGTGTAAGATTAACTCTCAAGAATTCAGACTCACGACAAGGGATACGTGCAAGGTTAAAGTTAGTCATCAGTATAATAATACTGCTGAGGTTATTATAATGCTATCTTAATCTTAGTATTGGGCGACTAGACATTTTATAAATCTTTTAAAGTCTCAACTTATTTCATATAATAGTTTTTTTTTTTTTTTTTTTTTTTATTTATTGGGTAACAAGGAAATCCTCTAACAGAAGAAAGAGACCTTATCTAGGTTCACATTATTGATAAAAAAAACATAACTAGACTTATTACTATGTTACAATAATGAAGAAGATAAAAATGAAATGATTATTAAAACATGTATGTATGTACATATGTATGGGTATAATACATCGTATATACTTATAATAGTTGTTGTTTATGTGGATTCATAAGGGTTTGTTATTATTTTTTTATATTATTATTAATTATAATAAATATTTGAATTATATCAAAATAGATATTACTAGTAGACCCGACCTGGCGGACGTTGTCCCGTCCTGATGTTAAAGAAACCTCGACAAATTATATACCTAAACTTTCTACTGGTGAATACCGCATGAAATTCCGTTCAGTAGTTTTTGAATTTATCGCGAACAGACAGACAGAGGACTTTGTTATATAATATATAGTGATGCAAAGAACAAAGTGTAAAGTCGGTGAATTGCCAGCTGGTGAAGAGTTATAATATCAAAATATACATCCCGAAAATATTCATTAGTTAAAATTTCTAAGCATATTAATTCTTATGACGATCAAATGATAGTGCAAGAGTTAATTAATTATAGCGATATCTTAATTGGAGAGCTATAGCAAAATTAATTAAAAAAATATATAGTTACCTTTTATTTAATTTCACATATAAATATCTTTCGGAATCATTCTTCAACCACACTAAAAACATTAAGTCCATCTGTTATATATTGATTGATCTGATTGATAAAAGTCTTTTAAAGATCTTAAATTTATCAAGTTAATACTGTAAAAGCTAACACCCACAAGTATTTAATTACAACCCCATGCAGTAGCGAACCATCTGTTTTTGGTTATTATTGATCGTATGCAATTTTAACTAATAACCATTTATTAGTGCACACGAGACATCAACGTCACAGTTATGTATTATGTATTTTAAAATGTACTAGCTATTGCCAGCGACTTCGTCCGTGTTAAATTGTTATAACTCAATAACAATAAAACACCACTATGTAGTAGTCCGGTGAAGCTGTTAAGACCTTGCTAGGTCAATAGCGTAGTCAGTTCGAGAAAAAAAAGTCACAATTATCGATATATCTAGATAATACGTGACTAATGACTCAATAGAACCACTTTCTGATGAACGAGTACTGAAATGAAGTTTTGTTTAATTGCATAAATAAATCGAATATAGGAGATATAAAAGTATTTTCTATCAAGTCGTTGTATACCAGAAACTATACTTAAGAACCAAATAGATCTAGTTCTGAGGTTATGGTCTTGCTACCTTCAACCGCATCGTCTTTTAATTTTTTAATGTTATCGAAACGAACAAATGTGTTTATGTTCCGCGCAGAAGGATATCATATCGCGCAGCACGTGGTGGGCTCCTTTAATTTTGGTGTTCGATCATAATATTTAATTTGATCCGATGGCTGCTACCGTCCACGGCGTGGAAGGGGCGAGGGGGAGCGCGGGAGGAACGTTACGCGTCTCGGAGCGAATGATAAATGAAAATAGCCGGCGAGGGGGGGCGGACTCCCGCGGAGCCTGCACACATGCTCTTATCGACCTGCTGCACCGATACAAGTCTTAAGATATTAGCGAATTTCTTCCATGTAATATATGTATAGTATATACCATCATCTATATAATTTTCTGTGTATGTGACTGAAATCATCCTAAACAGCTGGACAGATTTTGGCGAAATCTATGTGTAACATTATCATTTGAACTTTTCCAAAAGTTTCAAACGTAGTGTAACCATAAAATTCCCCATATCATTTTTATATTCAACGTTTAGAGTACACAATATTTAAAACAACACTCTTTTAATTAAACACACACGTCCTATTTAAAATAATAAAGCATTAAGAGGATAGCATAGGTACACTATATATTACTGATAAAAAACGTGACAAGTTTTTGTATAGCTTAGATATTTAAAAAAAAACTGGTCCAAGATAGTTGTCACATGAAATTTTATTACGTTTATCACCTACAATGTACACGTAATAGATTGAATAATGATTACAAAAGAATATATCTAAATATAAAATAAGTGGTGCAATTCGATAGTTTTATTACGTTGTTATATCTATCCTGAATACTTTGTTAGAAACTAAATTGGATAAATAAATTTTAGATCTGATTAGCAAAGGTAAGAACTAATTTCGAGTCCGCGTTGGATGAAATCGCTTTTGCCTTATGACTTGCGGTCGTGCATCGTACGACTGACACACGCGCTCTCCTCCGCTTACAATAATACCCGCGGACGCGCGTGACGCTCGCACGAGCCACGCGTGTGACCGACGACCGTCGAAATAATTGTCCATTAACATAGCACACCGCACATGATGCGCGGGGACAGAGCGGGGGATGCGGACTTACTATCAACTAACGACTAATTTTAGGCCACTTATTGTCTCATACCAACATAACGACGGGGATTAAATAACAAACGGAGGAAAACAACGAATTATTAGTGTCGGCATATACTTCAATCTGCTTATACTTTGAGTTCTAAATATTTCTTTTAAATATAGTTTTAACCAGATCTTCCCTCGGGACTGCCTTGTAAGAACTCTGTAGAGAAAAGAACGCTTTTTTGCTGAATAATTGAAATCTTTGGCACTAAAGTAAATAAATATCAAAAATACTTTGAATTTAGGTCCTAAGAAACCGCTTATAAATGTCAAAGCTACTAACGGTTTGGTAAAAAACCCAGTCATTCAGATGGTACATATTTGTACAAACATAGATAGTACATTCGTTTTTGGTGCATGCATAGAGAAAGGCGTCGAAATTTCGAGACATCACCACGGTTCACATATTGATTTATCTTATTATAAATCTTTAAATTTTAAAACCAGCTTTAACACGGTGCTTAAACCAGTGAATGAGACATAATGCTTTAAACGTTAACTCTTTAAGAGTATTTCATTTTTAAGATAATTTAAACAGCCCAGACGATCCGGTTATTATCTTGGAACGAGTTTACAATTAGTGAACTTAATTAAAATTATATCTTCTGAGAAAATATCACATTATCAGCATAACAATGCAATAATAACTTAACAGGCAACATTAAAAAACTACCACACGCATACGTTTAATACTAAACAAAACCAAAACTATCTTTGTATTTTTTTATAAAAATAAAGTAATTGTAACCCTTTGTCTGACATTTGAAACAAGATCTACAAAAGTACGTTACTGCTTGTCGACTCCGTTCAGGGCACATTCCACTGAATAGCTTTTTATATTTAATAAAATTGAAGTCGTTACCAAATTGTGACATATGCAATGTTGTAGAAGATGTGTACCACATTATGACTGAATGCACACGTAACGAAGCCCAAAAAGTAGCACTAGAAAATAAAATGAATGAATTATTAAAATCTGTAGGTTTATGTAATGTCATTCTTGCTTTCCCGACATCCGAGGGAGCAAGAATGCTTTACAGACTGGTTATGTGTGGTTTGAAATACCGGTAAATTATTGTTTGTTTGTTTTTTTTTTTTTTTATTTTGTTGTTAATTACTGGGGTGGCATGGTCAATTTGTGACCAAATTCCAATTAAAAATAAAGAGAAAAAAAACTAAGTACGTTAAACACAAAAACGAGAACGAAACTGTTTAACGACAGAGGTCAACTGACGACATTAAGAACATCTAAACTATATTAAGAGCAAAGAGAAATTTACCCCGTCAATCGCATATTATGTTTTATAAAATACGAAAGATGAGCAATCGAAAAGCGATCCCCATTTGTTAGGAAGGCGCTACAACAAATTGTAGAAAAGACGTTCCACAATACTGCTAATGTGTACAGTACCCAGCGCTTTACTTGACATGTCGGGGGAAAGAGCGAGACTTCTGGTTAAGTTCGGTCTGTTATAGTCTTGTAAAACGTTCAATAGACAAGTGACAACGCTACAAGAAACCAAATTTAACAGACTATCTCTTTTTTCCAACGTGCCAGATCAAAAACAAGGTACACTAAAAAAAGTATACTTCGTGGTAATTAGTAAGTAAATAGGGCTACTTATGGCAAATATGAATAATAGAATAAAATCGCATCTTGGATTATAATTTAATATAAACAAATCATAAAAAGAGAAATAAGACAGTTCATGAATCCCAGGGGTTGACCTTCAAGGCGATAGTGATCCTGCAAACAAAGTGCAGAAGGATGCAAATCCACAATGCTATAACAGCAATGTATAGACTCACATACACCTGTATCTACTATACCGACGTGACTGACAGCGCAATTAGTCGGTTCATCTATCGGACCGTGGACGCTCCGATGCGGGACGTTGTGGACTATAGTTTAAAAATTGCGATAAAATTATAAGAATGAAGCCGCCATAACGGAAATTATCTCAATGAAAAAACGTAATACAAAAACTTTTTTTTTCCAAATGACTACGGTATTGACCCAGCAAGGTCTTAACAGCTTCACCGGACTACTAAGGCGAGCGCTTAAGGCACTCAGCCGATTTTATTTTGGCAACCAGCTCATGGGTGCACGGCACACCTCGGCTTGGCTGTTGCATGCAAAATCGCGACCTATCTTAGCTAACCTAGCTAACTATTCATATATGTATGAGTTGTTGAAACGTATATGTGTACCAAGCATACACGCCTCAACAACTCCTCCATATATTTATTATCGGAAAATTAATACATATAACAAACATAAACTAACGCAACGTCACAGATGTAAAAAAATAGTTAAATAAAATAACAATAGCTGCTCACATTTTAAAAAATATTTGACAAAACTAATAAAATTAACGAAAACAGAAAAAGGGTGTGGGAGAAGACTTTGCAAAAAAAAACAGAAACAAATCATAACCATATTCTTTCAAATCTGTACAAGCAAGAGTTTTAAAGATGTTAATAATAACACCGTAGACAGCGGTACCTAATAAAAATTAGTAATTCGTGGGCGTTCACCCATTATTACCCACGACTACGTGATACCCATCACGGCACTGGAGGGATGAATAGCAACAAGAGGGGAGGCTGGCCCGAGAGGACTGAACCCATAAACCCAAAAATAGATAATAACGACACAACGCCTTCGCCGCACGATTACAGTATTATAACACATCTCAATAAATGTTACAAAAACTCTGATATATTCAACTTTGAACTTTATAGGGCTGGGATAGCAGATGAACTTTAACAGACGCAGAACATAGGGTAAGCGGAGTCGCGGCTCGACTCAGTACAGACACATCTGTCAAAACAATACGCATCGGAAACAATAAACAGTCATTTAAACTATGTAGTTCATTTATAGGGGATTTAGTGTTCATCATAAAGTTAATAAAAATAATGCTTTTTCTATTTATTACAATGTTTGTTATTTATTCGTGTCAACCTGTAGTCAAATTTATTTTGAGGTTTACTGTGAATTCATTTTTTTATAATAACTAGCTGTGCCGCACTTTTTTTTAAACATTTTTTTGTACTAATTAGTCCATTGTCACCTAGAGGCAAAGTAAGGTATTCCGGTGAAGCTGTTAAGACCCTTCTAGATCAATAGCGTAGTCAGTTCGAAAAAAAAAGGCAAAGTAAGTATCGCGAAATTGTTGACGTATTGAACAAACATTTACGCTAAAAAATTTCCAGAGCAATCAAATGAACGGTGTAAAAGTTTATGTTCTATAAAATGTTGCCAGTAATTCAAAAATATATATTAACTGTCATATATTAGCAAACGTCTGCTTCTGTATATATGCATATTTTTTCCAAATTTTATGATAGATGTCTATTTTTTAGGTCACTAATTACAAATACGACCACAATAAATTTTTGTCTATATGTCTGTATGTTCGGATTTAACTCATAATGTTCATGAAATTTAACCCACGAGAAATACGTATTCATCATTTCAATATCGATAGGCGATAAAAATTATAAATAAGACTTTTAGAAATCAATAAAATGTCTGTAGAGAATTAACATTTTGTTTATTGTCTAATAATTTAAATAAAATTTTGTACACACACATTTTGTTGTATTTTGTAAATTAATAGGTTATTTAGGGGTCAACAACGCGCACGTGACACTTCTGATGTTACAAGCGTCCATAGGCTGCGGTGACCGCTTTACACCAGGCGGCCCGCATGCTTGTTTGCTACCAACGTAGTATAAAAAAAAAACGAGAAGCATATCGTTTCGAATTTTATATCATGTAAGAATTGTAAAAAAAAAAACTTCAAATTGGAGAATAATGACTGCATAACAAAACGCCCAGAGCCGTGGACAAATTCTAGCAAATAAAGCAATATTATATATATATAAAATTATTATTATGATTAAGTTTTAAACGTACATTTCTTAAGACTGCAAGTAGTCCAATGAAGCTGTTAAGACCTGACTGTGTCAAAGCGTATACAGTTCGAAAAAAATACAAGACTGCGACAATCAAATTAAATAATGAATCAACTAACAAAAAGATAGGAAGGACTATTACGCGAAACCAAATTTTGTCCTTACAAGGGTCTGTATTATAAGTTGAAAAACTTGTACATTGTAACAAAAGGACGGCGACGAACTCGCGACTCCTTTGGTGTTACTAGTGTCTATGGACGATGGTGATCACTTAACCTCCTGATGTCTCCTGATGACCGCCTCTTGGGTCACCTGATATCCCCCTGTTCATTTGCATCTTATGATGTATAAAAAAAAACGTTCAATAATCGTTTAATAAGTATAAACAAAATTTAAATTGTATTTAAAATAAACATAATGTATAGATGTTGCTTAATCGATGTGATTCAAAGTTAACAGAGAGGTTGACACAGTGTCGCTGCGTGCGTTACTAACGACGGATTTAATTAAACATTACTTTAGTTAAATGACACGGATGTTTAACTGTGTTTCATTTACAAGACGTTAGTTTTTATTATAGTTACTTAGAGTAGGCATTTATTTAATGGGACTGGATTGAATCAACCACTATTTGTCATTCTTTCTTCTACGGACTATAGTTTACTATAATGGGTTTAATAAACATGATTTTCTTATAGATATATTACAAGTTAAAATTTTACTAGAAAAAAAGTTGAAAATTAAAACGTTAATAAGGTTACCTTCAGTTTTTGGCGGGATTTTAGTCTGTCATGTAGTGTTTGTTTTATTCATTATCTTATGTTACTTGACTCTATATATTGTAAATTTGGTGGTGTTTTACGTAATATTTAGTCTATTGTGCATAAGTGAAGTGAATGGAAAATAATACCACGGAGCATGAAATTCTGAGATGACACAAAAACTCACACGACGCTTAATATTGAAGTGATCGCACGACGCTTGTAATATTATTGACTACGCGACGATGGCAGTTATAATCTCAAAGATTGATTGCCAAAAATAAAGTAAAAAAAAAACTTTACCTAACAAGTAAATTGCTAAATACAGAAACAAATCCGACTAGAAGAATAATGCAAGTTTTTTATGTACAATCGTTAACTCGGTAGAATATGTCAAATATTAAAAATAAAATGTTATTTCCATTCACTTCTCTATTTTTATTCACACCCATATATATTTATATATACACATCACATATTATAAAATTGATAACACCGTTCAAGATCTGGGATCGTCCCACAGAAATAGATGGAACATACGTAAACTCGAGAAACAATAATCTTCATATACAAGTCGGATAAAAAACAAGTAATAATATTATTTAAAAAAAATGCATTTATGCCGGATCATAATGCCTAAATGTGAAGAAAAGCTAAAAACAGAATCCTCACTATTAATATACTGCTTCGGCATGTTGCATCTCAGAAACAATAATAAACAAATTTTCAATTCAACATAACCCTGTAATACATAACTCAATACCAAGTAGGTCGATATTTATGATGTAAGAATCGAAATCCTACAAACGTCTAAAACAATTTAGGCATTTCTCAAGTCGCAAAAGTTTAATATATTATAATAAGTACGAAAGTAAAAATGACGCCGTAATAATGGACAAATGAATTACATAAAAGTCTTGAAACTCTACATCAGTGTAAATTATAAACGCTTAGCAGAGAAAAAATGCAGAACGACAGTAATACTCAGTACATGTGTTTCGGAACAAATTATTCTTCTCAACACTTAGAAATAAAAAAAATAATTTTTGAATACATAAGTGATTATGATAGACTAGCTTCTGTCCGCGACTTCGTCCGCGTTATATAGTTACTTTGAGTTAACCTCGCGACTTCGTTATGTAGTAGGTAACAATATTTCTTACTTATAGAATATATTTTTTTGTTTAGTTCGTGCTCCGCTCCTATTGGTCGTAACGTGATGATATAGCTTAAAAAATTCTTTCTCGATAAATGAGCTATGTAACAACACTAAAAGATTTTTTCAAATCGGACCAATATTTCCTGAGATTAGCGCGTTCAAGCAAATAAACTCTTCAGCTTTATATTATAGATAAGTAGTATAAGCATAGATTTCATAAAAACACAGATATATTTATTATAATTTAATTTTAGAATTAAGTGTTGTAATGACTTTTTTTATTATTATATATAATATCGAATAGAGAAATACACCCGGTTAAATGCTAACAGTGCAGAGTTAAGCGAAAATTAAAATCCTGTAAAACCACGAGAGATGCTCAACCTACTTGAAAGTGTTACTACGAGTTGCAGGAAAGTTTTCGAGAAGCTGCGCCGCGCCTCGCCTATTCCCCTCGGAGGGTGAAGTTTGGAAACGTTGCCGTGTTACGCGAATTAGGTAATCATTTATTTAACTTTTATTTTTATTTCTTTTCAACGCGGTTACGATGTTAAAAAATATATTACATCATGGAAAACTGCGTAGTTAACTTTAGGTTTATAAAAGCAACGCAATCGAATGTAAATGTCATTGCTTGGTTTGTAAGAAGTATTACAAATTTTGATCTTGTTTCATTTATTTATTAGGGAATTTAACAGCATACATGTGCTTTTATAAAACAACTTATAATATACATATCTAATCTATATCTAATACCTTTACACGAGCAATTCTTGTATATTTTTATATTGTTATATATTCAGGATCTCGGAAACGGCGCTACTAGCTATTTCCGTGAAACTTAGTATGTAGGTGGTTTCGGGAACGATAAAGCGATCTAGCTAGATTTCATTCCTAAAAAACTTTATCTGAGTTTTCAGGCTATGAAAAAATATACTTAGAATATAAATGTAAATTTAGCCGCCGCTGTCGAAACAGAAATAGCTCAGATGAAAATTGGCTGCTTCAGAAATCTGTCCAACCCCAGTAACAGCAGGAAAGATATCTTTTTTTAATATATTTTTTTAATAGAAAAATGCAATTTTTATTTTTAAAGAACCGAGCTAAGATCGGTCGTCCAGGTACTAATGATTAAAGATAAAACAGGATTTCTCAATTACGAGGAAGATGTAGGTAACACACGTAACAGTTTAAATACAAATACCTTTGTTTTACTAGCGTTTGAACTATGTGTGTGTGTGCGGCTGCGTGCGTACGGGTGCGTACGTGCATATGTACGTAATTTTATCCATAATACCGCGATGTAAGTTTACTATTAAATGTATACCGTGAAACCTTAATACCATTTTTTAAACAAAACTAATAATCATAATAAAATTTTTCTTATTTTTACCAACTACATGAAATGTAACATAAGCGCGCGCATCTTTTATTTCAAGTGAAAAACGCACTCTTGACAACATTCCTAAAAACGCCCCATAAGTATAAATATTATTAGTATTAGAAACGAGAACATTTGTGAGGATAAATGATTGTTTTGTGTTTCTTTCACGTATTAACTACTGAACGGATTCTGATGTAACTTTGTAGCACTACGTCCTATATACACAGGAATAACAAACAATAACATAGCCGTTTTGATTAATTTGGTTAGCATAAAAAGATAACTTACTTGACATTGAAAATAGTTCTGTCATCTGAGACTTACATCGGCATCCGCAGCTTTATGCTTAACGGTTTAGTTAAAGTTATAAAAAGACAGTGTATCATACAATTATAGAGATAGAAAATGCTAGTCAACAAGAAGTATAAATCAAACAACTAGTACTTATGAAATCATTCTAAAGTGAATAAAGTCGCGTGCAAAAGTCAGTATAAGGCACAATCGATATTTAATACGTCGGGGGTATTCTAACGAGAGTATGAGTCTCAGTCATCAATTCGCGAACGTTCTAAATCTGTGCGGTAACTGACAGCGCCCAATCAAACTTTAATCAAAGCAACCGACAGCTATCGTGATGTCTGCGGAGTAGACAAACCCGGTGTGGCTAATTGAGCGGAATGGGCACACAGCTCACGACCCCCATTTAGGCCAAGTCATAAACGGCAGCGAATCACCAACAAGTCATGTAAATATAAACAATTAAATATCTGGATAAAATACTACGTTTTATACAAATCGTCCAAGTGCTCATCAAAATAGACCTAACACTAGAAATACTGATAATAATGAATTTAATAAATATTTGAAACAGAATGAAATGTTTAATGAATTAATGATTCGATCTTAATTATTTTACTCATACTCTCTGCGTATCTTAGAAGGGACATAACGCGATTATAGCCTATATACATAGTTCACAACTGATTTTTTAAATAAATTATAGGTTTTACAGTTTGGCCACAATATCGATATCGATTTGGTCTAAGGTAAAATAACACTACAACTAGAGAAGAACTGGGAGCCTAGCCAAGTTGTTTATCTACAATCACTAACACAAATAGAAAACGTAAAAATGTATCATATAAAATCACGTGATATAGCGTTCATATATGTCATCTCCATACATTTTTCCGTTTTCTATTTGTGTTAGTGATTGTAGATAAGCAACTTGGTTAGGCCTCCTGATTTCCTCGAAGATAGTAGCTACAGCTACACGTAGCCTTACTACCAGCATACTTTGGTTTCATTAGGTTGTTTCCCTTGATCAAAATCTCTCAGTCTCAAAATTCGAACCAAAGTCCAACGACGCAGTATTCTAACTCTCTATCAACTCAGCTATCATCGGCAACTGTCAGTTATTATACTATAAATCAGAGAACCGAACCTCATCTGAACTTATAATCAAGTTTTATATTATATTTCTTTTATTTCCTCTGTACGAAAAGTGTTATTAGTTGTGGTAATGTTAACGATAAATTCATTACACGATCACAAAATTAAGAAATAAACGTTTTGTTGAAATAAATATTATAAAATTACTTGTATGTTTGTTTTAATGCCCACTGCAGCTTATAAATTGACCCGTTGACACTCGGCCATGACACGAAAGGGTGGAAGCTGATAAAAAGAGACGCATACAATATACGAGATCACGCGTCCGAGGAATGCCGGGAATGCAAACTTGAACCCCGTCAAAGGGTTTTCGAGTGGATTTTAAAATTAAAACGACAAACATTGAAGTGGTTGGTCCACTACGTGGTAATTGATTCGTTCGATTGTTTTTGTTATTTGTCGCCAGTAACTTGTGTATTTGATGTTATAGACTTCTTGAGAGACGAGTGCTTGAGAGTCGGTTGTATTATTTGCCGTGTTTTCGTCGTGCAAACAATATTTTTGTCAAGCGCGTTCTCTCACCAGGGAAATGGGATATTAACAAAATCGTAAAGGAAATGCAGAGTAAACACTAAACACTACACTTGTACCAGAAAAAGACCCGTTATACACGAGTGCTCATGAATTGACAACGGCCAAGAAAATGTCTTTTTTATATGCGGAGAAGGCTATGGAGTATAGCTTGTACTATATAGTATTTCATTAATAATATAACACGAATAAGTAATAACTATATGTGCAGGTGGAACCGATATGATTTCTCGACACAATGACAAGTCAACGCAACGAGGCCTATCAAATAAGTATAAAATTACTTACATTCGAGGTAAGCATAATTAAATATGTCAAAGTAATAAAGTAATTGCAGAATAACAGCCCTTTATAAATATTTCAATAGTAAAGAATTTAAAGTAGAAGGAATAGTGGATAATAATCACATCTCAATATATAGCAATAAAACAAAAATATTGTAAATAATCTTCAATCAATTTACAAGTAATTCCTAAGTAAAGTATAGTCTTTATTTAAACAGCGAAACTAAGAAAACATAAATTACCTATCTATACTAATATTATAAAGCTGAAGAATTTGTTTGTCTGTTTGTTTGGTTGAACGCCCTAATCTCAAGAACTACCGGTCCGATTTGAAAGTTTCTTTTAGTCTTAGATAGCTCATTTTTGGTTTGTGATATATTACGTATTATAAAAATAAAGTGTGTGTATATAAAATAAATCATTTTTGGTGAATACATACATATATCTGTGGTGCTACAAATATCAATATTTTTTTATTGTTGTCGATATGTCTGTTTGTTTATTTGTTCCGGGTAATCCCCGAAACGGCTGGTCTTATTAGAACAGTTTTTTTTTTCTTAGAAATGACTACGCTATCGATCTAGCAAGGTCTTAATAGCTTCACCGGATTACAAATAGTATTCGAACAGGAATTTTACGGGTAAATAAGTAACTAATTAGCTGTTTTATTTTAAGCTAGCGGGTTCAGCAGACGTTGCCCGCACTGATAATAAGACAGATTATACCTAAACCTTGCCCAAGAATCATTTTATATATTAGTGAAAACGACATGAAGATGCATTCTGTAGTTTTTGATTTTATCGCGAACAATATAGACAGACGTGGAACAGGACTTTGTTTTACACTATGTAGTGATGAACTGTTATCCGTGCATTCGCCTGTGTGAAATTAATCAAAAATATGTTGTTCACTGTAAACATGCGCGTGTGACATGCGCTGTACTGGAGTCCGAGAATAAATATAATTGAAAGTCACATGTGTACATGTGATTTAAATTATACCAAGTTATAATGATAACTTTTTTTTTCTCAAATTGACTACGCTATTGGCCTTTATTTTTTGGGCTTTACAGCTTCACCGGACTACAATAATAACTTAATTATATCGACACTATGTACATATTATATCTATATAATAAAAGATTTAACACATATTGTTTGATAATGTTTAGCTTAATGTTTTCATTACTTTCTTATATAGTGTAAGTGAGCACTCAGGGTGATATATAGCAGTTTCAAGTTCCAGTTATGTGGCTGATGATAAATCCCATCCCATTCGATACACTATTAGTATTCACATATATAATGTACACGTTACCTGTTACAGTAGATGATGTGCGTGTGATACTTATAAATATTTTTGAAAGAGTATTATTGTATTTTACACTAGATGTGTGATCACAATTTTAAATTTATTTAATATATTAAAAAAAGCGTGCGAAGCCGCGGGTAACAGCTAGCTTTATATATAGTCATATAGAGAACAAAAGTAAACTCGAACGTTTTATATTATTTTTGAACACAGACGAAGTATCGGTCGATTCTTTATGTTTGAAAGATATAATCCTAATATTAAAAAATGCGAATGTGAATTTGTTTGTTACGCTTTCGCATCTTAATTACTCAAACGATCATCATGTAATTTTACTACGTACACTGAGGAGGATACAGGAGAGGACGGGAGAGTACTGTTCTAAAGAGATAGGCCAAATTGACACTAACGCGTTCGAAGTCGCGAGCAATTAAGAGCTAATAAGTCATAATCACAAGAGTATTTAAAATAAATAGACAGACCCTTAATTTGTATAAATTTCTTTCAAATCTCAAGAACTGAACCAAGTCTGCAGCCGTACCCAAAAAGAACAACAATCTTTAGTATCTAATCGAACTATAAAAAACACGAACCCATCTTAAGTGCGAGTCACTCGTCAGCTATGCAAGGAATGCGCAGAGCGGCCCCGCTCTACTGATGGATTGAAGATAAATTACCCTCACATCAATAAAAATATTGCCGTGTCATAATCGTAATGCATTCGGCTACAAAACGGGGTACTACGGTGGAGAACGTTTTCCAATTCGTTGTATTACTAATAAATAAAACAAATTGGTGTCTCGATCGCAAGGTAACCGAGTTCCATAGAAATAACATAGTCGAGAAGGAACGCTAATATTATGAGCAAACTCAATATTCTTAGTTGATACTGTTGATACAGAGACATTTGTCATAAACCTATACATTAGTATATGTATAAGACATTTTTCTATGATTCAATAAAGATTTGTAAGAAATAAACACTATAGCGTGTATACTTCAATTAGACTGTATTTCAAAGGGAAATGAATCAATAAATACGCGTTTTACTGACTAAAAAACTTAAGTTAAACTAAAATCTTGTACTTCACGGCACCCTATAAATTATAACAAGTAGGGCATTGTGTTGCAGTGCGACATTTATCTTGTAAACTAAATTTAATTTACACGGTCTTACAATAATAAATTTACTTCGGTATTGAACTTCGTTAAAGGAGGTCCTTCTATAAAATCATTTTATTATGAACAAACTTAATGTAATGAAACCAATCATAATTATTATGTAGGTAAACATCATGTAAGAATGTACGCGCGCAAAGAATTCAATATGTAGAGTGTGTATGTAATTTATTTCATTCGGGATTAAAAAAAAAAAGTCATTATGTTAAGCATCGATAATTAGCTGACCCGGTGAACTTCGTACCGGTTCAAAAGTTCGAAATTCAGTTTTTTATTAAGATGATATGAATATTCAAACTGAATTAAGCTCAGTAAATGACCAAAAATCGACATAATTATATAAACGAACAAAAAAATCCATTGAAATCAATCCATCCGTTCTCGGGAAGTAATCAAAAATGTCTTTCCTTACAAAATGTATGAGAAAATAAATTTTTGTCGTCATTTTTGTCTCCGTGAATATTTCCGATATTTTATAGTAAACTATTCTATTATTCGGGGCAGACAAACTCAAAGAATCGAACATCATAAAATTTGGTCCAACCGTTTTTAAGTTATAAATGTTGTAACTAAGCCGACTTTGATTTATATAAATAAATTATGTTAACATAACGTTAATATTTTCGTACTGAAAATATGAATTATTACATAAAACCTTTAATCTCGATTACATAATAACTATGCTTAATGTAATTTTAACAAGCTTGGTCTTAGAGATCCGTTGTTTTTTCCGATATGATGGCGACCCTAGCAGTACTGGGAACGCCACATGCAGCGGCCGCCTTTCTCCGAAAACTCATTACCCGGCACGCGTCACGCAAGACGTGTAACCGGTATTATTAGGTTTCACTCTGCCCTAAGTCGAACGCCGCGGCCCTTTATGAGAGGCGCAAAAGAAACATATTATGCTGTTGTGAGATATATAAATGTGGTATGGTAAGTTATAAGTGTTGCACAAAATGTCACGGACTTGACACTTTGACATCCCATGATAAGTTGTTGGACCAAGATGTCTATAATATTGTAACTAGAATTTGAGCTCAAGTTCGTTCTAGATCTTAAATTAAATTAAAACGGCAGTATAAGCAATAAAGGGACTCTTTGTTTAAAATAGTAAAAGTAACTTTAAGGATATATAGTGAAAAGATTGACGACCATAGCCACGGATCGTGTGCATTGAAGTAAATCCTATAAATTCATGATCGATTCCAATTTCTGAGTCTTCATAGTATTTGGATTTTTTTATAACTATAAATGCTATCGATTATTATTCTTTTGGTGTAGGACAGAATGCTGTTTTAATAGTTCAAATATCAGAAAAAAAAACACGTATAGTTTATTACAATAATAAACAAAATATATATATATTAAAAAAATAAATAAAAAGCATCGAAATCTCCCATAAGTTTCAGATGCGGATTTATGTCGAAGAATTCCTTTAGCCTTTAAGCAAAGATGCTATACCGGGTTCCAATTGTTCCCAAACCCAAATATTAGTTTACGGGATCGAGCTCGCCCTCGGGTATCAGTTATCGTTAGTTCAGGTAGTTCTCAGTTTGTGGCCTCACGAGGGACGTAAGTGTTTGCTTCGGATTAGCTTTCTAGTTTAATTGCTACAAATAGTTTGAAACTCGATTGAATCGCTAACACGGCGGTAAATTATAAACAGCCACATATAATTAAGTGTCGCAAATATAACTTAGTAGATAGTATTTGAGAATTCACAATATTAAAGTTTAGCAAATAATTAAGATTTTGAAATTAATGTAACGTCGTAAAGTTTACTTTCTCAGCTCAATTCGTTTCAGACTGAAACTTGAACTAAATAATGCTAGTAAAAATTGTAACCCATTTTTTTCTTAAACGCCTAAAATGTCGGTCTAGTTTGTGTGTGTGTGTGTGTGTAAAATGAATTTAGATCAAACCGCGTGTTAGTGACATTTGAAAGCAAAAGTACCAGGATTGCATAGAGTCGGAGGAGGTTAGTGGCTCTCTCGCATAGGCTCGATGCGTCGGGTAGACGGCGGCCGGGCGGGGGCGGATCGATACCGGGGCCGCATTGTTAGCCCGGCCCTCCTGTGCGCACATCACCGCGCGCCCTGCCCGCGGCTTGCAACCGAAATTTGCCCCATTTGATCTTCAGAGTGCGATCAATCGCTTTTGTTGCAATCACTTTACTACGTTTAGAACCCGAACCTGTGACCTTCCATTATCTGTGTATGTGACCTTTCATTGGTACACCCAAGAAGTAAAGCGCTATCGTTGTATGTATTTAACACATGTGTATATGGGTTAACTCATCACATAATTCTTTATTACATTTAAAGAGTAAGCTTTTCAGTAATCATTGCACAACTGAAATGCTCATTCAAATAATGCAAGCGTAGTTGATAATGCTTAATACTCAGTACAACATTATACTGAATAATGGATGAAAATGGGTGTATAGTTTTTTTTTTTTATTTTATCATTAGCCTAGACTTATAAACCGTATATCTAACTAAAGTCAAGCAAGAAACAGATTGTTTCTCGCGTTGATTGTATTGGAATTGACTCGTGTGTGTGTTGTCAACCACACCCTTCGAACCGTAACACATCAGCAGTGCAAGCTTTACTATTGCTATAGAAATGAGTGTGGTAGTTGTTTCCTCCAGTCGAAACTCGTATAAGTCCTGGATATTAGTGTATAATTATCTAAGATTCCCAAATTCCTAACATCATAAAAGTTGATACACGTGTTTTTTATGAAAAAAGTTTTTATGTTGTCAACATTTCTCCAATATGTCACTAGCTAGTGCTACATAACGTTACATAACATAACCGATCGTCATGAGTAGTCCAGTGAAGCTGTGAAGACTCGTCATCGCATCAGATCACCAGCGCTACTCAGTTCGAAACAAAAAAAAACCATTCATCATGACAATTGGTATTTGAACTGGTATTTATACGATATTCGTTTTGGTATATCTCAGCTATCTGTCACATCATTATTACAGTAATTGTAATAAGCTAGCTTTTGTACGCGGTTTCACTCGCTTTGAATTTGAAATATTCCTCGGCTACGGTAATCTTGTCTTTTTCTATGTATAATTAAGGCGTAACAAACACACTCCCATTTTATAAGTTAGGATAATAAAAGACTTACGGAGCCGCGGGCACAGCTAGTATAAAACGCCAATAATCATTTAATGAACAGATCGAAGAGACTGGATGACAAAAGGCATATATCAAACAAAGCTATTAGTTGTGAAGTTGATGAATAAATCAAAATAACGTCATGTTTTAATAATACCCATGTATTCAACTGTCCGTCTGTTAGAAAATGTATATATAATACGAGCATTGTTCTCTATAGGGGTTTTATAACAAACCGAGCTCGTAATATGAAGTATAAGGAAACTGTTAGGCTGGTTGTACGTGAGAAATAACCGCAGTTTTACGATCTTATAAATCGCCTAATTAACTAAGCAAGTGATTACCCAACCATATTTTACGTTTCGAAGTTAATTATAATAGTTATTAGAGTTGTAAGGAAATACATCTCTTGTACAATACTGAAATAAAATCTGTAACAGTCACATTAAACGTGTACTAGTGGGCGCCTAGTGGTCGACATTCGACCATAGTTATTTGATTTTTTAAACTTTGAACTTTATTAGGGTTCTTTTGTCAAAGGGTATTACTTCCATAATCAAAGGTTTTCATCATGGCTACTCAGGTATTTGCCATTTACCATTAATTATATAAACATAAAAAAAATCTATGTGTAAATAAAAATTGAAATAAATTATAAATTTGAAAAAAAAACCTTAAGCTCTCAAATTCTAAGTAAATATAACTTTACGAAAATAAAGAAATTAATCGCAACCCATGACACAGTTTTCAATTAATTTTACACGACACCATAGGTGGGTGGTATTTCTGGGTGATATTGAATTATATGTTGTCTGTTCATTATGAGAAATAGTAACATACCCAGTATCATCGTTTGGAAAATGTATACAATACTTCTAAAAGAAAATGTAGTTCATAGTTATGAAAACCTAACTTTACAATGTACACATCAGTACGCTTCCATTGTCATACATAAACAAAGTAAATATCTTTACATGTATAATTATTTTATCCGTGTGTATGTAATTGAACTCGTCCTAAACGGCTGGACAGATTTTGATTAAATTTTATTTGTCTTTATTTTTTTTTATTGTTTAGGCATTTTAGGTTTTATTCTTATATCTTCTATACATATAATAAGAATGAAAATCCAATGTGTGTGTACTTTATCGATTTTTAGTGAAAAAAATAGTTGCAGATGTCTAGGAATAGGTAATAAAATACATTTTGATTATTCTTAGACATGTCTGTTTTAGTTTGTATGAACATGCATCACTGCTTAAGAATTGTGTTCATAATAAAACCTCATGAAGAAACTCATAAAGCGTATCCTTGAGAATAATTTAACCTGTATTACATTAAAATCGGTCCACTCTAGCAAAAGTTATTGTAATTTTACTAACGGCTCGATCGACGACTGCGTCTATTTGACTAATTCTTGTTTGGTGTGTTTTGAACTATCAAGATAATGTTTTTATGAAAGAAGAAGACTCTATACCAAGAGGCGACTGGCTCACGAGTGTAGCTGCCGGAACACACTACTGGTTGGTGTTTGGCGACCGATTCAATAGCTAACCATGGGTGGGAATTTAGAGAAAGCCATACAACCATGCTATGGTTTTATCAAGTTGTTTTCCTTTACAGAAAGCACCGACTCAGTTGTTAGGATTCGAACCAACGTCCATCGACGCGATGTCCAAATTGTATAATGTACGAGTTTGTAAAAGTATTGAATTTTTTTTTTAAATAAATTCTCCTTTATGTCTCATTTACTGAAATCAATTATTTCATAAATACGTATAAATACGTAAAAACAATGTCACGTGACGTAAGACAAAACTTATTTACTAATGAGTTGAAATCACACAACATTAAACCTCCGCTTTCAGGAGGGTGTGCAATAAATTTACACTGCTCTTGCCCATTAGTAATAAAGATTATCACACACTGCAAAAGCGTTACCAGTTGCTACCAAATGCGATATTACATTTTAAAATGAAGATTTTAATATACAAGATATTGATTAAACAAATTACATTAAAACATTTTAACTGTATTTTGTCCATTTTAGCAGTTTTAAGTGTGTCAAGTTGTATTATTAATGCTAGCTGCCTATGGAAAAGTTATGCAGATTACATAATACGTACTTTGAAAAGTCATGTATCTCTCTTAAAAATCTCGTCAGAATTGGTTTAGCCGTTACGAAGATTACCCTGGACAAACAGCAGACATTTCTTTTTTTTATATGTAATTCCTCACACAGACATAAACAATTTATGAAACAAAACAAAATCAAAATTGACACGTCAAATACTTTCATATCTATAACAAACCAGCAACCGCCCGCAACTTCATTTACATTTGTATCTTCATATATGACTATAAAAGATATTTGTTTTATTTTAAAAAACCTTGAAACCCATTTTTTTTATTTCTAACTAAATTTCTAGATACATGAATATATATTAAAAGGAATGTGCAGGCAATTTTTTTTCGGTCCCAGCTTAGGTTGGTTGGATAGTTTGGACTGTGGATTAATTAGTCCGTCTGTTATTCTTTTACACTTATCTAGGTGTTAGGAATCATTAAATCTACTATAACTAATATTATAGCACAACTTTACTATATAGCCAATGAAACATATAAAACATATTTTCCCTCACCCTTAAATCTCTATGATAATGTGTAGTCATAATAATATGATTGCCTGAGATTATTAGCTTTTAGTGTGCAACAAGTTTTACACTAAAATCAGCAACAGCGATTCTCGGTACCGGTTCAAGGCAAGATCTTACTCAGCCGAAGGTCTCTAACGGTTCTCTTGCATATAATACATTCTGTGCCAATAACCTCAAACCATAGACACATATAGCGACATACGAAAACGAAAAAAAAAAATTAAATACGATCTTAACATTGAGATGATTTTGTCAGCTACGTTGACCTAATCTTTAATTAAATGTCGATGAATTTGATAATTAAACCGCAAGTTTTAAGAAATTAAAAATACGAGATTCCACTTTAACAGGATTGATGAAAGACTTTAAAAAATCGATCACACAATAAAGGCGCGTGCGCGAACTTCTGTACGGAAATAACAGGCATTTCTAAAAGATATAGCGCTAAGTCAACCTAAGTAAACCTGTACGATGTGTAACATTTTATATTTTCTGTCGAGTACTTATACAAACAACTACTCCGGATCGTATTTCCGAACCATCTACAGATTAGAATAGGTTATTTATATAACCCTTTTATAAGTTGCAATAATATATTAATTAAAAACAAGGTTTATAAATTTTTTACTCTAAAGTACGATTAAGACATTTGAAATTAAATTAAAAAAAAAAAAACTGTTAGCTTCTCATCTTGTATACAAAAAGAATTCTTATTTGTTTTAGTAAAACCGAGGGCTGGAAAGAATGAACGGTTTTCTACAAAATCACAATTTTCTAGGAGACCATTTTGAACACAGAATGGCGATAATCATTACAAAGCTATCTACATTCTGTAAGTATACATCCTTTAGGTAATAAATAGTAACAAAAACATAGAAAAAAATCACCAGGTTTTGAATATAGAATACTGAATTGAATAAAAATAATGGTTTGTATATTGTGCATTAGACTTTTGTCCGTATATATATACAGACCATAAGCGGACAATTAAGACGACCATAAACATTTTCATATGACTTATCCAGCAAAATCGAAGATATTTGTATATCACTTATGCATAAACCCCAATACAAACCAATAATGCGGTAACGACCAACACTGAAACGGGGTCGAAACCGGTCCAAATTGAGATACGTGCGGTTATCAGTGAAGTTGGACCATAAATAAATCACACTTGTGAGAGTCCAGATAACGCGCGGGTTATATTGCTTGGGGGCGGTGAGTGTTACAAACTCACAGCGGACATATCACCATTTTACTCATTAATAACATTTGATTTTTTTACATATTTAAACACTACATTTAGCTTAAAAGAAAATTGACTAAAGCACACATTATGCTTGTGTAGTGCAGTGCGCTGCATACGCAAAGTAAAAAATCCCTTGGTCACTATCGTAGAGAATCAAGCTTATGAGCTTGACAAAGACATATATCGTTTTGTATTTACAAAACGTTACGGAAACAACGTGTCCTTCCTTCCATTTGTTTAAAACAAGCAGGTAGTCTATCCCTATGAGTGTCGTTATAATAACGGTTTAAAACAAAACTATTTTTTGACACTATGACGTATTAACAGATCTGCACATCTAAACGGGAATGGACCTTTCCAATAAATGGCTAGAGTTTTAGTAATCAGTAATTAATTAAAATAAATAACTCAACATACTTTGTACATTAAATTTATCTATTATTACTATATATATGTTCTGTACAACGAAACAATTACTTAAGTTCAAATTTTATGTCTAGTTTTAGCTTATATTATCTGCAATAAACAGAAGGAATAAACACGGTTACTCAAGTTGCATGTTTACTAATGCTGAGTTATTATCTGACATTATTTCTCTTGAAATGATTCTTTATAATAACTTCAAAACTTTCTTAAATTATATAGCTTTATAATAAATATACGGGCACCTAGTTACATATTTAAAGTCTTGATTGAGTAATTACTGTCGTTAGTGTATATTTTAAGCGGAATTACCAAAGAGAAGAACACAAACGTAGATTATTATTTTTATAAATCGTCAACGCTTATGATTCGGCCACAACTGATAAACTCGACGGTTGGTATAATCAATGTGGTCGTGTTACACAATAAATTTAACTATCATCTGCAAGGAACAGATAATGATGAATGTGTTTCTAGATAATACAGTTCGGTTACTGATTACACAGACGATACAGTTTTAAAATAAAGGCATATTAATCCTTTAACATTCGTAATCTCGGTTTGAAGAAGTTATTAAAGTTTTGATGATAAAGTAAACAATGAACTTATTTAATAATGGATTAACTTTTAATAAATAAATCGAAGCTGTCATAAGGACTGCCAACAGAAGTGAAAACTCAAAACAATGGAATAACTAAGTGCTGTTTTGAATTTAATTATAGTCTGAATTTTTTAAAACTAGCGGGTCTGGCGGACCTTCTGCTGTCCTGATAATAAGATAGTATACATATAGCTCATGGGAAACGTGCGGTGACGATGACGCGAGTTCCATAAGTTTATTCACCCAAAAAGTGCTCAACGCGCCTCAATAAGCTTTCAAAAAAATCTGAAAATATTTGAAGTGCCTCATATTTATAAGAATTGAAATATATATATATATATATATATAAGAAGATCGTCATAGAAGAAGCATATTCTTTATTATAACTATTTATATTACGATTATTGTTTTATGCAGAATCATAGGGTTTATACATTTTTGTGCATACGAATGATTAAGTTGACATTTAACTTGGTTAAACTTAATACTTACCAACCTAACTTTGGCACACTCATTTCTCACGCACTTGTTTAAAAGAAACTGCTATTACCTGAAACGAAACAATATGACATTTTAATATTTATGCAAATCTTGATTGTAAAACAGAGAAACATAACACGGGTGTAGAAACAGCTCGCCGCATAAATGGCCAATTCGAATTTAATGGAAACTGACGATTGCTTTATGAACAAGTTTATAGGTTATGTGCTTAATCGAAGCTGTACAGTGTACATTACCGGACCAACTATATTTTATATTACCCGTATATATTATAACTGTATTATACGTAATAGGCGCATTACAAATGTTTAGCATATCATATATAAACTATGTATTCGTTACTAGCAGTAGTCCGCGATTTTGTCTACATTTTTATAAATACGAGTCCCCGTTTAGTGGTCGAACGTCGACCATAAATAAAACTTTTTCCATGCTTTTACTGATAACACTAAAGTTCGTCAATAGCTACAAAATAAAAAGAATGAAGAGAAACGGCTGAGGCTTAATAGAGGAGGGAGATGTTCTTAGCCATCTGTTCTGCCCATTTATATATGTATAGTAACAGTATACTGTATGTTGATATAAATGATATAAATTCTCTCTATAATTCCTTGAAATTTGTGGTCATCCATCCGTTATAATAGTATCCGCATATCTCTCGCCAAATAGAGAGTTATTAAAATCCGATTTAGAGGCGATATTCCAGTTAGGAGACTCGTTATTATTGCGGGGGCACTCAACAGCGGGAACGTCATTTAGAACAGTCCGACTACTTCTCGAAACGGGAAGATACTCGACAAACTAAGTGACGATCTCGCGTTTGACGTCATAACCCCTATGGAATCCACTCATTATCAGGACAACTGTCGCCCGACAGTCTTAGACATAGCTATTTTAAAGAATGGCATGCTTCGGTTACAACTTATTCAAGTCGTACACGAACTTGACTCCGACCATCGCCCGATAATATTACAGCTAGGTTCAAGTACAGACACCACCCCTCCGCCGGTAAGGGTGGCCGACTACGCGAAACTCAAAAGTTATCTCAGAGGTAACTCATTATCAAACTTGTTAGATAATATTCCGGACGTGGTAGTGTCAAAAGCTGACGCGGATCTGGCTATCGATTCCCTGGTCAGCTATCTCCAGACCGCCGTCAAGGAGACCTCGAAAGAGGTACAAGCGGTGAATGATCGCCGCTTTATACTCCCGGATGACGTGAGAGCACTGATCACGGAAAAGAACGCCGCGACTTGAGCTCACGACACGTACCCGTCTGTTGAAAATCGCGATCGCTTACGGTTATTACGCAAACAGGTTAAAGCTCGTATCGCAGAGATCCGGGCCGACAGGTGGGACAGGCTTCTGGCGAGTATCCAGCCATCTCACTTGGCGTACTGGAAGCTCGTGCGATCATTAAAGTCAGACGTGACTACTCCTATGCCCCCTCTCGACAGAGGCGCCGGGTTGCCTCTCGCGTTCGATAGCTTAGACAAGGCGGAGTCTCTCACAGCGAGTTTAGAAAAATAGTGTTCACCAAACACAGCCAATACTGACCTTATACATATTGGATCGATGGAGTCCTCGGTAGAGCGCGCACTCGCGTCCCCCCAGGCGGATACTCGAACCCCTGTCACCTTTGATGAAGTATCGGATGCCCTCAAGCGTTTAAAGTTTAGGAAGTCCCCAGGTCCCGATGGGATCAGGAATGAAGTACTGAGAGTCCTTCCTGATCGCATCATAGCTCTATTGGTCTGCATCTTCAATGCGGCCATGTCCCAGGGTCATTTTCCAGAGGCCTGGAAGAAGGCCGTAGTGATAGGCATTCAAAAGCCCGGCAAAAAAGCTACTCTTCCCGATAGCTATCGCCCTATTAGTTTATTAGATACGTTAGGTAAACTGTACGAACGGCTCCTTCTTAACCGTCTCCAGACATTCATATCAGAGTTAGATCTGTTACCACCTCAGCATTTCGAGCCGAACCACTCTTGTACGAATCAAGTGCACCCCCTCACCGAGTACATTTTCTCGAAATTTAATGCAGATCCGGATCCTAATCCGTTTCCAACTAATCCTCATCCGAAACGCTCAATAGCAGTCTTTTTCGATGTCACAAAGGCTTTCGATAAGGTATGGCATTCATCATACATACATAAATTGATTCAGTTTCGTATCTCCGATAGCTTAGTTCACATATTACGCGACTATCTCACCGATAGGTCCTTCCGTTATAAAGTGGAAGGGGAATTATCCTCATCCCACCCGATACGCTCGGGTGTGCCTCAAGGATCCATTCTGGCACCCACACTCTTTAATCTGTTCATCAGTGACCTACCTCGGCTTCCGGAAGTAGAGGTAGGTTGTTATGCTGACGATACAGTCCTCTACGCTTCCGGTTGGCATCCGATAGTTCTTAAGACACGCATCGAAAAAGCTGTTAGCACACTCTGTGATTGGTTTATTCGATGGCGTATCGAAGTAAATCCCGATAAAAGCGCTGCGATATTTTTCGACCCGATATCCAATAAGCATGAACGCAAACTCGCGCCTATTAAATTGTAAGGTACACAGATTCCTTGGGCCAATCAGATTAAATACCTAGGAGTCACGTTGGATAAACGCCCCACGTTTAAGCAACTCACAGAAATAGTCAGAAACAGGGCCGCTATGTATGCTATTACTGTCGGTTACATTCGATAATTTGTCACAAGAATAAGATGTCCATCTGACATAAGCTTACGTTATATAAGATATGTATTCGTCCTATTCTAACATACAGTTTACCCGTTTTTGCACCCTTGTCGCAATATAATTTCGATAGATTACAAGTAATTCAAAACCGATTCTTACGTAAAGCCACCGGTGCCCTACCGTACGTTAGGAATGAGGATCTCCACAGGGGCCTGGAGATACCTACTATCTGGACGTACGTAAAATCATTAACTACTAAATATTTTGAAAAAGCCGCGAATCATCCCAGTCACTTAGTGGTGTCCGCCTTGAATTACGAAACCGTACCAATAGTTCCGCGTTACAAAAGACGACCGCGATATATTTTCACCGATCCTCCTGATAAAATAACGGCAGCGAACGATCAGTACCAGCCTGTCTCTCCAAACAGAGCGTGGTCACGCCCACGCCCGCATAACCACAGATCACGCCGCCGTGGTCTGGGGGTAAATTTCGCTCCCGCGCACCATATTAGGCCCCCTCGGCAACGACTCAAGCCTAGGTCCGTTCCCTCGGCGTGGAGCCCTTGAGTACGCTGCTCGCGCGATACAGTGACACAAAACCTTACATCACGGCTACAACACTACACATAGCACCTATACGCACGTGCACGCCTACACGCTCACACGCTGTTTCTCTTTTTCAGAGAAATAAAATGATATCCTATATAGTTTAGAGGAATTTATCCGACACAAAATACATATAGGAGTTGTTGAGGCACGCATGCATGTTTCAATAACTCATATACGTATGTATATCCAGATAGCTTAGCTTAGGTTAGCTCAGATAGGTAGCGATTTTTGCACAAAACAGGCGACAGCCCAAGCCGAGGTGTGCCGAGCACCCTTGAGGTAGTCGCCCAAACATCCCAAATCGGCTGAGTGCCTTCAACGCTCGCCTCAATAGTTCGGTGAAGCTGTAAAGACCTCTCCAGGACAACAGCATTTTCAGTTCGAAAAAAAAAACAATCAATACAAATTTCATATATAATTATATGCTACTATTAAACCAGCGGTAGAAAGAATATTGTCCCCCAAAATGGACTGCTTTTATTTTGGTAACATACACAACTGATTTTTATAAAATGTACTACAAAAGAACATAGTATTAACATATATTGCGTTCCTATGTTATATGAGATTGTAAAAGAGTTATATAATGACATCGCTTTTGGGGTTATTTTATGTGAAATAATTTCTCATTGAAATCTTGAAATAAAAGCAATTCACGGGTTTCTCTATATCTCATCTACCCACATGCTTTTACCGTTGAGAAATCAATAAATGTACATATTAAAAATGTTAACTTTGATATTATCATCGTAAATATTCCCCGTATAAATGCTCAAGTATCACGTTCCTTTCGTAAGAAATTACCAATCTATAGTTGCGAACAAAACAATCTACGATTCAGGATCACTGACCTACGACAACAAACCGCGGCGACTATTGGCCGAATGCGTCATCCGACGTACAAGCAAGCGGACTTGCACATGGATATCAAACAACTGGAAGAGTAATGTATATATAAGTAAAAAAAACGTTTGATACAAATATTGAATGAATTGAATATGAATTATGCTTTACTTGTGTAAAAATTACAAGAAGAGGAGTTATTGAATTGATTATCTGCTTAAATTAACGGGCATTTTAAACAAGGTCTACACCTCTATTGACCAAAAAAGTATTAGGCAGTAAAAAATAACAAAGCAATCGAAGGCCGAGTTAGGTTTTCAAGTAAAAAGTTTATTCAGTGATGTGCATTTAGAAAAACTGTAGTCAATTAAGAAACATAACAAACTCGTAAAAGAGAATAGATTTTTTTCTTTCTGGGTTGGTAAATATGAAAACCACATATATTTAAATGAACATAAGTAATTGCAGGAGAAAACAATTGTAATATAAAAACGTCTTGTTTGCAATTTCAATTAGACATACCGCCTAAATTACCGCCGTCACGTTCAACCGTCAACCAAGAATGCTTTTTTAATCTTTTGTTGTTGTTTTAGCTACTAAAATTTTCGCTATTTCTATTATAAGTTTCGGATTTAACTTTTTCAGATACACTTCGCACAAATAAAATCAAAGGTTTTTTTCCTTGCAGTGGGACTTTTTTTAGCGGCCAATCAATTCCAGACGTAAATACAAAATAACGTCAAGATACAACTATTTTTCAAAAGTTTCAACTATAGACTAATAGCCTGGATGGTAACACTAATTGAAACGTCCACCATAATATTTAATGAGGGATTTACGCAAATTAACGCCTTCTTCAATGCTATATGAATATTTCAAGACAAAACGTATTCATCTATATAAAGGAAACAAGTCTTGAGATACACTATGAAACCAACGATTTATTTATTATATTCAGTTTAATATTTAAAGCGACTGAAATTGTTGATTCTACTCACGCGGTCACCATGACGATATACTTTATCAATTTTTCATTACATAGTATATTCATTACATAGTATATCAGCAGGGTGGTAGGGGTTTTACAGCCCGACTGGGTCGCAACCACCATGTACATGGCGAAAAAGCCCGTCATAGTGACTCGCTTTTGTCATTATGGCCGGCATGACAGCGGCGACCGACGATGGATGATCTGTCTCTCGGTGGTCGCCACTGTTTTTGGATTGTACTATGCTTACCATGAGGTATAGTGCAGTCACTTTGTCATGCTTCAATAAAAAAAATCATATAAGAAAGTCCTATGCCACGTCTGTCTAATCGTGATAAACTCAAAAACTACTAAACGGATTTTCATGCAATTTTCACTAGTAGATAGAGCGATTCACGAGGAAGATTTAAGAAGCATATAATTTGTCTACGTTTATTTTATTATGAGGGCGAGAAAACACCCACCGGGCCCGATAGTTTAAAAAAATACTGTATCAAATGTATGTCAAAGGTTTTTACTGTATCATTTTTATACATACGCACTAAATACTGAGATCCTGATCTTTATTGACTTTGGTTCATGTATAAAAATCACGACAAGTGTATAAACTATAACGACGTTAGGATCGTTCTCGATTAAGAATAACTCCAAAGACATTGCAATTTTGAATATTTTGACATGTTTTTTGTTATTTAAATCCTTTTTACTGAAATCATATAATTATGAAACAAAAGCGTGTTCGGATCTATATTATTGTGATTATATAATGTATTTTACTTTTTGATTAAACAGTAACACTTCTAGCACAAAGTATGTTCTATGGCACGTGCGAAATCCGTTCACAATTTCGTCACCCACACAATCTAGTTGTACTAGATTTGTTTTGTATACTACGACATAGATATAAATCTTAAATCGTTTTGTAACAAACAATAACACTGTGTTTATTTTAGGTCATTTCAATGATCGACAGTATTAAATATAGAATATGGAGCTTATAAGATTTTTAAGTTACAAGGTCGACCTTTATAGAAACCTGGGTTACAGACTATTGACTAAGTTAAAACAATGGGATACAATAAAGATTCCTAGTTGCCTAAATTTATTACACACTGGCCAAATAAAATACGGTAAATAAAATGAGATTACACAATTAATCATCGTTCATTCGTTTGTTTCTAAATATCGAAAAATTTCCAACACAAGGTTACATTTAGCATTTAACTAATCATCAAATGTTATCATAGATTTGTTTAATTTTCAAATTATAAACAACTATTAAGTCTATTTAGGAATTTAATAAGCAGATACACCATTGTTTGCAAATTAAAATGTGTAACGAAACAGTGAACAGGAAATAAAAACATTCAATTCAAAATAGAACTCATATTTTTCCCTGTGTATTAACATTATCAGTAAAGGAGGTGCGTTTGATTCTGAGAGATCATAAACAAATGAAGACATGATTTAAAATTACGAGACCGTCAATAACAATATGCAAGGCTCAAATAAAAACAAAAATTCCATTGTTCGTACATAACAAACGTTGTTTTCTTCGAAGACAGTCGATGCCCTCGGCGTGTTCGCAATACGACACCGATTTCCTGTGCATCACGGAGGTCAAACTTGTACTTCTTCGATATATTTCTATCCCCGATAATATTTATTTTTTAAAATAGATATAAATAAGAGAATTTCTTTATTATGTTGTTTATGTAGTATGCTAGTTTAAAATCGTATTATTATACTCCAATCACAGGCATTAAAGGCTAAATGGATCTTAACTTTTTTTTCTAATCTGACTACGCTATTAACCTAGCAAGGTCTTAACAGCTTCACCGGACTACTAAGGCGAGCGCATAAGGCTCTCAGCCGATTTTATTTGACAACTAGCTCAAGGATGCACGGCACATCTCGGCTTGTGCTGTTGCCTGATACGTGCAATTCGCAACGTATCAGAGCTAACTTAAGCTAACTATTCATACACATATGAGTTGTTGAAACATATATGTGTATCAAGCATACATACCTCAACAACTCTTATATATATTTCGTATCGGATAATTTTCTAAACTATTTCAGTTCGATAAGGGAAAAAATAAAACTCTTCCACTTTCATATGTAAGCGTACATGCGTGCACGTGTGTAGAGGTGATATGTGTAATGTTGTCGCAGTGATGTAAGATTTTGAGTTACTGTATCGCGCGAGCAGCGCACTCAAGGGCTCCATGCCGAGGGAATGTACCTAGGCTTGAGCCGCAGCCGAGGGGGGCCTAATCTGGTTGGATCTTAACCATTCCCAGTTTTTGCGGGTCAATCAAGAAGCCTTTTCACTAACAATATCAATTTCTATAATTATATGAAATTAGGTTTATCCACAACTCCGCAAGCATGTCTTATTACTTATTGTATTTTCCGTGTATTCTATGTATACCAATTTCCATGGTGAAATGGTATTATAAATCGACTAACTTCGTTAACAAGTATTTGTGTTATTCCTGGTGACATTAGATTAGTGTGTATTTGTAATAATTTTAAATTACCGCTCGACATTATGCTAATTTATTGTCGCACAGAATCGAGAATAAGGATTCGATTCAAAGTCGCTCGTGTACTTAATTTACATAATTAAATAACATTATGCATTCATTCAGGTCACCCCTACAAACGACAAAGACAGAACGCTCTAAAATGGACAATGACAAAAATCTTATTAACTACGGATTTCCGTTTGTCTTGTAGATTTAAAATTCAATCAAGGCAGTAATAATCCATTCTAGAAGCATAAAAAAAACTTTGTTTTCGATCTATATTTTGTTGAGCATTGAATGGACGATGGACTTACATTTTAGAACCCAACTTGTGTCTTGTTCCTTAAACGGAGTTGTAACAATTGGGAACTAACATACTACTACGCGGTAAACTAGTATTGCCTTTCTATGACGTTTTCTATAAATAAAAAAAAATACACTCGATCTATAAAAGTGTGTTTACGTAGTGCATTTAAAAATGTATTACTGTGTATGGTCGGCAATAAATACCCGACGACTTCAAAATGAATCCCTTCGAGTGTCGGTTACCCGCATCTCGGTGTGAATATTCGCAAAGTCGGTTTCTGTTCGCGCGGTAGACTCGTCGCGATTGTGTTCGGGTGGAGTCGACCACCGCGGCACCACGGTACTCTACCGAGCCGCGCCGAGGCTGTGGAAAGCGAAACCACCCCGTTTTCCCCCTCGACTGCGGGTCGTTGAGGTCTTTGTCCCCCGCGACCCAGTTAATGACCGACCCGCAGACGCGGCGCAGTTTCTATATAAATACCGCCTACTACACTTGACCTCCAAAGTTTTTTATTGGAAAGCACGTGTGTTCTCGCTACTCTGAACAATATCGATATTTTTTACGTCGTTGTTTTTTATACTGTAACGAAGCCACATCGACAACACTGTAACCTCTGTTGTAATAACATATATACTTGTATACTTACTTAATATACTTGTTTTTCTGTGCAATATTACTCTGCTGTAAGAGTGAGGTGAGGTTATGCAGTTCGTAATTTAACGAACTCCGAAAGAGTAGTAATATTTCAGCTCTGCAAGGAAATGATGTATCCTTGACAATACAAGCGAATATTATATTAAATCTCCACCAATACTATATTATGTTGCTAGTGCAGGTTCTTTGAATACACATTCCACATCTAGCCATAACTGAATTTTAATGTTGTTACTACTGGGATAATTACATGTGACACATGAGGTTCACTGCACATGATGTTAATAATAACTTTGCTTTAAAGAAGGCATAAGATTTATATCAAACCCGAAATTAATAATAACATAGACATTAGTCACAGAATATATTATACGGACGACAGAACATGTAGAAAATACTACACAGTTAGAACGTTTACCTTTGCAATAAATATATTGTAAAATCATTAAATTTCACTCATAGTAAAATGATTACAGAAATGTTTGTAGGATAGAAATAGGAAACCATCATAGAGTATTTAATCATTAACCTATCGCACAATTAACTCGTAAAGGGTGAAACTCGTACGGTGTTTTCGATCACCGCGCGAGAATACTAGCAATCAGCAGTGAATTGATTGATCCAATTGACCGGTAATAAAAACCCGTCGGACAGAAAGGGGTTAGTGGATCCGTCGTATCGCATCAGTCCAAACTAGAGGGACGAGGGGAAGCAACAGGTCGCGAAACAACGTTTTAATTGTTAGCCGATAAGCATCGACGTCGACGGTACGCGGCGCTGCGGCACCTACGCCATGGAGTCGGACGCCGCGCCGAGTGTCGGGTACGATGACCGCAGGGCCCCGAAGTAGTGCACTCGTCGCTCGTTCCACGTGAATCTTGTTTAAAAAATATTGCATACATTTACGTAAGGGGCTCCCTCCGGTGCGGCCGTTTACGAAAACTCATTTACATATTTCATTAATTAACATTATCATCATAAAAAAAAACATATCATGTTCCGAGAGTCTGAGTATACACTTCGGGTTTAACACATTCAAAAAAGTCATTTTTTGTTTCGATCTTAAAAATTATCACAGGAGGTTATCAAGAACCAAAGCTGTTTTATACCAATTACTACGGTTTGATTAGTTGACTAATCCCATCTCGACACTTATATACAGATGATAATACTCTTCTTAGATATAACGTCAGAATATACCGACATACAGATAGATATAACTAAACATAAACTTTTAAATAATAAATAGAGATAAAACTTTTAATAGAGCAATTACATGTTGTTTCCAACGCTAAATTATAAAACATATTTTGACGAAATTCAGTACCGCAGATACATTAAATATATAACATATATAGTATAGATTTCGTTATCGGTATTCTTTTCCATTGATTCTTACAAATATATTTTAATATACATATAGATAGTGATATCATTTAGGCATTTCATACAAAACACAATGAAATTGATAAACAGTGAAAGCATTTCATATTGTAGGACATTTATTCCACAGCCGGTCGACGGATATTACATTTCAGTGGCAGTTTAGACACCTTGGCTAGTCAGTTTCAAGATACGGGCTACTCGACCCGAACCAGTTTAAAATGAATTTTGGTTATATAACAGCATCGCATCACATGAAACGGTTGTTCAGGTCTCTGCGGCTGGTCGTAAATACTCCTACTTGCACAGTGTTGTTTTGCAAACCACACAAGAATCTAAACGTTTCAATATCCTTCGCTTTTATTTAGTTGATAAAATGTGAATAAAATGGTAAACTTTATCTTTAGATATTTGACGTGCTTTACACGATGTTTATACATATTTTTATCGTTATCTATCACAATTTATAAAGCTAACATACTTGTAGCCTTAGAAGTATAAAGACGTAAGTTAAAACTAGTTTATTTATTATTTTTTGCTTCTTGTAGGGTACAAGTATCGAACGTAGTAATTTTCATGCGGAATCTGTGGAATAGTTTGATGACGGTACCCATTTTGGAAGTTATTTTTTGCCAATCACCACCATTCATTGATTCCACCTAATGTACCATAAGGTACAGTACAATCACACTACCTACTTTGGATTAAAAAAAACTGGAAGTAATTAATTTTTTAGACAATCTCTCACACAAGACTTGAATTCCAAACTAAGCATAGCTTGCATTATCTCAGCTAAATAATTTATTTAGCAACCAGAACTGGCAATTATATTCATGACACACAATTATGTCGCATGCCCTCGACTTGAGACCTTGATGCTTCCTTTAAAAACAATCCTTATAGACATTCTAAAGTGTCAAGTATTCGACCATCCTCACATATTCATATATTAAATATAATAATATTTAATTTAATTTTATATAATACAATAAATAATAATAAAGGCTATATAGTAATTAATAAAAACAATAATTTTAATATAAATCCACTTATAAAATCTCGAGAAAAAAATGATACATACGAGACCAATTTTGACGTAAGATTTTATAACAAATTTTTCTCTCAGAATAAAACAAATTATACGCAATAAAAGATAAATATAAGATTCGCCCACAGTGTCGACCGTTTCTCTTTATGTTACGAAGCTTTTGTGTCGACAGTTTCCATGAAATGTATATTTTTAATTTTGTCGCATTTTAAAATCATAATATTATAACGCTTAATATATTTCGTAAGGCTACTGATATCTGTTTAACAAATATTTACTAAATAAATTATGTTAGTGTTTAAAATAAATATTCTAGTGCTGAGTGAGTGATATATTATTGAAGTGAATATATTCACGGCGTTTGGAATTTGTTATACGACACATACAAGGCAAGAAAACAATTTATCGATTAATATACATTATGGTTATTTAACGTGGTAATCCTAGAGACTATAAGGGAGAAAAAAGTCGAAGCAGTCATGAGGACAGCCGACAGATGTGAAAACTCAAAAAAATGTAATTTAAACTATGATCTCTTTTGAATTTTTAAATTAATTATAGTGTAATCTATTTAAATTTCATAATTTGTAAATTGAAATTATTGTCATTAGTCTCTCTTTTACATCTATTGACACTCCAAATAATAAGCGCATACTTCTATATACACTTTATTAGTTCATCAAACACATGATGGGCTGCACCATCTCAATACAAAATATCAATATTAAATATACACAGGCTTGTACACAACGCGTCGTTAGTCTGACGCAAGCCCCAAAGCGTAATACTATCGGTCACCCATACTAGCATGTCATGCCGCGAAATTATAAATTTATCTACTGCCAAAAACCCGCTTAACGTGCATAAAGAAGTTTGGATATGCACAGGCTGATCCCGAAACGCGACGCGCAGAAGCGAGTCACTATTACGGGCTTTTTCGCCATGTACATGGTGGTTGCGACACAGTCGGGCTGTAAAGCCCTACCACCCCGCATGTATATTTTGATTGTACAACAAATATTAATCATTCTCCTAAGCCCCTTCACATTATGCCCTATATGTTAAGTACAGGTCTTTCATATTAAAGTACATTTACGCGGGTGAATTATACATCATACAGTTAACAATTACAGAGTTTTACGATTCAACTTGTCAACGCAGCAGCAGCATAAACAAATGCCATGGGAAATATTATTACTTGTGTCGCGCCGAGCCGCATTGTAGTAACCCGAGAGGCGGCGTAGGTCATTGCTGGAATCGTAAATAGCAATTTAGGGCACCACTTACTGAGTGAGCTACGGTTTTAAAGTGATATATTTATTCGTAAAACGTAGCATTGTTCGCAGAAAAGAATGTTAGGTAAGACATGCTTTATTTGAGTTTTTGACATTGCAATAGTGTAGAGTATATCTATCCAGTAGTCCGGTGAAGCTGTAAAGACCTTGCCAGGTCAATAGCGTAGTCAGTTCGAGAAAAAAAAAAAGTATATCTATACTAATATTATAAAGAGGTAAAGTTTGTGAGTTTGTGACGTTGTGATGTTGTTACGTTGTAGGGGATAATCTAAGGAACTACTAGTCCGATTTAAATAATTCTTTCAGTGTTATATTAGTATTCATCGAGAATGTTTATAGGCTATATATCATCACGCTAAGACCAATAGGAGCAGAGCACAGATAAAAAATGTTTCAAAATCGGGATGTTTTTTCCTATTGAGAACGCGAACGAAGTCGCGGGCAGAGGCTAGTTTATGATATATTGAGAGAATGTCACGTAATGAAGCTCCAAAATTAGTACTCAAAAATAAAATTAATAACTCATTTAGATCTGCCGGTTTATGTATTGTCATCCTCGATTTCCCGAAATCAAGAAGAATGCTTTAGAAACTGGTTATGTTCTGAGTTATAACCGCTAAAATATGATATGATTTATTATGAAGAATTAATAGTACATATTTTATTTTTGTGGTAATTACTGAGACATGGTTAATTTTTATCCAAATAAAGAAAAAAAAGAATCGAATATTGTTTATTATGGATAATACTCGGTGTGTAGACGTAGGATTGAGGTTGTCCAGAGGTGAGATTGTTTGGGAAATCGAGTTTAAATATAACCGGTAACAAAGCGAGGACCGCCCGCAGTTTCTCTCGTCTATTATACAACGACTAAGTATATAACACGAGTAATGTCTTTAAACTAAGATCTTCAATATTTATATATTTAAATGTATAATTCATCTGTCCGTGTGTATGTGATTAAACTCCTCCTAAACGGCTGGATAGGTTTTGATGAAATTTTGTGTGTGTTCAGATGGATTCAAGAATGGTTTAGCTTCATAATTGGACTCAATAGGTGGCACTGCGGTCGACTTTTAAGATTTTTTTTTATTATCAAGGTAGGACGACGTCCGCCGGGCCCGCTAATATAAACATGCACATAGTTCGTAATACCAACATTCTATATTTTTTCTCAAATGTCTTCGAACTTTAAAACAGGTTACTATATATTCTCTGTGTAAATAAGCATAAAATACACGTTTGTTTGTGGTTCGTCCAAGCTAATCACTGAAACAAAAGTGATTTTGATGAGGTTTTTACTCTTTGATAGAGGAATTTTCACAACATTTTGAGGCATCATTACGCTTTTGCATAGGGGCTGAGGTAGTGATGATAAAATTTAATAGGAGTTCTTAAAATCGCATTTTGTGACTCCGACATGTCCCAACAAATTTCTCAGTATTCGCATAATTATTCTCTAATCTAAATTAAATCAGGACCATCTTGAAAAAACGTATAAACGACTTGAGAAATATTTTTATAATACTTCGAATTTACTGGTCTGGGTAAAAAACAACCGACAATTAATGCAGATAAAAATCTTAGACGTCGAATTTAATTAGAATGTAAAACTTTGAAGTGGAACATTAAATCTTTATATGCGACATTTAAAATATATAATACATCCGACGAATTAATATCAAAAATAAGAGAATTTTTGCATTTTTTATTGAGATGTGAATTTCTGGACATTGCAGAGATAATAAATACGAGGTGAACGAAACGTGACTGCTACCGACATTCAGTAAACAATTTTTATGATGGCCGGTTGAAAACACCCGATGGATGCTGAGTTAGGTAGGTACTAAAGCGGGTCCAGAGAGATACACATGCAAATGAACCGCTATACTATCAGCCTACTATACAACTTGTTCGTACAGGGTTGACCGGAAATTTCCCAACGCCAAACATCATACCAGATATTCAGAGGCACTAGTTAGTGAGTGGTCGTCTAAATTGATAGTAATTAGCTAATTAATTATTTTTTTAAGTTTCATCATTAGTGAGGTTTTCGCAAGATAATGTAATATTTATTGTACATTATCTTTTGCTTATCAGCTTTGCTCGCGTTTTGAGCTACCTAATAAGTGCATTTTTTCCTGGACGAATGTCCCTTTTTTTATTTGACTACGCTATTGACCTAGCACGGTCGTAACATCTTGACCGGACTACTTAGGCGAGCGTTTAAGGCATTCAGCCGATTTTATTTGACAACCGGCTCAAGGGTGCACGGCACACCTCGGCTTGGGCTGTTGCCTGATACATGCAATTCACGACCTATCTGAGCTAACCTATATATATGAGTTGTTGAAACATATATGTGTACCAAGCATACATACCTCAATAACTCTTATATATATATATCGTATCGGATAATTTGCTAAACTATTTCAGTTCGATAAGGGAAAGAAACAAAACCTTTCCAATTTCATGTGTAAGCGTGTATGCGTGCACGTGTGTAGAGGTGATATGTGTAATATTATCGCAGTGATGTAAGATTTTGTGTGTGGGTATCGCGCGAGCAGCGCGGTTAAGGGCTCCACACCGAGGGAACGGACCTAGGCTTGAGTCGTTGCCGAGGGGGGCCTAATCTGGTACAAATGTCCACAATGTCCTGTTGTTGCATACTACTGACCACGTTTATGCAAAATTAATGATCGATTGAATTGTTGAAACGAGAAAGCGTAAGAAACAAACAAACAAACTCACATTCCCATCTGTCGTTATATTTGAAAATAAGCTAAAACCAATTTTGACTGTTCCTAATATTTTACGTCATTTCTTGAAATTTTCAAATTCTGATGTAAAATATGAGGATTATACAAAAAAAAATTATGAACGGCAAAATTCGAACTTCGTTCTCGGTGTATAAAAAAAAACTGGAAATGTTTAAAAAAGTGACTATGTTATAGGAACGATTACGATACGATTGATTTAGCTGATTTTGAAACATAACCATCTATAATATCACGATTAGTATACGTAAGGCTCGGCAAGTTTTGATGAATAAAGATTTATAAGTTAAGGCTTCGACTCGTCGGTGGTAAGGATAAAAAAACTTTACGCTAATAACTAATAAATAAAAAAGAAAATAGTTTAACAAACACAGAAGAAAAGGCAATTTAACTGTATTGTCTTTGTCCATCCATATATAGATTTAAAAAAATTGGTTGCCTGTAAAGTCGGTATACGGGCGAAAGTTTTACGTGACAACGACTTTGAGTGGTAAAATAATTTTAATGTGAATATTCATTCGTATAGTAGTCTCTCTCGCTCTTAGGCGGGCTAACCATGCCCGAGTGGAAGGGACGCGTGCCTCTCACTCGCTCTCATTGTTAGCGCATAACGTGAGCGGAGCGTAACGCAGTTTCTTGAAGTGTCACCCGGCAAACCAATTTATAAGACGTTGTCACGTCAAAAGTCTTTCACAATTCCTTATCATAGATACTTAATATCTTATTAAGAAATCTATAAATAAAGTTAAATCACTTTTTTTTTTACTACACTATAAAGGTCACTGCAGTTTGTTAACCTGAAGTTAAGATAATATTTCCTGACTAGTACCTTATCTAGCTAGTATTTCAGAAAAACCCTGGCAAAGAAATGTAGTTCAGGAAACTATTTACACAAATGTACTCGTATAAATTGAGTTACATAAGAAAAATGGTTAAGTTTGTTACTTATTTACTTTTATATCCAATACTATACATTTAAGGTATAGAAGTAAAAATAGACTGTATCATAAAATACGGCGATTTAAGTGTAGATCAAATCCCTTGAACATTTAAGTATTCTATATAAAAAAAGTCTGCCATTGTAAGGAGCGAGCGGATCTAAAATTTCATCATCATCATCATCATCATTACCCTTATCACACCTAAGTAGGGTCAGCACAAAATGTTTTTTTTTTCCACGCTCTCCTTTCAAATGTCATCTCAGTATTCACACCTTTTACGCACATATCATTTTTCACACAATCCATCCACACCCTTTTCGGTTTTCCTTTACTCGTATATCCATCCACCATCATACCTAACACTTTTCTAGTTATATGGTTTTTATCTCTTCTCATGACTTGCCCATACCATGCCAACCTATTACTCCTCAGCTTCTCTGTCACTATTTTTAAACTTCCTCTGATATATTCATTCTTAATCTTATCCATTCTAGTTACACCACACATCCAACTTAACATTCGCATATCTGCCACACGTAATTTTCTCTCATCCGTCTCTTTCGTAACTCCGATGTATACAGCATGACCGGTCTTATCATACTTTTATTAACTTTCCCCTCGAGTTTCAAAGGCATTCGTGGGTCACATGCTACCCCAGACACATTTCGCCATTTCATCCATCCTGCATATATCCTATTCCTCACGTCCTTATCAATGCCACCGTCGTTCTGTATCAGTGAGCCGAGATACCGAAAAGTGGAGCAGGCTGCTAAGGATACACCATTTAAGGCTATGGGAGAACAATTAGATGTACCACCGAAGTCGTAAAACAAGTGTTCAGTTTTTGTTCTAATCATTTTTAAACGAACATTCTCCAGTTTTTCTCGCCATTTTTCCAGCCTGCTCTGGACCTCGGTAGCATCTTCTCCGATGAGAACCATATCATCAGCAAACAGCATGCACCAAGGTGTATCCTCCTGTATATCTGATGTTAATGCATCCATAACAAGCAGAAATAAATAAGAGCTTAATGCTGACCCCTGGTGTAAACCTACAGACACATTGAAATCATCGGTAACTCCAGCTTCGGACCTAACATGTGTTTTCGCTTGACCGTACATACCACGAATAAGTTTGTAAGCGCATCTAAAATAATACAGCCTAAAACTCACAAATAACCTGCGTTTTTTAGAGAAATGGGTTTAGATTGTATTTCAATCTAGGTTATAGGTAAAACAAAAAAAACTGGGTGTGTCGAAAACGCACACGATAGAAATGAAACTTTTGTATTAAAGGCAAATATTTCATTTGAAAAAAATCTAACAAAAGGCCAAAGTTACGTGGCGTTTCCGGGCGGTAACCTATCCAAGAACTGACCGCGCTCGACGTTGCTTAACTTCATTGATTGGACAAGAACCAGTGTTTTCAACAGTCTAACAGACACAGTGTATACCGCCACTACATCTCGCTACTCAAAAAGGTTGTCAATCAGAAACTTAATATTTGTAACTTATTTCTGGATTCCTAATATGTAAATACATAAAATTCTTGTAAAAAACAGTATACGTGTTTATATTTTTCTTGGGTGACAGACGATAGTATAAGCCCTTAATATTATAAACTTTTATTATTTTTCTTAACAATAGAAAATGATTTTGAGATAAAAATAACAACTTCTATATTTGAAAAATACATAATCACTTAATGAACAAAATGACCTCTAATTTTTAAAAATAAAACTTCAAAGTTAATATGTATTTAATTGGTCTTATACTAATAATTTTTTCGATAAATTCATACGAAAAATGACTCTTACACAGGTATGCAATGAGTCACAAATCTAAATATCTACTACTATCTTTGTTTCCTTTACCAATATTTATTTAAAAAGTTCATTGTATTTTAAATATGGCACATTTTTGTTTATTTAAGACTACCGTATGCACGCGGCTTCACACTTTTTCTTTTTTAATATCATATAGGAGGCAAACTGACAGGCGGCTCACCTGATTCAGTGATCACCGCCGTCCATTGACACCAGCAACACCAGAGGAGTTGCAAGTGCGTTGCCCGCCTATGTTTGGGGGAATGGGTGAAGGGAGAGAAGAGTGGAGTGGAAGGGAGAGGACAATTAAGGGGAAGGGGGAAGTGGGTCTCCGGCACTCTCACTGACCGAACGAAACGCAATAATGCAAGCACTAATACTTCATGTCGGTTTTCTGTGAGAGGGTGGTACTACCCCGGACGAGCCGACCCATTCATGCTGAATTATAGCTTCAACGTGACTCTCCCACTACAAAAACTGTACCTGTTCTTTGAGTAGTAATAATTTTCGACATATTATTCTCTTCACGGTATTAAAATAGAAGTATTTTAATGATGCTTTATATTACTGGTAGCTTGCATAGGCTACTCTCGTTTTGGAGTAAAACACTTTCCGTGTATATACAGTGACACGAGACCCGATTGAGATCTTGGTTTTTTTTTTAACTATACTCAAAATTGTTATTGATATTTTTTACAGACAATCAATATCTGAATTACGAATACTTATGGTGTTGAAATATGCACCAAGATCGTTGGATTTTTATAAATTCAATTATTAGGTAATCAATGTACCTACTTATACTTCGAACTTACAAAATTTCATCAAAATCGGTTGAAAAAATAATAATTTTAATAATCTATCAATTAAGTAACTTAAAAAGAAATCTTAATATATTCGTCATCAGTCCCGTTTATATGAACACCAATACCAAAATCTTGAAAAAGATTAACTGTACTAACCAGAACTACATATCTATTAATATAGAAGACACTAAACAGGAAAACTTTCTTAAATGTTCGAATACAACTCGTGTTACAAACTAAGTATTTTGAATAGATATTTTCACATCGACTAAGCAAGTTGAAGAGTTATGAGTAAAATAATTAAAGGAAAAATTATTCACACGGTAATAACCTTGTCAGATAAAAATATTACCTACTGAATATAATAGCGGACGGTACTTCGCACTTCCGCCTAGAATTGATTGACCGTTTATTACAATTTTACTATGAAACATATTTTAATTAATTCTATTTTAAGCGATTTTTAATTCTCTTTCTTGTATTAGTAAATAATATTTTGCTCTCTCTATTACTAGTTACAGATTTAACATTTTCAGGTACACGTCCAGACGGAATTGCAATGTTTTAACGGTAATTTAACAGCTTCACCGGACTACAACGGAATTGCAAAGTAACGTCCACTATTATATTTATCTAGCGGACCCGGCGGATGTTGTTCCGCCGTGAAAATAAAAAAAAAACCTTGACAGATTATATACCCAAACCTACCTGAACTAATCACTCTATCTATTGGTGAAAACCTATTGAAAATTCGTTCAGTAGTTTTTAGGTTTATCACGAACAGATGCGGCGGGAGACTTTGTTTTTATAATATGTAGTGATGATGCATTTCTGCATAGGAAGGCCTTCTTCAAATAAATATTATTTACTGATTAAAATCCTCGTCTCTCGTATCCTTAATTCAGTTAATATTCTAAACATTGAATAGTGAATATAAAGTGAAGAGGTGACAACCCTACTCCAAGTTATTTGCATTAGAATGCAACTGCAGTTGTTGCAACAGTGGGTATGCAAAGGCCTTGCGTTCGCCAAGCTACGCGAGCGAGCGACGCGACGCCGGCCATGGACAGAAATACCCGCTTTCACGCACAGAAACCCATTACAACCTTACAACTGACTCTACTTAGACTAATATTAATGTATCTTATCATTAAACCATGATAAAACATGAGTTACTTATTCATAAACATTTTATGTATTATGATTATATAGCCTAGACTTCAATCAAAATCACACATTGTGTAAACATGTAGTTACGAAACGATGTGTGAGGAAATAGAAAGGAGATTAGCTCTCTTCTGAAGACAGACTCTAGTTAATATAACGAAGACATGGACCTTAAAATAAGATCATTGTGTTCATAATAACTTAAAATAACAGAAATATAAAAAAACATGTTTTTTTTTTACATTCTTAAATAAAAAATTTATTGTTATGAAAACATATTATAATAATCGAATTATTATCAAATATTTATTTCTGGACATACATGCAACTAGTTAACATTTTAGTTTTAATGTTTATTTAAGTTTAAGTACTTATGCTTAAACGTAACTAAATTACAATTTACTAACTAAATTCGATTCGATAAACTAAGTCTTAGCTTTGTTTGTATATTGCGTCGAACGACGTAATAGAATCCAGCAATAAGACTGAAGACAGAGTTTTTGCTGAAGAAAAACATCGGAATAAAACCATTGCTCGGTGGTAGGGTTTTTCTTTATACCCGCATGTTAAGCTACCTCCCTGAAGACAAGCTTTTAATAAGCGTGTTTTAGTAATAATTCCTGCTCTAAGTTTAACTTTTAGAACAGACAATTCGAGGTAGAAACCTAAATCTTCGTTCTTCTTTGAAAACAATGCAACGATGAACGATTGTACCTGTTAGTGATTGCAAGCGATGAGAGAACACAGTCCGAACCTGTTTACAAGTAATATGATGACGCAAACTAAACTAGCTTACACTAACTGGGACTCGCTCGGTACTATCGAGAAACGAGTTTCCGTTGCGAATAACACGGGCCTTACTTTCAATTAGAAAACAAAGCCTCAGTGCACAACATAAACACTGGATACCGTTTTATTATACAATCAGGTGTGATTGAATTCTATTCGATTTGATTATACTGTGTCGACGACTGACGCACTTTGTTATTTCAACTTCTTGCTCCGTATTGTTCACCTTCTTCTATACATAATAATAATAATGTAAACCTAGCGTGACTGAACTTTTTAGATTTCTGCGAAAAAGATTGTTGCAATCATTCTTAGAAATGCCTGTCTGTCTTTTTGTTTGAACGCATCTCTGCTAAAGTACTGTTCTCACAATAAAACCTCAAGAAACCAAGAAAATCATAAAGCATATCCTCGAGTAACATTTAGTATTTGGTTTCAATAAAATCGGTTCAATCTATCAAAAGTTATTGTAATTTTAATGACGACGCGACTTAAGTACGAGAGAAAAGTAGATAAGTAAATGGACTTAATATATTCAGACGACTTTATTAGTGACTGTTTTTTTTACATTGGGTTGTACACGGACGTAGTAGGGGGCGCAGCTATTCATAAATATACTTAATTTACATATAATTATGAGCAATAAATGTTAGCATAAAATCTACGGAGATTAATCCGAAAGGACACAAAAAATCACTAAGAGTACTGTAGTCCGGTGAAGCTGTTAAGATTTTTCTAGGTCAATAGCGTAGTCAGTTCGAGAAAAAAAAAAAACTAAATTACCTACCACTAACTCATGATAAACAGATTTTATGAAATTAGCGCTTCTTGGGGCGGAATGTAAAAGCGTTGTCGACTTTACAAGTATAGTTTTATGGAGATAAGAATGCACGTTATTAAAATAAATGGAAAAGCAAAACTTCAACCCCAGATGTCGGTAAGATTTTTAAAGTCAACAAACATCTGAAAAGGGACAACGAAACAAAAGAAACCCTCCTACCTGACAGTATCCTCTCCCAAATAGAAATCCTGAATAAATTACTTCGAAACTAACAGAATTAAACAATAAACTGGGATAAACATAAATCAATTTAGTTAAATCTGGACAAAAGTTAAACAAAGCAAAAAGACCTTGATTTGAAGTGATTTTTATTAGTAATATTTGAGTTATTTGGAAAAAATATTGCTTTACTAAGGACAGATTTAACTAAAAAATAAAGATTTCAACCAGTATTTTTACAAAACCAGCACATTACAATTATTCTTGACCACTGTATTATAAAACGAAGTCCGCGACTTCATCCTCCTTTAAATTGGTCATTATTACTGCGTAAATTATTAAGTAAATAACTCAAATAACAATCTCCAAAGTTCTCTATCGACCAAAAACCTAGTTAAAATTGATTTAACACTCACTTCAATAATATTTACACGTCTAAATTATCCGATACGTTATCATTGGTTTATGGAAGGGAAACAATTAAATTGATCTAGTTTATTACGATGTTGCTCTGTTGTTGCAAACAGTTTACAAGCAAACCACTGGATAATGTTACTGTAACCGCAAACTGTTTGCATTCGATTCCCTCCGGCCGGCCGTATCGATTGCCTCTCGCCTATATTATGCTTATATCTGAATAGTTGCAAATGTACACCAGCTGTTTGTCCCCAATTGTCATCTAATAATTCCAGTCAGAGCAGTTACAGTTACATTTTTATATTACAGTGTTAATATATTTATTTATATGTACATAACTGTAGTAGCTGTTGCCCGCGAGCTCAAAATCAAATTCAAAAATACTTTATTCAATTTAGGCGCCGAGAAGCCGTTTTAAACCTTAAAGCTGCCACAGGTTTAGAAAACAACTCAGTCATCAAAAAGTACCGACAAGAAAATCGATGACGTTTATCTTTTCATCTATACTAATATTATAAAGAGATAAAGTTTGTGAGTTTGTGACGGTTTAGGGGGTAATCTCAGGAACTACCGGTCCGATTTGAAAAATTCTTTCAATTTTATATAACTCATTTATCGATGATGGTTATAGGCTATATATCATCACGCTAAGATCAATAGAAGTGGAGCACCAATGAATAATGTTTAAAAATCTGGGTTTTTTTTTCTCTTGAGAGCTTCCGTTGCGTATTAGCGTTAGCCCAAAGTCTCTACGCGATCGAAGTCGCGGGCAGAGGCTCGTTATACAATTTTTTACAAACATGGATAGTTACATTCCTTTGATTTTTGGTGGATACAGAGATGGACGTAATTTCCAGACGTCACCATCTTTAATATATTGATCCACCTATAACAGCCTTTAGAGATTAAACTATCCAGCAAATCGGTAATGTGTTTTGGGACCTTGTTTATAAAACCTTTAGTAGTGGTAGAGCCAAGCTGATGCTATTATTGTTTTCAGAACGAATGGGTCGGCTCGTCCGGGGAAACACCACCCTCTCACAGAAAACCGACGTGAAGTAACAGTGCTTGCATTGTTGCGTTTCGTTCGGTCAGTGAGCGAGCCGGAGACCCACGGACCCTCCCCTTCTCCTTCCTCCTTCCCTTCCTGTCCCCCCCACCTTCCTCCCAAACACAGGCTAGCAACACACTTGTGACTCCCCTGGTGTTGCAAGTGTCTACAGACGGTGGTGATCACCTAACATCAGGTGACCCATCTGTTCGTTTGCCTCCTATAATATAAAAAAAAACTGTTTTTGGTCTAAGCCTGAAACACGGAATCAGTCTGTTATAGTTTCTAGATTCGCTTGCGTTAATTTAATATGGACCTATCCTTCGGGAACAGTACATTTTTGTGGATGAAAAGCCCCCCATCACATAAAATGTCATTATAATCGGTTCACTAATTAAATCATGACAGCGTAACAAACAAACTCAATTTCGACACAATTTCGCATTAATGGTTACTATAAAAATGAGTTTTTTTATAAACGTTAAATTAAATAATACATTATATGGCTAATCTTCATTACACAATAAAACTTAATGTATTATTATTTAAAAAGTGCCACAATTATATAAACATGCATAATACAGCGTGTTGTTATCAAGATACTCCGGCTGTAATGTGTTCTCATAATTACCGAATCACTTACACCATACATAAACATCAATAACGGTCCGTGAGTGTATGTACGTACGTACGTACGTCACGCGATACAGAGCACATGCGATGAGTCGTCCGTGCATCTATTCTACACGCCCGCGCCATTGCTGCCCGTTCACGTCGACATATTAATTAACATCCAGTTTATTGGCCAATAAATTATTTACAAACGGTAAGTCGTTGATTCATCGGTTGCATAATATAATAAAGGTATGATATATTTAATATAGGGAATAATAATAACAAATCAAATCATAAGTACTTTATATTATATAGATTTTAAAAGGTAGGCCCTTAACAGTATTAAAACACCGCCATTGGTTAGGAGAGGATTCCAGTCTTCGAAAAGATTTAGGATAATATAATATCATTATGTTAAATAAATGTATCCATGCATATCTATCTGTTGAGGACGAATGAGTCCCATACCTATATAATTTATTTTCTTGTACAAACTATGGTTGAACGTGTGCTAGTGCTAAGCATAAAAAAGTAAGAGTCGTGACAAACTGTATAAAGATCCGGTATTGTAAAATATAAATTTCTAATAATATAGTCCTGAAGCTGAAAAAAAGCCGTTTCATATCTTTGTCATCTCCAAAGTCTCGAAACAACATTAACACTGTCATTCACAAAATGATACACCCTATAACACTCATTTCACGGTAACACCTGGGCGTCATGGTCCATGACCTATATTGTTCGGTAAAACTCACATTATTACGTTGAAACTCTTTGGTGTTATTACAAAAACAAAATTGAAACCGAGTTTAATACGAGTTTTACTAAGCTCCGTCTAAAATTGAAACCGCATTGAACCCTTCTTAAAATACTTTATTACAAAACCGGGATTTAGCGGTGTCAAGCTAAACACCGGGTATAAGTTTTTTATGCAAGTAACTTTGAATAGCGCGTTCATTCAATTCAATCTCATCATTCTAAAACTTGCCATTATATACACAGAAATATTGCTAAGGAAATTGAATTTATAAATAGATTATTTTTTTAATCTCCATGAAACTATTGAATATTACTATTATTATATTCTGATTTGAATAAAGTAATGTAATTTTTTAAATAAGTGATTCATTGAACGTATTACGTAAGTGAGTGAATGGAAACGCAGTACCTCCCTATAAAATATAAGAAATGTCAGCTTAAACAAGTGTTACGTCATTTAAACTGTGTTTAAATCTTAAATCGTTTCTATCTTTTAACAAGGGTAAAACACTTTTTTTGTAATCAAACTTTTTTTAAACCGGTATTCAATATATGTCTTATTGAATCTAAAATATGGGACGAATATTTTTTTTGTTAGTTTTAATGAATATGGATAAAATTGTCAAGTATGTTGTCAGTTAATAAAAAAATCTGAAACTACACTATTAATTCAATAATTAGGTACTCTTAAGGATGTTCTGAGGATAACACTAGATGTAGAATGTTAAGTTAATCTCTAAAAAAACATCTTAATACCACAAGCATTATAAAATTAGACAAAAGAAGTTCAATCCCCACACCTGTAGAATGAATATCTTGTACTTTTGATATAAAAGGGACTTCGCTATTTTTAAAACTCAAAGGGCACCCTTCTATAATACAATAAATATTCAACAGGTCGCCCCTTAATGTGTAACATGTAATTCGCATAGGTGCAGTTCTTAACAATGTCCACACCCCCACGTATAAACAACGATCAGGTGATTTTTACTTATATTTATTGTGTGCTAGGTTTTGTTCTCAGCTTAGCTTGTGTTGGTCTAAGTGTGATCTACCTCTAGAGAACATTGTTTTCTTTTTACTGGATGAGTACCCTATGTACTTTTCTAAAAATCTCACAACGTGTATTCAAGTCTCATTATAATCGGAGTAATATTAAGATGGCAAATTTAAGAAAAAAACAAAGTAGCCCACTTTTGCATCTGTGATATTAGTAATAAGGATTAGTACAGTTAGTTATTAAAGACGCAATTCAATGAGTGAAAAGTCGTTGGGAATTTGAAAATAATCGTTGATATTTATAGTTTGTTGCAGTATAACGCTGGCGACACTTAGTTTCTTATTTCATGCTCGTTTACACACAAATTGCTGAGTCGCGCATTTTCTCGTAACAAATAATGACGATACTCGATCTATGCTTAAGCATTGTGTCATCTACGCTTAAACTAATCAGCCATTGAACATTTAATATGTGTACGTAAAACCATTATTTATTTATTTAAGTTCCATAAAACTGGAGTTCGACGATCAAAAATTACCATCAACCCAGCTACATGTGAACATAACATGTGCAAAAATAAGATAAAGCGTTTCATAACATTAAAACAAAAAAAAAATCTAGTTGCGGCCATACCATACAAACCCAAGAATATATCAAATTTGAAACGTAAACTAAAAGCTTTTTTTTATTTAATACTTAATTTTATAATTTAAAAAAAATGAACGCGATAAAAATGGCAATGTTGGACTATGTTAGTTCTCACTAATGTTAAATTCAAAGTATGACGGCAAATCAGGAATTACAAAACATTAATCTTCCAATAAAAAAAAAAAAAGATTTCTGTCCGAGGGATAGGTCAAATCTACGCGAATAAGTTCTGATCACAAGCTTGTACTGCATATAGTCTTAGCAAAAACGTTACAAATTTAGCAATAATCGTTACCAAATCTAAAAAGAAACTATACGAAGCTAACTTATCAGCAAGCAGTCAAAGGAGTTTAGTAAAAAATATTAAAAAAAAATCTTTATTAGAAATATATTATATTAACAGTGTATTGGAAACTTATCAATCTTTTCCCTATAACATCAATCTTCCTATAACGCAATGTCCATCTATATACTAATTTTCATTAAAAAATAGAAACAGTGTTTCGGAAGTGGTCTCTGAAGAGTATTTATTATCTATGATAGGTCGTGCTTGCCGATTTAATTTAGATAAAACCCCTAGGTCATAACATTCCACTTTTAACCAACCAATTACTTAAACCATTGCTTTTCTGCTATGCTTTACATTACACGAATAACTCAATAATTTGAGATATTGTTGACAAATAAAATGAAGACTTCTTGATTTAATTTAACTCCACAAAATAAATGATTGCTGAGAGATAGTTGAGAGTTGACAGGATGACTAATGAAGAGACAACACTTTCAGTAATATAATTGACTAGCCTCTGCCTGCGACTTCGTTCGCGTGGAATAGATACTTTGGGTTAACGCAGGCAGCGGAAGCTCACAAGAGGAAAAAAAAACAGATTTTTAAACATTCTTCATTGGTGCTCCGCTCCTATTGGTCTTAGCGTGATGGTATATAGTCTATAACCACCCTCGATAAAGGAGCTATATAACTTTATATATCTATACTAATAATATAAAGAGGTAAAGGAGACACGCCCTCGCCGCCGACGTGTGCGGTCATAGTCGCGACGCGTTGTGAAACCGAGAAATCTTCCTTCTCGCTCACCACGCCCTGCGCGGAACCCCGGCGGTGAGCACACCAGCGCCACCCCTTGTTGCCATGGCAACGCCGGGCAACAATGTGAAAAAAGGTCCTTCTCAGGACCAACAGCTGACCCTACAAACGACTACACGCTCCCACACGGACTCCGAAGATTCCTCAACGACCTCATCACGCTCACCCACGGACTCCGAGACTACCTCAATGACGACCACCCGCCTACACACCGGACTGGGCACGCACAGACCGCCCCCATCATCCCCCGACGCGGAACCGATTGCGTTACTCTCACCACGTGCGATAAACGCAATGGTCTACGAGAGGGACATGAAAGCCCTTCTGAACATAATAGGCACAGCCACCTTTTCCGACCAGATGATAAAATGGATGGCCCTGTTTATGCGCCTCAGAGAGGCAGCAACAGAGAAAACCGCCCTCAAACACGAAGACGTGCAATCCCTACAGCAAGCCAGCAAGGGCATCATTGCCCCACCGGAAATCCCTAAGAGTCTGATTGACAGGAGCCCTCTGGGCCGCCCGGAACGGAGGATGCGCGAAGACGACGACGTCGACCCAGACGAGAGGCGCGTCAAACCCCGCACCCTTCCGGCGTCCCCAGAGAGCCGCTCAGAAACGAGCGAATCGGATGAACCGCCCACACACAAGACACCCACCCAATTACCACCCACGCAACCGCCACCTATGCAGACGCAACCTCAGCCACAACGCCCCAAGAAAGCCACAGTCTCCGTACGGGCTCCAGAAGCGGCGAAAGGTGACTCAAGACCACGTACTACAGTGCCGCCCCCGCAGCCGCGGACGAGACAATCCTCTTCGGCACCCAAACCACCCCCTCCCGCGGCCGCTCGGCCCGCGAAGACCCTAGAGCGCCCAACCAATAAGACGCCAGCAACGTACGCGGCAGCGGTTGCCCCCCGCGCCCCTCCGCGTGCTACCTCAAAGTCGCGCGCGAGCGAGACTACGGATCTCCAAACGCAACCGACTCAAGCAACCAATGAGAGAGCGACAGCGGACTTAGGCGCCCCCGTTGGCGCGACGACTGCCTCAATCAACAGAGAAGCAACAATAATTTTAGAAAAAACCAAAACAAAATACCCGCCGATCGTGGTGGAACAACTGACAAACTGCGATCAACACCTAGTAGAGATTGCCAAGAGACTAGGCAGGATTGCGAATGCCCGCCCATTCGGGGACGGGGTACGATTCCTGCCGGAAGATGAGAAAGAGTACCGCCTACTACAAAAATATTTTACTGAACTCGAAGCAACGGGGGAGGTGAGTTGGTACTCCTACTCACTCCAGGAGGACCAACAACTAAAAGTAGCCATCAAGGGGCTGCGCCCTAAAACAGATCCTGAAGACTTAAAGGCCGCTCTTCGAGAAAAAGGGCTCAATCCGGAAGCAGCCAAGTTTATCCCGGCCCGTGGTGGACGCCCGGGAGGCGTCTTTTTTGTAGCCTTAAGAAAAGACGCCGATACTACCTCGATAATCTACAATATCGATGAGCTGCTCATGTACAGAGGGCTCAGAATAGAGGCATGGCGCGGAAAGTCGGGGCCTGCGCAGTGCCACAATTGTCAGGAATTCAGACATAGCTCCTACAATTGTCACAAACCAAAAAAATGCGTGAGGTGCGGGGGACCACACTTCGCGCGAGATTGCGATAAGCCTCAGGACCAGCCACCAACATGCGCGAACTGCGGGGGCCCTCACCCGGCAAACTACACGTCCTGCCCGGTGTACCGCAAAGAGGCCCGCAACAAGCGAGCCTCTACAATAGCGCTTCACAACAAAAGCAAACCGACTGTCACAATAAGACAAATAGACCGACCTACATTGTCCCGCAACACGGTCGAGGAGACAGCTCCGGCCTCGTTAATGGCCCCGGCTAACGATGCCAGAAGCAAGGGAGCTCCAAAACCTCAGCGGGGCAAGAAACAACGCCAATACAAGAGCAAGAAGCAAACAACTGACGACCAATTATCGGAATCTGACGAAGAATTCACCTCCCGCGCAAACATTTTGACACTTGTAAATAAACTTACCAGAAAACTCGGAATAGAGAAAGAGAAGCGCTACCGGCTCGGCGAAGACCTAAGCAGAAACCTACTGTTTAAATATGAATGATACACCACTCAAGATCGTGTATTGGAACGCCCAGACTCTGAGAAACAAGAAAAAACTAGTAGCCTATTTCCTGCGAGATCACAGCGTCGACATCATGCTAGTATCAGAGACTCACCTTTCCTCGAAGATCTCGTATAAGGTATCAAACTACCTGGTATACCGCAAAGATGAGACTTCCACTGAAGGGCAGGCGTACAGGGGGCTAGCGGTCTTCATCAAAAGATCGCTAGTGCACCAAATTATTCCTTACACTGCACTTCGCTCACTGTACGCACTAGGGGTGATGGTTAGTGTAGCTGGACGAACCATGAAGATCTATGCCATATACCGACCACCTAACCACCCCACCACCACCCTAAACAGAGATATTGAAAGCCTCATGGATACGCCCACGCCTACTATTCTTGCGGGCGATTTCAATGCCAGGAATAGGCACTGGAACTCTTCCACAACCACAAGAATAGGATCGCAATTACTACAATTCGCCGAAGACAAGGGATATGAAATCCACGGACCTGACGAGCCTACACATTATACCTCGTCAACACATGATGTCATAGACTTTGTCATCACCGCTGGTCTCAATTCAGCCATCCGCCAAACAGTACTACCGGACCTCCCGTCTGATCACCGCCCAGTTCTTATGGAAATAAATTTAAAACCAGTACGGGCCTACTTCCCGAGAACGAGAGATTTTACCGATTGGGATAAATTCGCGGACCTTATAAATCGAAATATCCAAACTAAACGTATGACGAGCGACAACGATGTAGACTGGCTAACGAGGCAATTAACCTCCTGCATACAGGCAGCTGCAGAACAGTCAGCCAAAAAGATCTCCTGTGAAAGGAAATTACCACCTCTACCAGACAAAATTAAGAAAGCCATAGAGGAAAAACGGCACCTCAGGAGGCTGTGGCAACTCACTAGATGCCCTCACACGAAAACCAGACTCAACGCAATGACCGAGAGAATTAAATCATCACTAGACGAATACGCCAGCCAATCGTGGCAATCACATATCGATGCAATAGGAGGCAACGTGCCGGCGACGCACAGGTTATGTAAGAACTTATCGACATTACCTGAGCAAATCCGCCCCCTCCTTGTTCAAGGCCACCTACATTTCACTGCTAAAGACAGAGCTGAAGCGCTAGCAAATACATTGGAAGCCCAGTTTACACCAAACCCAATAAACAATATTCTTCACAATCAGTTAGTGACCGAATTCGTGCAGAATTATCCCCCGGAACGCACCCCCTCACAAGCACTTAACGAACTGAAATTTTTTGTTTCACCCAGAATGGTGCAGAGGGCGCTACGCACATTAAATACGAGAAAAGCTCCGGGTATCGATACAATTTCTAACAACATGCTACGCCACCTACCGGAAAAAGCGGTAGCTGCATTAACAAGGCTTTACAACGGCATATTGAGGACTGGGCATTTCCCGGAGAGTTGGAAACTCGGCGTCATCATTATGATACCCAAGCCGGGAAAAAATACCCAACTCCCAGAGAATTACCGACCTATTACTTTACTTAACACCATGTCGAAAGTCTTCGAAAGGCTCGTACTGTCGGCAATAAAACCGGCAGTCAACTTAAGACCCGAACAATTCGGATTCAGAGAGGGCCATTCAACGACACTCCAGCTTACCCGAGTGGTAGACATGGCCTTGAAAAGTCACACGAAAAAAGAATATGTAGCGGCAGTATTCTTAGATGTACAAAAGGCCTTTGATCGTGTCTGGCACGAGGGGTTGCTATATAAGTTGGCAACTACCACCACAATAGAGGACAGACTGTATAACGTACTCAGATCGTTTCTCCACAATAGAAAAGCGATCGTGAGAGTTGAAGATGCCACCTCCCGAGAGATACACCTACGAGCGGGGGTGCCACAGGGCAGCTGCCTATCCCCTCTCCTCTACGCAATATTTGCCGATGATATCCCCGTAAAAGGAAAAGCCCAATTGGCTCTATTTGCAGATGATACTGCCTACATAAGTACATCGCTCAATAGGAAAAGAGCAGCAGCGCTCCTCCAGCCTACTATGGATGCCCTCCCAGAGTGGCTAGACAAGTGGAGGCTTACGCTCAACGTGAGTAAAACACAGGCCATAGTAACTAGAATGGCCAAAGATAATCCCCCGCCGCTCACCCTTCAAGGGGAAACCATTCCATGGCTTAATAAGGTAAAATACCTGGGCATAACCATAGACAAAAATCTTACCTTCAGTCACCAGGCAGCCGAAGCCCTAGCTCGAGCAAGAGCTGCAAAAAAAGCACTACGACCTATCCTAGGCTCAAAACTGCCCCTCCGAACCCGGATTGGAATATATAAGGCCTATATAAGATCGCGGCTTACTTATGCCGCCCCCGCCTGGTACGGCTGTGTTGCACCTTACATGCAAAAGAAAATGCAACAGCTACAGAATGCCTGTTTGAGGTTGATAGTCGCAGCTCCACGATACGTTGCCACTAGAGTAGTCACACGAGACTTGCACGTGGAGAGTTTGGACGACTTCGTCAGACGCTTATCTACCAGAATGTTCGGTCGGGCGGACGCATCGGCGCATCCTCATCTTAGAGGCATTGCGCCACTACATGCAAGGCCCCCCGATAAAGTACCGCCTCAAGATCGCCTACCAAGAAGAAGAATCCAAAGAAAAATATGTTACAGGCCGCAACTCAGAGAACTCATTGCAAAATGAGCAAAGATTACCAAAGAGGCAACCTCCCTATCATGGGAATTAACCTCGCCAATTAGCCCTGCTCGGGTACCGAGCAGCGAATACACCACCGCCAGAGGGGCTACCCTGATGCGGTTTCCCCGCACCCCCCTAGGGGGAGCGAGAAGAAAGTCCTGAGAGAGGTAAAGTTTATGACATTGTGACGTTTTAGTGGGTAATCTCAGGAACTACTGGACCGATTTGGAAAATGTTGAAATGTTAATATAGCTCATTTATAGAGGATACCCAGTACCTAGTCTATGTACTGAAAAAGTCAATAACTGTTATTTAAATTAGCTAATCTTAATTCTAATATATATTCAACAAATATAAAATGTAATTAATAATTTATGAACACCCAATGGACACCTCAAAATATTAAAAGTTATATAAATTCAACAATGAACATTCATAATTATCGTGAAATACTAAGAAAGAGAATTAATACAGTTGCAACAATAAACCCAAAGACACTAAAGGCAAATAGTTTATTTGAAATCCCAACCATAGAAATAAGACAATGATAATATGCTGTAGAAAAAACGTCCTTGTACAGAAACATTTACAATAAAATTGAAATATTACAGGATTACCACCCGACTGGAATGGATAATGATGTAGTTATTAGCGAGGTTTGAAAAACAATGGAGAGAGTAACAACAATAAGAAATAGACATTTTTGAAGACAAAGATGTTTATAAAGTAACAATATACTAATCTGGAAATGCATTTTTAATCTCCAGCTTATAAAATTACGTTTAGTTTTTTTTTTTTCTCGAACTGACTACACTATTGACCCAGCAAGGTTTTAACAGCTTCACCGGACTACTAAGGCGAGCGCTTAGGGCACTCAGCCGATTTTATTTGACAACTAGCTCATGGATGCACGCCACACCTCGGCTTGAGCTGTTGCCTGATATGTGCGACCTATCCGAGCTGACCTAAGCTAACTATTCATACATAAATTAGTTATTAGAACATGTATGTGTACCAAGAATACATACCTCAAAAACTCTAATATATATTTCGTATCGGATTATTTTCTAAACTATTTCAGTTCGATAAGGGAAAGAAACAAAACCCTTCCACTTTCATGTGTAAGCGTGTATGCGTGCACGTGTGTGAAGGTGATATGTGTAATGTTGTTGCAGTGATGTAAGATTTTGTGTCATTGTATCACGCGAGCAGCGCATTCAAGGGCTCCACGCCGAGGGAACGGACCTAGGCTTGAACCGCTGTCGATGGGGGCCTAATCTGGTATTACGTTTAACATTTTCTTCCGTTACACTACATATTATATCAGTAAATTTGAATATAAAGAAAACCTTCAAAGCATAATCTGTTTTATAGATCCTCAATCTGCCTAGTAATAAAAACTACATCACTAAGCAAAACTATATTATAAAATATTACCTAGTAATTAACCGATGTAGAAGTTACCTTAGTTGTAAAACAATAATTATTTATAACGTAATATTCGCTAATAATTAACATAGCTTTATGGAGACCGTAATTGTTAGACTTGAGACACACAAAAGCCAACCTCACCTGCACGTGGTGCACCCTGCTGAATAACGAACGAGGCAATGGCGAAAGCGGGGTGGTAGGGTTTTACAGCCCGACTGGGTCGCAACCACCATGTATATGGCGAAAAAGCCCGTAATAGTGATTCGCTTCTACGGGTCGCGTTTCGGGATCAGCCTGTGCATATCCAGCTTATTACAGGCCGGCATGATAGTGGCGACCGGCGATGGACAGTGTGTCAATCGGTGGTCGCTATTATTTTTGGATTGTACTGTGCTTACCATCAGGCATAGTGCAGTCACTTTGCCGTGCTGCAATAAAAAAAAAAGAAAAGATAATTAAAACGAAGATTTAAATGTTTCTAGTGTCCGGCACGTAATTAGCTATTTACATAGATGTCCAAGTTAAATACGTAATAGATAGTTAAGTTTATAGCATAAATTATTTTTAGTAAAGTATTTCAAATTATGTGGACTTCTTTTTAATATGTGTACGGTTCATATTGTAATTACGATATAATGAAAAGTGGAAGCCGATTAGGCCTCCCACGGCAGCGGCTCAAGCTTAGGTTCGATCCCTCGGTAAAGAGCCCTTGAGTGCGTTGCTTGCGCGATACGGTGACACAAAATATACATCACTGCTACAACACTACACGATCACCCCCACACACGTGCACGCAACACGCTTACACATGAAAGTGGAAGGGTTTACTTTTTTTCCCTTATCGAACTGAAAAACTCTCAATTTTCCGATAATAAATATATGAAGAAGTTGTCGAGGCGTATATTCTTGGTACACATATACGTTTTAACAACTCATACATATATGAATAGTTAGCTAGGTGAGCTAAGATAGGTCGCGATTTTGCATGCAACAGGCAACAGCGAAGCCGAAGTGTGCCGTGCACCCTTGAGCTGGTTGCCAAAATAATATCGGCTGAGTGCCTTAAGCACTCGCCTTAGTAGTCCAGTGAAGCTGTTAAGACTAGGTCAATAGCGTAGTCAGTTCGAGAAAAAAAAATAAAAAGTATAAAAAATCTAAATGTAATCATTATTCCATACTTACTGAATTGTTTAAATTTAGAATTCTGCAATACATGAAGATATAATTTATATACCACTAGCTGTGCTCTCGGCTCTGCACGTCGTTTTTGTATTATCTGATGACACTATTTATTTATATTACATAAAAAATGATTACATTATAGCAAAATTGGTATCAATACTTATACATATTATAAGGAGGTAAAGTTTGTGAGGTTGTAGGGGGTAATTTCAGGAACTACTAAGCCAATTTGGAAAATTATTTTACTAATAGAAAACCACATTACTTGTAAGCGTTATAGGTTATATATTAGCCCGAAAAATAAAAGGACGTTTTTATGGCAGCCAGATTTGCAAAGGAAGTCGGAGAAAAAACAGTGGAACGATTACGTTTGTTACGAACGCTGCTTTAACGATGAGAGATATATGATTCAGTTCTACAGAGAAGTTGTAGAGCTTGATAATGCCTACAAAAAGTATGCATATGTCTGACTTATATTTAAGTCAAAAAAAGTAGTTTTTATATTAAACAATAATTTAAATAACGATTTGATTAGTGACCTTTATTGATCATATAACCAATAACGATTATGGATTCTTATCAATATGTGATGATATAATAATAACTGAGTGTGGATATTCTTTGTTTTTACACCTCCTACATATACAAATTTTAATTGTGATCGGTTGAACGGTATCGAAATTGATGTATTTCCGTGCCATTTACTTACAAACTGTAGCAAAATGATAGTAACCCCCGCCATGAGAAAACAGACGTACCGACTTACATGGTCAACTAATTAATTACACAATAATTTTACCGTTATTCATTGTTAGTACATATCAGTTCTCGGTAACAGTAACCATAATATGAACTGTAATTTAGTTTAGAAATTGATATCAATTTAGTGATATGTACAGTATCATCGTTTGGAAAATTAGCTTTTGAAAATAAATTATTTTTTGTTGCTCTATTAAGTTTAACTATACCAAATTTCAAGTTCACCCGTTCACGAAAAATATATTAAAAAGGGGTATAAAGATTTTGCTTCACGTATTAATATATATAGAAGATATCGATGCTACAGATATATACTTCTTTGTGCTTTTGTACTCTATCGTTTCATTATTATGAAAACTGTTAAAAATATATCCTTTCCGCGTTTTGAACAATTTAAAGATGAAATGAATTGTTGGTATCCATTCTTTCCTTATTTTTATGCGTGTAAAAGGTATCAACCACGCTTTACAAAGCCTTTTTATGAAGTTCCGTTTTTCCAATCTTTATTCTATATTCTCTTTGTGCTGCTCAAGTTTCTCATATCTGCAGTAAGTACAACAAAGGTGCGAATGTAATTAACGAGCTAAGTGTAATTTTAAATGACCTCCACTTTAAATGATACGATTAAAGAGCAGTTTCATGTTTAAAAAGAAGTTATTGTTTGTTAAAAAAAAAATGTATTATAAAAGCAATTTTTTTTAGTTTACTAAAAAGCGTAATTATAGCACGTACCATATGAATATTAAATTAATCTCTACCATTTCTAACGTCGTCGATCTAATTAACTGATTCCAATAAATACAAGTACCATATAAAATTGTTTCTAATAGAATTTATAAATGGAATTGATAGAATAAAGATACATCTTTTTTTTTTTAATAATTATCATAATACGACGTGAACTCGCAAGATATTAACTCGTTTTATTACTTTAACTACCGACTATTCAAACCTTTAGCTGTAGACTCAGTGCGGTGGATAACACATGCAACTTTAGTATTCCATTGAGTCGTTGGTATCTTGATCGTGGCAAGTAAACCGCACGATAATAACTGTTCTTTATAAGCGTTTATATACTTCTTAGTATTTTTAAATTACATGCAAATTGTAGTATTTGCATGTTTCAGAAAATTATGTGGCAGAAAGAAAACAGATAAAACAGAAATGGAAAATACAAAAATTTCACACTGCATGCGATTTATGTAGCACAATTTCAGTCACATTTTATTATATAGCGATTCATAACCTCATTCATTTTGGTGTCTGACCATAACTTCATATAGTATTAAATTACGATATATCCTGAAATGGTAACCCATGTTATACGTAATTTGGGATAGCTTTGTCAAGTGCGATTCAAAAAACAGACAGTCAACAAACGTAGGTATTAGAAAAGGTCGGAAGGCTACCGGACTGATATTAGAAAAAATCCTACCAGCACGCTATAGTTTCGTGACGGTTTTTATATTCAAAAACAAAAACTATAAATAACTAAGTTGAAAAAATAGGACAAAAATAGTTTCACAATCCAATTTAGCCATCAGTAGTAATTCTCTTTAACTATGACGTTAAACATAACGAATCACTAACTTGACAATCAGTTGAGATAATGAAAGAGAAGAGAATTTTCTACGTGGGTTGAAATACTTTATGATGTTACTCAGTTATTATTATCAAATTGTGTGAACAATGAAATCCTCCATTCGAGGCGGCATGATGTCACACGAATCAATTAATATCCTGCAATTGAAACAATATCCTATCATGTCCTACGCTAACGGAGATCGTGACTGCATCGGTTCGTGCCATTGCGTTTGGAGTCTTCTTGTCCCACGCGAAATTTATTTTAAAGATATAAAAAATTTTTTTTAAGTGAAAATACCGTATGACTGATTCCCGCTCGCTTGGGTAGACATAACCAAAAATTACAAAGATTTAATCGAATTCAAAAATTAAGTAGTCTAGAACTGTCTAAGAAAAAATCCGCATTAAATGTTCATAGTCCTGTGATCATGATTACCAATTGTAATTAGTAAATGTACGCGAATTTCGAAAAAATCTTTGGTGCATGCCGCGGTTTGAACTTTCGGACATCGTGTTGATATTCTACCGGTAAAACCATCAGACCACCGCGACAATATCTAAGTCAATTTCATGATTTAAATAATATTTAACTTCTGTATCGGAAAAGACTGTGGCACCTAAGACACAGACCATAGACTGAAGCTAGTTCAATGGTAGAGTTCAACAATAGTTTTGTACAATATTTTGAGGAATAAAGTATTGTTATTATAAATCTATTACATTTGGATCTACAAACGGATATCATTATCATATGCATACGTGTAGAGTAAAATCAGTTAATTAGACATTATTTCCTGTAACTTGTATTGAATCGTCTTAGACGTTGAGAGACGAAATAATATTTTTGCAATTTAATACCTTTTTGTTTAGTATAGCATAGCATGGGCCATGTAAGACAAATGACTATGGATCACAAAGTGCAGAGCCGTTAGCAGCAACAGCAATCTCATATCGCCAAGGTTACGCTGTGCATGCACCATAAAACACTGTTTACGGCCACTCACCGCCTGCGCCTAGTCTTTGTCTTTGGACATTGTCTCGTTCTTAAACATTTAATATTTCTGTACGAACCGTTGCGGTTTTATTCCTTTTTTTATTACACGCAGAAATATTCTTTTAAATTGTCCTACACAAGATTCAATATGTAGAAATTACTGTAGTTCAGAAAAGGTTTACTGCCTACTCTTTTTAGTCGATTGCCGATTACATATTTTTAATACAGGGGGCGTATTCTTTTACGAGTTCTTAGAAACTTTACTATGTTGTGTTTCTTATAGGTTGCCTATCAACAACGTGCTGAAAGAAAATAGCTGCCTTAGCAGATTGTGACTAACTATCATATGCTAGATGTAACACCCGTCCTCCGGGATGAAATAATTTTATGTTATGTCCATTAATCAAGTGAAGAAGCAGCGTTTTTTGTTTCTCAAACTGACTACGCTATTAACCTAGCAAGATCTTAACAGCTTCGCCGGAGTGGCAGCGTATATTTACCCAACACACTCGTTATGACTATGCATATGGCAATAGATCCACAACAGAGGTTTTCTTTTGTTTTGACATATTTCTCATACCTAGCAAAATGGCGACAACCGTGAAGATCTCTCATACCTTCATTATGCGTACATTAGCGTTGTTACCCAGCACGGTTTTCCTTAGGGCTATGACATACGGCTCTTTAAGAATAGACTGAAACGAGCTTTTCCAGGTTGGCATTACAAAATTGATGCCCTTGGTGTTGCAGTTATCCATAGGCGACGGTAATCATTTATCATCAGGTGACTGTTTGCTACCTTTTGGCATAAAAAAATATCTTGCTGCCGAGAGGTGAGCAGGCCCGCATGAAGCAACGACTGTTGACGGAATGAAGATAACTCATTGTTCGCCGTTGTTTTTGGATTTCACTGTGTATAAATAATCGGATTTAGTGCAGATTATTTGTGAACACGTTTTTGAGGTTGAAAGCAAAATTCTGTTATAAAATTGTTCAAAATTAACCACAACGAAGACACCCACGATACTCGGATATATTAATTACTACAATAATTCTAACAAGTTATTTATGTTATTTGATTATGATTCATGTTATCGGCGCGCAGTTAACGTTCTTAATGCATTTAAAATGTGAAATTTATTATTTGAGTGGGTTCCATCGAACGAATCGTTTCTCGATAAATGTTATGTTAATTTTTTTAACTAACATTATAATCAAAGCCGGCTACATATTAAATTTGTAACAGTTTAAGACAATTACCCTCCCGGTTATAGTTATAAGTAAAATTTATTATAATAGGTACTATTATTTACGATTACGAATTTATTACAGTGATTTTAAATATAGTTTCAAAAGCTGTTCACATATGTTATAGAGATATTTATATAGATAGATAGATAGATAGATAAGACCATAAATTAGAGATATTTAGGTAATGACGTAAAATTGTCTATTATGAAGATTCTCCTTAATCCCTAGCATATTTTTTTAAGACTCAGATCTAAAAATGACGGATTATGTCTTTTGTAAATTTCATAGTCTAGTAAAAAAATGTATATGTAAATAGAAAAATAATGTAAAAATACATTTTACATAAAAATGATGATTATATATATATATAAAAAATACTTATAATGTATAAAAAAAAAACATTTTATTTAAATTTATGCTTCCAACAGTCTATTGACCTGTACCCGATGAGGTTTACATTCCACTGTATGGAGTTTAGACCTTTATCGTTTTGAACAGTTCCGGAATTAAAAATCGAATTGAATATACTTCAAAAAATAAAAATTAAAGATAATATACCAAAGGTAGTTCATGTGAACAGAGTTTAGTCGATTGCATCAGAGTCATATTTCGTTTGTAATTTTCATTAGCAATGTAGGTGTAGTTATTGTTTTGTGCCCGTCGCGATCAGAAATTACATTATGCTCAAATGAAGCCAGTAACGTGTAATCAACTCCTACATGAGCATGCGCCAGCAACCTGTAGAAACACCATAACACTCTTTAAAATGTAGGTGTTAGATGACATCACAATAGGTGAAGCAAAGTTCCGTTTAAAGACGAAGAATACCGGCCACTTACAAAACATGATGTCAACTGGCCGGCTAGTGGGTAGGTTGCTACCAGGTACAGTCCGCAGTTAACGTTCGGACAACAACGCCCACCTAAATTCCTCACTCCAACAGTACTTCAGTGCAATGACAACTCACAACTAACAAGTGACCGCTTGTTTGTTCACACGAATCGTATACATTCGAGTGCATGACTCGTGGACAGATTATTGTGAAGGGCCGCACCGTACCACAACAGCCATGCCTTTGCGTGCTTCGATGTACAATAAGTTGTTCCATCGCCGGTCGTATCGAGTGGATAGCAGCTCTGTTATATTTCTCGAACCTTCTACATACATTATTCAAACACTTCGGAAAAAGTATCATAGATTTTCGAAGTATCGCAAATTTGAAAGTTGTATTTCACTTACACATTTGAAATTATTTATATGATTTCTTTCTATTATTTTTAAAGCATTGCTGTACAGATGTAATGGAAATAAAATTTGCTTACTCAAATGTAGTTGTTTTATTAACATTGATTTTATTACAAATATTCAAAAGAATACGATCAAAGTCAAGTGTTAGTACGAAATCAGTATTATGTAATAATTAGTACAGATAATGTATAAAAATTGATTGATAAATATAGATAATAATAAAATCGTTTGAAAATAAATTCCACACCCATTAAATAAAACTTATCTATATATAATCGATGAATCAGTTTATTAATAACAATATTAACGGTTGCGGCTTCTGTTTCGATATCACAATGCTCAGATTACATACACAAATACACACATACACAGAGATTTATATATAGATCAGGTGGGCGTACGAGAACTGGATTGTACATAATACGAGATTCAACGCAGCCTAACCAATGGGCATTTCAACAATAGTTCACACTTACGCATTAACTTTATAAAATGTTACAAAATAAAAATATTACAATAACATTTTATGTGTATGTATGTGCACATATGTACGCACATAAAATGTTACACTTATTTCGCTTAAAAAACATTAATTGCAATTGACAACGTTTTAATTAAAAATCTATAAGTAACTTTAATATTACTTTTCTATATACATATCTGTATACGGAAACAAGTAAAATACGGAAACGAATTAGATGAAACTAATTATCAATTAATAATGTAATGATGATAAAAACTTATAACATAAACAAATAAAAAGAATACACACCAGAAGTTAACCTCAAATCTATAAACTCAATAAGATTAATAATATAAAAAAATGCTTTAATTACGAATACTCATTCAATTATCGTCGTTCCTCATACATAATCTAAAATCACAAAAACGAATATGTAGTCCGGTGAAGCTGTAAAGGCCCTACCATGCTAATAGCGTAGTCAGTTCGAAAAAAAAAAAACAAGCAAATACACATGTACCATATAATGCATGAATAATTTTTTCGTCATCTTTACTGACATAAAACATGTGTTGTATTCATATATATGAATAAACTACATTGAAAATAGTTATCAGTACTCACGAGGACTTGACAGATAATTGGAAGCCAACGTCATGGTGTCGTTTTTAAGTGTTGGTGTGCGCGCCCTAAGTAAAGATTCACTTTCGTAATTGTTCCCAAACGCGTCAAGAGAAGTACAACTTCAAAAAAGTAGTTGGAAAACACTTTAACTTTCTATTACTGTTTACCCATATCACCAGGTATTTAATATGTAGTCCGGTGAAGCTGTTAAGACCTCGCTGGGTCAATAGCGTAGACATTTCGGAAAAAAAAAAAGTATTTAATACATCACAATATTATGGCCTCAAGACTGTACATTGGCAATGGTCGTCGTTATAGTAACTTGGAAGTACTGCGTTACAAGCGACAGGCTAATCCGGACATGTGACATGTTAATAAAGTATGCTATTAGAGACCCTTTCCGTTGAGTATTTTTCAAACATACGTTGAAAAAAAGGTTTAGTAGTAAATATGGCACGCAATGAGTATTTTTCTAATGGAGAAGTAATGAAAACGGTAGGACTTAGTCGAAAGAAAGCTTTGCATATATCGTCTTTAGTGTGATGAGCATAATTATCAGTTCTGTGTCTAGGTATTAAATGTTTATATATGTATATGGTATATGAACTATTTAGAAACCATGATATAAGCTTTTTTTATACCATATAGGAGGCAAACGAACATGCGGGTCATCTGTTGTTAAGCGATCATCGCCGTCCATAGACACTAGCAACCCCAGAAGAGTCGCAAGTGCGTTGCCAGCTTGTGTTTGGGAGAATAGAGGGAAAGGAAAAGGGGAAGGAAGAGGACAGCGGAGGGGAGGGGACATGGGTCTCCTGCGATCTCACTGACCGAACGAAACGCAACAATGGAAGCACTGTTACTCCACGTCGGTTTTCTGTGAGAGGGTGGCGCTACCCCGGATGAGCCGACCCATTCATGCTGAAACCAATAATAGCTTCAGCGTGGCTCTACCACCTACTAAATCTTTTTTATACTTTTCGACCCCAATTTCACCTAATGTTTTAAGGACATGGTCCAAAATGGTGGACACACTAAACCAATTTACCTACCTAGGACTGGCTTTCAAGTACAGGTGCCAGAACACACGCATAGGTGCTCGGCGACAAATTCTCAGGTTGAGGAAGATAGTCTGCCAAGCGGACTTAGCAAAAGACCTAAACTATGATCTCGTTTCATCATATTTCACACTGACTCGTTCGTATGGTTTTCGAACTTATGTAGATCGACGTGGTGTCTGAACACGAGGACAAATGTGCCATTATCGCTTTAAAGCTTTAATATATATTAGCTTTTAAGCTATATTAGCCTTTAAGCTTTAATATTTGAGTTTAAAAATGAATGGTCTGTGTAAAAAAATCAAAGTATTTTTTTTAAACGTGATTAAAAACTGCTCTTATGTTTGGGGGGCTAAAATTAATCCGAGCTTTATATATAATATTTGATAGATTCCGTATTGAGAATTCTTTAGTTTTGCATTAGTAACCTTTATATATCGGTTACAGGACAAGGGGCTAAAAATGTGCTAAAGTAAGAATTACATGGGAAAAAATTATTTTTATTCAAGAGCATTATCAAAGTTTGATGAAGTCCATGTTGTTTATCACGTTCTAAAGAAATGTCGGACACGATTTAAGACGGTCTGATAGATATTAGAAATACTTTTAACTAACTAAACAAATTACACGTTGAATTATTGTGTGCCAAATTTTCAATATTGGAATTTGTCCTAATGAGGTTGATAATATGATCGTACGAGTATTTATTTGTCGAAGGTTATTTAAAAATAATGAAAAACGCCGTATCACCTAGCACCATGATAATACAAGCTCTCACTTGACTAGGCAGATAAACGAATTTTGGGATGAAAAAAAAAGTGCGATACTATGAATCACCTGTATACAGTACCGACCTGGCGCCACGAGCCTTCTTGTATTCAACAATCAAGAATCCTTTATGCAGTCAACAAGGTTAACATCGGAAGAGTAAAGAAGGACGTTTCCGAAGTCACCACAGTCGAGTGACAAAAACATTGTCAAAATCGATTTTTTTCTTATGAAAGAGTATATTGAAAGTAAGGAATAAAATTTTCAGAAACAATAGACTCATATTTGACCAGTCGTTGTATTATTTTCCTATTCATTCCGGAAATTCTTAGCCTGCCCCACATTTCTATAGTCTAGAGGCGATCATAAAGGAATTCTCAAAACTCAAATTGAGCTATCATTTGATCACTTCCAATGATACAGACTATTATTATTATTGGGAGGTCAAAACTAATTTGAAAAAATATGACTCAAATATATTACCAGGAATTCGATTTATCACTAAACAGTATTACTAAGGTAATTGGAATCATGACAGCGCACATTTTATTTTTCAACGTGCAACACGATGCTGAATTCTCCTCGGATTTCCCAATACGATATCATTGACCTCACGTTCAGTTGTCCGATATTTGTAATTACCTAACTTTTATATGACAAAATAAATTTAGGAACCACGTGTTACTTTCTCAATGTAGAACATATAAATCATAAAGTATGCTCTTTTCTGGGATGCAATCCTGACCTCTTAAATTAACAATATAAGGCCAAGCAGTACCACAACAGTAGCTTGCGTATTTATTTTTACTAGTGGGCGCCCAATGGTCGACATTCGACCATAGTTAATTGATTTTTTTTAAAGATTGAACTTTATTAGAGTTCTTTTGTCAAAGAGTATATTCCTATAATCAATGGTTTTCATCACGGCTACTCAGTTATTTACCATGATCTTTATTATACAATCATTAAAAAAATCTATGTGTAATTGAAAATTAAAATTAATTAGAAACAAAAACCACGTGGTAAAGCTCTAATTTTAACCAAACATAACTTTACAAATATAAAGAAATTTATCGCAACCCATGACACAATTTTCAATTAATTTTACACGACACCATGAGTGGGTGGTATTTCTGGGTGACATTGAATTAAATGTAGTCTGTTCATTATGAGAAATAGTAGTATGCCCAGTATCATCGTTTGGTAAAGTAATGGATCCACAATACAATCAAATTGTGAATCCAATACAAAGATGTTTTCAATACTACAATTAGTTTTTGAAAATAAATTCTTTTTTGTTGCTACATGAGGTTGAATTGCAACATTGTAACCGCGGAGGTCTAAGTCATGGATTACTTTTATGAACAAAATCCTTATTTTGATTATACAAAGTATTATTTGGCCTCTTTTTTATGAAATCAACATTTGAAGTGAGTTCACCATAAAAAAAATAATAAACATTACAATAATAGTTATATTTTATAATATCATTGTTGAATGTAGGATGAAAAATGGTAATTGGAACGTAAGAGTTGAAAAATACATACAGTCGAGCATAGCAACCTCCTTCACTACCTCTTTTGAACTTCGTAATTATTGACGGCTGTCAAAATGTTTTTTTATTTACATGTGTGTATATGTTGTGTAAAATTCAAGCAGTAGGGTGAGTAGTGCATATTTTGATAAATTTAATGTATTTCTAATGCATTTTATATAAAATAAATAGCTTTCTGCACTTCTCTGACATATAAACTTTAACTATACCAAATTTCAAGTTCACCTGTTTACGGCAAATAGGTTAAAAAGGGTTAAATTTATTGCTTCACGTATTTATATATTTAAAGCGGTTATGTATGTATATATCTAAAGCGGGAAAATAAATAATAATATGAATTCAGTGTCGTATTTTTCTCATATTATATACCTAATGAAATAGTCATTTTTTAAAATTCAGGTTTTGGTATTTTTTCCCGAATATACAACTTTTAATAGTAGAAAAAAAAAACATAAAATAATGTTGACATTTCAATCCACAACGAAACTATTATACATGAAAACACACGATAAAACATTATTCTTAATTCGAAACTGCTTCCTATATTTATCTTGTAAACGTTTTACACAACAATGAAACGTAAATTTATGAATGGATCCGACATTGACACATTGATAATAGACGAGGCGGTGAGTAATTCCCATCAAATCGAATCGTCTACGATCGCTATTGCCGAGTGGCCGCGACCGCGTCGCGCCGGTGCGACCGAGGCAGGGGTAGGGGAGGGGGAGAGGAGGGGGGAGTTTGAAGGCAGTAGTGGAACATCGTCCGAGGTTCGCGAGCACCCCGACATCGCGACACTCTGACCCTCATACCGTTACGATTTATTACTATTACATCCAGCGTAGTAGTAGTGACCGATTGTGCAACTTGCATATCTGTGAATTTTCCGGAGCCGGTCACTTTAGATATAAATATTCAACATTTGTATGGTGATTGGTTTGCATAGGTAGTAGGTAGGCCGCATTTTTTTAAAAGTAAAACATTGTTTCGCAGCCCTTTTATGCCGATGTATGCTGAAACAATATCATTATTTTCTTTTAACATGTCAATCACAAAATCAGCATTTACCGTAAAACTTTACAAGATTGACCAGCTGATCTTAGTTTGCCCAGAACGGAGCTTTTAGAAATCTTGAAAAATATTGAAACATTTTTCTAATGTGTATCTTTTAATGTAGATTTTAGATATTTGATTATATCTCTAATAACTCTACATAAGGAAATTTGCTAAGGCCACTTTAGTTGGTCGTTAGCCCCCCCTAAAGTTGGTAGTGTAATTTGCGCGCCAACAGCAGAGTAAAAAACCTTTTAATAAAATTTTATTTGCAACAGCTAAATAATATTTATACTACATTTCCTTTGTAAAAAAATAACAAAAAAATGTCTAATATTAAACCCGATATCTCTATCGGATTCGAAAACATGTCAGTGGGCAATGTCAAATTACTTTTTCTGAAATCATGTTTACTTACAGCATTGCTCACCTAAATACTAAACACTGTTAAAGTTGTCACTTCAAAGTGCAATTAGAAATTATATACATTGACTTATTTAATTTTGCATTCATTTCACAACCATTCACTATTGGTATGAGATATACAATTGAAATCGTGTATTAAATCTACAGATATCACTTACTTTTTTTTTCGAAATGTAACTTGTTTACATTTTTTTAAATCTTTTTTTCAGTTTATATACAATACTGAGATATATGACCAGTACCAAATAAGAAAATGTTTTCTGTCACTCAACTTCTTTTCGCGTTCCTATAGTAATGTTCATGGGTGTATATATATTCTGTCAATTTCAATGATTAACGTAATCACATGCTGATTTTATATATTTAAGCAATAATTGTTAGCGCTACATTTCTAAATGACTGTAAACTTTTATAAATAGCAACGGTGACTGTTCATACAGACATCTTGACAGCCAAACTCACTACAGCTCACTTCATTCTCATTAGATCGTAATTAAAAAACTTTTTAGTAACTGCTCCAGTAACATTAGTTAATGGTTTGCAGCGCAGACGGACTATTGTATGTAGTACATATAGAACTCTTTACTTGTACGTATTGCATACGAATCCCATTACTCAGTGTTAATGGTACTGTATGTATGTGGATACAATTTTATAATTTCCAAGTATTGTGAAGTGTTTAGACAAAGGGGCCCGAAAAATCCCCGCAAACATAATGCAGTTACCACAAACACGGAAATCCAGTAATTACATTGAATCTATTTTCCTCTATATTTAAATGGTCTATACTAAAAAATAACTGGAAATGCCTGTTCGTTATGACAAAAAACAGCTTTATTATTATTTACACATGAAAGTATAAATAGTAGTAATTATAACAAATAAAATTCTTTTAAACATTTGGTCTATCCGTCTATCTGTTTGTTTTACGTTAATCTTCGAAACGGTGGGATTGATTTTGACGGGACATTCACTGACAGGATACCTAATGTCGTAACGAGTAATTTAGATTACCTATATTCTAAAAAAAATAAACATAATCCTTTATTATAACATAAACGTAGACAAAGTCACGGTTTACTGTTGTTTTACAATATGTGTACAATAACACAATTTTTGCCATTCATATAAAAAGTCAAAAAGAAATGATAATTTTATTTCCAAAATATTACAAGTCTTTATCATCACAAAAATACAATGTTACCGATGTATGTATAAACACGTGAAGATAAACCTTAATGCCTCTTTATTATGGTCTTATTTTGACCATTGGACGATCACTACTTGAAATGAATGGTTCGTTATCAAAAGGGCGTACCCGAATATCAAAAGAGAAAAATAATTATTCATAAGAAAAAACAACATTTCCACGCTGGAGAGATTAAAATAATTCTACGAAAAGCGAATTTATGAATGAATCCGACATCGGTTTCTGAACATCAATTTACACGTAACGTAGTAGTAAGGTCACGAGAGTACAAACGCTATTTCCGTCGATTCACCGACGATACGAAACGATATGTACAATTTTAGTCGAAGTAGTAATAATTACGTAAAACTCGGTTCCCTCACCAGATTATTGTATGAAACATCATTGATATTGTATACTCGATATAACACTAATGTTATATTGAGTCTTCCCAAAACACAAATTCTAGTTATCTACTTATTTCTTTTTTATTTAAAGACTTCCTAGCTTATACACGGAATGTCAAAATATGTCTAGAAAAAAAAAGCCCTAGAAAGACTAAAAACTAGTTAATATTAATGATAAGTAATTACAATAGACATATACAGTCAATTTATTGTGAGTTTTATATATGATTTCACGAAGATTGTTATTAAAGATCCTACTTCAGGACACGTATTTCTAATGAATTTTCTTTTTCAAGTATTGTAGATCTTATTTTTTTTTATTGATTTCTTTTTAATTTATTGATATGATGTAGAGTAAAAACCGAGTAGTTCTAGTATTCAGTTATCTAACCTATAGAGTTATGGTTTGAGCAATTGATTTCTTGACAAAGTAAACGTTTCACCTTGCTCAGTTTGAACTAAATAATCTTTATTATAGGTTCATTATAACAGTCGGAGTCATAAATGTCAAATAATATTTTATCAACCTTCATTAGGAGTTTTTTAATCCATTCCTGCATATATTGTGTATCTGGGATGCAGCTATAAGTACGATATAACGTCTGTACATTTTTAGAACTCTGTAAAGAAGAGTTATGATTCACAAACTCAAGCACTCGGGCCTTTTTTATAACATTATCAATCTAATTTTCATATCAATATGATAACTAACAAACTGAAATGTATTTTTTTATAATTTATAGTATTATACATAATTAAATACTAAAGTTATAAATTCAAACGTAATAGAATTCTATTAGTAATGCGGTAGAGAGCTTAGAGTACAGGAGAACCGACGTCTGCTATATCCGTCCGGTTGACTCGCCGTGGGAACAAACAGTTCACCACGGCGTCCGAGGTGTGCGCGCAAAACGCCGACAAACTGACCCGCTTTCTGTTGCGATTTATTACGCAACAAAATATCCGTATAACAAAATAATGTCGCAGGAAATTATTAACCGTTAATTTATTTCATATACTATATCTCACATGAACTCAGTATTTCTAAACTACACTCCTTTATATTTCGTTCCTAATCCAATAAGGAAAATATATTACAAGACTTTTTACGATATTAATACACATCGCAAACAAACAAGTAACATCGAATCTTATGATTTATCACGTTTCGGGAACAAGAAGGGTATATCCAACGACCTACAGGCTCGCAGGAAGGCAAGATGATGATTACCAGTGATGTATTATATATTTCCAATATAATAATTATAATGAAGTTATGATGACTTACCTAACAGCGTGTTTGGAAACTGCGTCGAAGGTCGCAACTAAGTCGAAGTTGTCGGTGACGAAAAAAATCGTGATAACACCATAGGATGGTGGTAAGGCTTTTTTAAATCCGCCTGGCTAGTTACCATCCTCAAGTTGAAAACCTGTCGCTTAACACCTGTTGCTGTGTTCTGCACTTGAGAGCCAGGCCCTCTCTAGGTTAATTGTGTTGACCATTTTAGACTGCATCATCATCTAACACCAGATAAAAAAAGGCCACGGTTCTCTTTGGATTGCACTGTTACTACCATCAGACACAGTGCAATTTATTTCTCATGATACCATAAAAAATGTTCGAACAAAATATTCAAAGCACTAAATTATAATGTACAGCCCTTGTCAATCTTTGCGCGTAATACAGAAAAGAGTTTACAAAACAAAATTAAAATATTATGATAGGGATCTAAAATTGGAATCTATTTATCCTTAAATTGTTTCCATGCCATATATGTACAATATAATTTGTCTCCTGTGCAGCTATATTTAGAGGTTTAAAAAGTGAGGCGTACGACAATACTATTTAAAGTTAATATATTCAACACAATATAATGTCGTCATATTGCTTCTTTACGCGATATTTAAAAAATAAAGTATACATTAAAAGCTACTCTTTGCGATGCGTACAGAGATACCGCTTTGGGACTTTGGGTTTTAGAATATAAATGTTATAATTATGTCACAGGAAGTGAATATCACACACAAGTGTTTGGTAAATAAATTTAAATAAGAAAAAAAGAAGTTTAGATACAAGTTGAGAAAGTAAGACAACGATATGCACAGTTCGTTCCGTTGTATTAAGAAATTTCCTGTATTTTTTTTTCTCTATACTATAACTAGTTTTAAGCGCGGCTCTGCACGTGTTTTACTACTATTTGTTGAACGAAATAGTTGAAATATTCTTGATTTTTAAGTATACATAGCTTACCCTATGTCCTTTTCTGTAACCCTGATAAGGGTAACAAGAAAACGTACTTTTTAATTTATATCATTAGTTTAGAATATTTTTCACCAGATGTCGTATAATCTATATGAATGTTATTAGTGTTATTATACATATCTAAAATCAAGAATTTCAATACAACGCTATGAAAATTGCATACCTAAGTACTCTTTCATGGAGAAGGTATTTAATCTGTCTACGTGCCTAAACTCGTCACTAGCTTCAAGTATGTCAGTTGTTGTAACATACTAAGCTTAGATTGATAGATGAGATTCTCGAAATTTCATCGCTATCTCATATTATATTATCGTAGTTTGTACTGTACTTATACATCTCATCCAAAAACAAGTACGGTTCTGGAGACATAGTTTAATATATTACCGAAGCAGCGGGGTAAAGCGATTCGCCATACGAAGCCAATATGACAAGGTTTTCTGGTACGCACCACGTACATTTCTATTCCACCAAATGTATTGTGAAACAAACTACGATAATATAATATGAGATAGCGATAAAATTTCGAGAATCTCATTAAACGTTATGATTTATAATAAGCAAGGCAATTACGTTAAACTATTTCTTGCATCAGTTTATAATACGTAAGGTATATTTACCGATTACGATTTGTGAGAACGCATTGATATTTAAATGACGCCTACGAATCTACATAAGATATACCGTATTAGAATCTCTCCAGAGTCGAAGGAAACATAAATTCCGTGTAAACTTGTAATAAATCAATTAGCGAGTTATAAAATGTAACGAGTATATATATTGTATGTTAAAAATATGTACATATAAAATACGTTACATGTCCGAGTGAGCTCTTATTACTCAACGTTCTTTTAAATATTTATGCACATACTTTATCGTATAATGTATTAATCCGAAAGATTTGAATGTACAAACATTTTTATATTTTTTTTTTATTCAGCGTGTATATTAAAATTTATCCGTACTTTATTTTTTTTAAAGACATTCTTGAGCAATTTAGATATTATAAAATATTTTTTTTTTCGAAATGACTACGCTTTTGAGCCAACAAGGTCTTAACAGCTTCACCGAACAATTAAGGCGAGCGCTTAAGGCACTCAGCCGATTTTATTTTAGCAACCAGCTCAAGGGTGCACGGCACACCTCGGCTTGGCTGTTGCCTGTTGCATGCAAAATCGCGACTTATCTAGCTAACCTAGCAACTATTTATATATGTATAAGTTGTTAAAACGTATATGTGTACCAAGCATACACGCCTCAACAACTCATCCATATATTTATTATCGGAAAATTGAGAGTTTTTCAGTTCGATAAGGGGAGAAAAGTAAACCCTTCCACTTTCATGTGTAAGTGTGTAGCGTGTACGTATGTAGGGGCGATCGTGTAGTGTTGTAGCAGTGATGTATATTTGTGTGTCACCGCATCGCGTAAGCAACGCACTCAAGGGCTCCCTACCTAGGGATCGAACCTAGGCTTCAGCCGCTGCCGTGGGAGGCCTAATCGGGTAATATATTATTAATAAACACGAACAAGACAGTAATGAATGTAACAAGAAATTATTACTAAATAAAAAACATAAAGATCAAAATAATAATAAATATTAAAAATATTTAGTTATAAAAGCATTGCTAACAAGCGATGAACACGTTAGATCAGTTATCACAAACAAATAAATTACAACGATGCATCCGATGTAACATAATACGTTATGAAACTCGTATTAAACGCATTCCAATCTCAGAGCGATAGATAAAACAATTAAAACTCATCGAATCATTCACCGTTTGTTGGAACATTTTTCAGTGATTTTACAAAGATAGAATCAATTAAATTTCTATAAGTGTTTTTAAATTCAGTAGCAACAGTATAAGGCAGAATTTCTCAAAGTATACGCCGCGGCGCCCTGGTGTAAAATAAAAAGGGGCGCCGTGAGGCATTCTTTTTAATCTTTCTCTGATAGCTAAATTTAGTTATCCGTGGGCACAACCTAAACGATTAAATTCCCAGCATACAAAGAACTATCTTATGGATGTATTTAATGATTGTGCTCATCTAACTAGTTTTATTGTACATGTTTCTATCGGTTACTAGTATTTGTGCGTTCGGTTAATTAACATAAGTAGTGGGCGCCCAGTGCTCGACATTCGACCATAGTTAATTGATTTTTTAAAGTTTAAACTTTATTAGGGTTCTTTTGTCTGAGGATATACTTCTATAATCAACGGTTTTCATCATGGCTACTCAGTTATTTGCCATTTGCCATGATCTTTATTATATATTCATAAAAAAAATCTTTGTGTAAATAAAAATGAAAATTAATTATAAATTGTAAACAAAAACCACGTGGTAAAGCTCAAATTTTAACCAAACATAACTTTACGAAAATAAAGAGATTTATCGCAACCCATGACACAACCTTTAATTAATTTTACATGACACCATGAGGTGGTATTTCTGGGTGATATTGAATTAAATGTAGTCTGTTCATTATGAGAAATAGTGATATACCCAGTACCATCGTCTAGAAAAGTAATGGATGTACAATACATTCAAGTGATGAATCCAAAAGAAAGATTGTTTTTAATACTACCATTAGCTTTTGAAAATAAATTAATTTTTGTTGCTACATCAGGTTGAACCGTATCAATGAAACCGCGGAGGTCTAAGTCATGGATTACTTTTATGAACAAAATTCGCATTTTGAATATATAAAGTACTATTTGGCTCATTGTTTTTATTAAATCATCATTTGAAGTGAGTTCACCATAAAAAATAATAAACATTACAATAATAGTTATATATTATAATATTATTGTTCAGTGTAGGATGAAAAATGATAATTGGAACGTAAGAGTTAAAAAATACACGCAGTCGTTCATAGCAACCTCCTTCACAGTTCACAACCTTTTTTGAAGTTCGTAATTATTGACAGCTGTCAAAATGTCTTTTTTATTTACATGTGTGTATATATCGTGTAAAATTCAAGCATTAGTGTGAGTAATGCTTATTTTAATTAAATTAATGTACTTCTAATGCATTTTATATAAAATAAATAGCTTTCTGCACTTCTTCGCCATATAAACTTTAATTATGTCAAATTACAAGTTCACCCGCTAAGGGGAAATAGGTTAAAAAGGGGTACAATTTTTTTGCTTGACGTATTAATATATAGATATCTATTTTGACAACTAGCTAGCTGGTGAGGGAACCGTGACAAAATAGTAAACTTGAAATTTGCGCTGCGGACTGAAAAAGTTTGGGAACCCTTGATATAAGGGAAGGTTCGGGGCGAAGAATGTCACGCGGGGTGCGGTCGCGGTGAGTCGGGAGTGCTCGACTCACAAAAAACTCTGGGACGATGCAGTGTGGTACCTGCGACGCTGGTGCCGTTGACCCTACACCGATTAGATCCGCTCGTACATCTTATGGAATCAGTGCAATAAGCCTAAGCCCTAGAGACTATTTTGCGTATTGAATAAATATGAAATTCTAAAGCTGATATACATTTAGTTAATATAAATGTATATATGAACTCATTTATTGAGCATTGAAGTTAGAACTTTTGCTCTGGATATGTAGTTCGATGTGTTGACAACATTAGCCATACTCTTTGTGTAATTACATTTTTCTTTGGTCATACTGTACCATTTTGGCCTAAAACATATTGTAGTCACAGACAATACAAAAATATGTAATAAACTCTACAGGCGAATTTATTACCACGCGTCCACATGAGTGATGAAAGAATAAAATCAATATCAATCTCATGTAATAGTATCAATTACAACAGGTCTCGTTTCATTTAATCGTACAGTATTGTTTTGATTGAGAATTGATTCAATTGTCCGAGATAAAGGATTTATAATAGAGTATTTAACATAGCTATCGGAATGAATTAGTAATATATTCGCTAGTGACTGATCAATGCGAGATCTTATCTTGTAACACGAGGTACTGTAGATACAGATAAATTAATTCTCTCAGTCGATTCGTAACGAGGCCTATAAACTGAACTGATAACATCGAATGGTGTAATTATTCGACAATTAGAATAATGCACTGGAGACACGTAAATCTTGACAAAATTTTACAAAACAGATTTTATACTTTAATATATTTAAAAAAAAACGTTTAATGTATACCTAACTATTTACTTAGCTAATAGTACATACTCATAATATATATCTTAAATACTTTAGCTAAAAAGAGCTCAAATTAACTATTGCATATAGTATAAAAAATAGCAAAGAAAATGAAGTTTTAAAATTATCCATTACGAGAACTTCTCTGTTCACTAAAGCAAATCTGTATTTTTATCCTCGATTAAATCTAGCTATTCCATGTTTACCTGAAACAATAAAAAAACGATTTAAATATAAGATGCAGAAGTTGTTTGATAGATTTTTAAACTATTCATATAGATTATCAAGAGTTCTGTAACATTACAAACTACGTTTAGTTTTATATACATATTACGTAAGACATGAATTGATTGTATTATGTACTTATTAATAATTACTTATTTGTATAATGATACGATATTTATATGAATAATTAACTCGATATATTGCCTACAACATTCTGTTCTAATTATAATTATTACATTGAACTCAATACTCTTAAGAGCTGTAACAAATTTCCTTATTTATCTGTAAACAATTTTTTACCGAATCATATTTAAGTTCTCTTGAATAAGACGATATAAATTTATTTATCAATGCGAACACGACTTACAACACTAAATACATCTATTTTATAAATAACTTTACGTAAGATACGATGGTAATTTAATTAAGTTACTGAAACAATTCACACCATTAGGAGTATCGGGGCCGATGAATACCAAGTTTGTCTTACTTTAGCATCAGTTTGCGTGAAGCTATCGGGGCTCTTGCCCGCAAACCATGAGTTGAAGCGAGACGGTCGACTGGTCGCGTAGAAAGAAGCCTCTCTCGTACTAAGCTTCCAGAACTTGTAGGGGCTGTTATTCAAGTGTTTAGTGTTTAGTATTCCGTTAGCGTTCAATACCCCGCGGTCCCCGCTCGCTGCGGCATAACTTCCCGTTCCTCCACTCACTTACTACACTACCTTGTACCTATTTCCATAGCCTTTTTGAATACATTATACAATTCTTTATCATAATGATATTATATACCAGCACTGAATACAAATCTCTAGTCATAATCGTATATACATATTAGTTGTTAATTTTCAAAATGAGCCTAATCCAATTTTAGCCTTTCATAAGATTTAAACATTTACAAACGATTTTCATGAAGTTTAGCTTAATAGAGTAATTCACGAGTAATAGACGTGTATAACTAGTCAAAATTTTGTGTAAATAGGTAGAAATATAACAATATTTTTTGGAAGTGTCGGAAGAAAGCTGAGAGCTTTCCTCGAAAACACTGCCTAATCCCTTTGAGATATAAGAAAGAAGATAGAAGAAGAAATAAGAAAACAATTAAGATAATAGACGATGCAGGCGAAATTGCGGGTATCAGCCAGTCATAAAATAAAAACAAAAGTTTTTGAACGGTAGAAACTGAACTCCGTTCACGGTAAATAAAAACTGAAAATTTTTAGAAAATTAAACATCTTATATGAGCGATTAAAATTAGATTTGACTGTAGTCCGGTGAAGCTGTAAAGGCCTTGTAAAGCAATAAAAACTTTTTAACAAAAAATTAAACCGCCGAAAAAACTGAAAAGCAAAAAATAATAAACCTTTTACTTTATTCATCTTAATAACTAAGTTCTTAAACTAATGTAAGTATACCTAAGTAATTTTAAGTCGGCGCCAATCAAGCAAATTAATTAATTACGTAAAGCGTGATGCGCGGCGGCGGCGCAGCGTGACACACCCCTTGCATGCCGAACGCTTACGAAGCAACCCGAATGGGCACACACGTTACCGCTGGAGATCTCACATTGTGTTTTTAATTTGATTTGGTTATTTTTGTGAATTTAAGTAATCTTTGTTCATTGGTTGTTTGGCGCCGACTCAAAATTTCTTAGGTATACTTCATTAGTTTAAGAACTTAGTTATTAAGATGAATAAAGTAAAAGGTTTATTATTTTTTGCTTTTCAGTTTTTTCGGCGGTTTAAGTTTTTGTTAAAAAGTTTTTATTTTATAATTTTTTGTGGCTATGATCTTACTAATTACTACCAGCTTAATTTATTTGTAATACACAACTCGGAAGTTGAATTATAAATCATGCCCGGTTTTCTTACCCTTGGGGTTGCTTTTTTCATGTTTACATGTATATGGGTTCAACTTCTGGGTATACTCTTTCAAATCAAAAGATAATAATTTAATTCAAACTATTCTGTCTAAAGGTATGCGCGGTCATAGACATAATCAGTGCGTGAATAATCAATCATTGTCGATTTTCATACTCTTAGGGTTGAAATTTTTTTCCCAAATTTAAATGGGACCAACTTCGGAGTATACCCTTTCCAATAAAAAAAGAATGATTAAAATCTGACTATACTGTAAGTGTAATACACAACTCAGAAGCTGAATTATAAATCATACCCCGTTTTCCTACCCTTGGGGTTGATATTTTCATGTTTGCATGTATATGGGACCAACTTCTGGGTATACTCTTTCAAATCAAAGGATAATAATTCAACTCGGACTATTCTGTCTAGAGATATGCGCGGTCATAGACATAATCAGTGCGTGAATAATCAATCATTCTTGATTTTCATACCCTTACGGTTGAAATTTTTTTCCCAAATTTAAATGGGACCAACTTCGGAGTATACCCTTTCCAATAAAAAAAGAATTTTTAAAATCGGACTATACTGTAAAAAGTTATGCGTGATCATACATAAAAAAAAAAAAAAAAAATATACGCGACGAATTGAGAACCTCCTCCGTTTTTTTCGTCGGTTAAAAAGCAAAATCAGTTCGAAAAAAAAGACTACTTTTGAAAATTAACGACTGATATGAAGTTTTCTGTGAAAGGACATTAAAATATTCGAGTAACATAATACTCAATGAATGTAACTATTCTAGTAACTCGTCATATATTAATTATACAACTAATACAAACTGATCGGTAGATAATTGAATAATTTTCATCATTATAAACGAAACGATAGTGTGGTCTAATTAATATCTATGAATTCACGCGTATATAATTAATTGGAAATCCATCAACGTTAAATAGATACGGCTAGTGTTAACGACACAATGGATACTGTGTACACACATATATACACAAATTGCTCGATCAATCCCGGGCACGCAAACTGTTGAATGATATGCGAGTCGCGTCGTTACAGATTGGAGGCAATCAGTCCGGGGAAATTAATGTACATATTCTGACTATAAATAAATACATATAACAAACCGATCAGCGATTGGTACATGTTGATTGTAAGCAATGATTGTTTTTCTCGAACTGACTACGCTATTGGCCTTAATTCTTTGGCCTTTACAGCTTCACCGGATTACTAAGGCGAGCGCTTAAGGCACTCAGCCGATTTTATTTTGCTAACTAGCTCAAGGGTGCTCGGCACACCTCGGCTTGGCTGTTACCTAGAAAATCCCGATCTATCCTAGCTAAACTATGCTAATTAAAAATTGCATGATACAACAACACAACATGTAATTCGGAAAGAGATAAACTAAATCTACTCGATTCAGTTCGATAAGGGAAAAAGAAGTAAACCCTTCCACCAGGTGGGTAAGGTGCATGTCTGATTAACTATGTATGTGTGAAATCGATGTGGTGTGTACTTTATCGCGATAGCAAAATCTTTGCGTCCACTCGGGTGGCCTCGAACAAAGACATTACCAAGAAAACGCGAACAAATAGTGTCCGGGTACAGAAACGATAGCTCTCTGCCCGTGACGTACGGGACAGGGATTTCCGATGTGGCCGGCCACAGAAAAATGAAAGAAAGAGATCGAATTTACAATGTAAGAGGGCGGCACCGGTGCCGGGATCTAAAAATAGAAATTACGAATTTTTAACGGTTTAGGGGAAGATAGACGCAAACATACGAATTTACTCTATCTTATATTGAAAAATTATTATTTTTTCGAGACGGCGGCGCGCGCGAGCCGTTGAATCGTAGCCGCGATGGCGGGAAATTTCGCAATCGCGCGTATGGGGCCCTGTTTGGGGTCGTTCGCGACCTCATCGTAAGCTGAGATCTCGTGAAAAACTAGAAACTGGGCGGACCAGTCCATGCCGGAGAGAGAGACTGCGGGGTCAGCCTGTGAAGGCTTCGCCGCCTGGAGTCTGAGATCGAGTCGCGTTGCGATCTGCGATGTCCCCGGGACCGGAGGGGTCCACGGGACCGGAGGGGGTAAGCAATGAGTTACCAAGTAATTCTGAAAGAATCAACGTTGTAATTGTTCGTTACCCATCGGTAAAGCAGTCGAAATTTTAGCCTATAATAGAGTCTATAACACCTATTATTGTAATAAATTTAACTTAAGTACTTTAATAAAGATGTGTATCATAAAAACAAACCATAAACTATCATGGGACTGGCTTAATAAAAATGCAAGTTCACATAAATTTGAATATATACTTTACACAGTTTACAATGAATTAAGTATTATGATTTAACTAAAAGCCATAACGTGAGTGAGTATATAACGAGAAATACACAGACCAATGTTAAAGTTCATTTCTGATATTTATCTATATTAAATATACCATTTTAATATATTTCAATTCAACTAATTGAATGAAGCGGAAATTAGAATCATTTTCTTAGTAAATATAAGATAACTCATTGATTTATTTTTATGTTTTGTAGGTTAACCTATGACCACAATCTCACCTGATAATAAATAAGGACATGGTTTGAGATGATAATCACGGTAAACCTATGATGATTCTCAAGTACAGCTGCCAAAACACATCAACAGGTGCTTGGCGACAGATTTACAACTTGAGAGTAATAGTTAGCCAGGCAGAATTTAGAAAAAAAGCCTACCACCATGATACCACATATTTCATCACGATATTTTCCTTCACCGAATGCTGGCTCAGTTGCTAAGATTCGAACCTACGTCCATAGACGCAGTATCGAAACATGTTATCAGCTAAGCCATCGTTAGTTTAGATTATATAATTTAAAAAAAAGTCGAGGCAGTCATAACGACGGCCGACAGAATTAAAGCTTAAAACAATAAAAATAAATGTGTTCTTTCTAAATTGTGTGTGTAATTAAATAATGTGACAAATGACAATATTTAAATTACAAAATTTTTTGATTGAAATTATTAACATTAACGTGGTTTTCATATCTACTGGGCACTCGGAAAAATAATTATTACATTTCTATAAAATCTATTAGTCAATTAAACGCATGATGAGTTGCAAATTATCAATATTACATGTACAGGCCCCTATACTACGCGTTAGTACGCGTCGCTAGTCTGACACAAGCCGCGGAAACGTAATATGGCCGGTCATGCTTATGTAGCATGTCATGATGCGAAATTATAAATTTACCTCCTGACAAAAATACCTCTCAACGTGCCTAAAAAGTTTTCACTTCAAAAATGTAATCAAAATGCAACCAAACTTAACTACTTACAATTCCTACATTCTCAACAAATTTCCAGGCTTAAAAATAAAATTATTAGATAAGGGGAAAGTCATCCAAAAACGAAAAGACTTCTGAGGCAAATGGTAAATCTCAACGGGGTGTTATTTAAGGAGTAGCGTCCAAAAACATCAAACACCAAATATGAGCGGAATAATTGCATGTCAAACTCCCGAACGGCGTGCTTAATCTCACCAGACACGGGTTTTTCTGTTGTTAAACTCGATATAAATTCACGATAGTCGTTTACACGCTTCAAGTATTTTGATGATCAGCTCGCTATAAAAACTGGCTATGCGTATTTCCGACTGAGCCGCAAAACAAATTACACAGTGATTTCTTTTAGTCATAAAGTTGTCGCGATCCTGATCTCATACAATATGTCTCATCGTAAAAAACGCTTCCATTGAGCGACGGATGAAAAACTTTAAAATCTTCTTGCCTATCACGAGTTCACGTATTAACCTTGGAGATGGTACACGTTGTTAATGAAAATATTCTGAGGATTATTGTCATAGTGCCACTGGATACGTCACAGGTTTATTCGTTTATTATAAATCTTGTATGTAAACATTATAAATATTCTAAGTAACTAGTACTAAGTTAATCAGAACAATAATACTACTTATAATACTTTGATATATTTTGTCTTTTTGTTGTTGACTCTTCTTAGTTCGGGATATCATCTACAATTTTAATAAGATTTTATAATAACAGATGTGCGAACTTGTCATAGTAGTACTTTTCATGTATCTCGGCAACATATACGTATCGACATACATGCAACAAAATTAGTCGTTAAACAAGCCTACACAATCCGAGTCAGATCTTTGCTTTCTCCTTCAAAACTTTCTGCTAAACAGTAATGCGATAACGGTGTCGTGTCACTTACATATAATTATGATCTTCCAGAGGGCTAAGCAGAAACGATAAAGTGAAACAAAGTTAATTAAAAATATATAGAGGGATTATAGAGGTTTATGTAGTTACAATACTAAAAATAAAAGACCACCCACAATTAATCCACTTTAGATCGCGTGAAAGCATAAAACCCTTTTCAATAAAATAACAGCGCATCTCATAATTAAAAACGGATCAAAGTACAATACCAATGAAAAGTTTAGTCGCCGTGTTCTCTCATTATGCAAACTAAATTAAATCTAAACTCATTAACACGTTATTTATCTTCCATATCGATTTCCCCATAAAACTTTACGGCAATACTTCGTAATCTCACTATAAAATACCAAATAAACCCCGTTTAATATATTTTAATAGTTAATTTTATGAAATACTTAAATCAGTTGCTTAATCTATTCATTTTAACGTATACTATACAAGTAACGAGATAAAGACATTATTAAAAAGAACAAAAAAGTTTTTATAGTTGGAAAACATAACGACCACAAGATAAGGAATACATACATATAGTTCATTAGATATGTCCAACAATAACACCCCCATTCGGTTACACGCTGCAGTACAACCAAATGGTACTTCAGCGCTGATTTTCAATGGGGGAGTCATAGCTAGGTATGAACGTGTAGTGTCAACAAAAATATTACTTAAAACAACATGTAGGTTAGTTATAGGTAAATAATATTTTAAAGAAATCAATCACAAAACTCTATATTATCTTCCAAAGAGTAAAGCAGTTTTAATTTGGGTACCAAACTAATTTGATTGATATTCAGTATGGTTTGACAGTCGCTTCCATACAAATATATTTACATACCTCATTTTTTCATTCTAATCCTTATAAAATAATAAACTACAAACTTTGTGAGGATAGATATTTGTTACTCTTTCAGGTAAAAACTACTAAACAGATTTTGTTGAAACTGTACAGTTATGTAGTTTATATACCAGAATAACACATACACATTGATAAAGTACGTTATAAATGATGAAATCCAATACTAGAAAATTCAGACATATAACAAAACAACATATAAATAATTTTCAATATATACATAACGAATAAAAAAATCTCTAATTAATAATTCCTTCACAGAGTTCTTGATGTATTATTATAATGATTAAATTCTCCATATACGTGTGTATACATACGTAGTTTATATTAATTATTTCCTTACTTGTGCATAGCGTTCCGGTAAGAAAATTACTATGAACAAAAACCAGTATCACAATATAGTAAAATACATTTAGTATTCAACAGCATGCATGCTTAGGTACACTGCTTACACCATAAAGGTATGCGCGATCAACTATAAACTCGATAATTCCATACAATATTACAATCGCCACTGAATTTATTAGCATGGATCCATCGGGCGGTGATTTATATCATGTCCACATATTCGTATAGCACGCTCCCGGGTCCGGACAACACCTGCTTTTAAAACCGGATACAATAAATTATAAAACAAAACTCGTATTCACCCTTTACATTTAGGGTTTCGATCCCATACAATCTATACTTGTTTGGTTTGATCAATTTATACGAAATCCGCCTCATATCCCGGATCCGGCCGCATAGAAGATGCAAGGAATAAATTGTCCAAATTGTAAAATATCATAATACAATTTATGTAAATCACATACATATTTATTGTTACAGCATTTTCTTTTACTCGAATGCACACAACCCGATAACCCATATGCAAAATTAATTAAAAATTTTGGACATTTAACTTAAATAATATAAATATTTTTTGTTTAGTTGCAATAGAAACAAATAAGCGGTAAATATACGCACCTGAGTTCTGATAACAAATAAATGCTGATTGCAAATTCATATAAAAATATATAATATCATTATAACCGAGAAGCGAACACGTCGCTCTGAACATGGAAGAAATATTACTTGAACCGATGATGGCTTATATGACCGAGTGTTCTTCGGGCACCGCGTCGACCGACTTGGGTTTGAACTCAAGCAACCGAGGCGGTGCTTTCGGTGAAGGAAAACACCGTGATGAACACCATAGCATGCTAGTAATTCATTTTCTGAGTCCACCTGGCTAGCTACCACTCTCAAGCTGAAAATCTGTTGCCAAGCCATCTGTTGATGTGTTCCAGCAGCTGTACTTGAGAGCCAGCCCTCTCTAGGTTTGGTGTGTTTACCATCTCAGACCACATCGTCATTTAAAATCAGACGAAATTGTGGTCAAACTCCAAAACCCATAAAGTATTTTTTTAAATCTTATGACCGTGATAATGTTATAAGGAATTATAGCTATCAATAGTGTATACCTGATGTTATCAAATAGTATGAACGTACATATTACATACTAGCCAACCCGGCCACGTGTTGCTGTGGTTTAGTTATTGGTACATGCTGAATAGGGAGGCATAGGCAAAGCTAATCACAGATGGTGCTTGCATCGCTGGATTATGTCAACAGGTATTCTGTGGTTGTCAATGTCAAACAATTGTCATTGTGCTAATTTAACCTTACCTTGTTCTACGCTATTTGTATTAGTACGTTTTTTAATTAATAATCATGTATTCTTTAATGACTGTAGCCAGTTTAAAAAAAGAGTTAAAGAATTGGAATGCGTCAACATCGACAATCATTTCATTTTTAATTTAAAAATATTGAGTACATTAATCGCAATATAAAATATCCTATCTCTCAAGTTGGACCAAGTTATACATAAATGCCAACTTTCTCGAAGATCGGTTGAGTAGTTTCGAGAAGTTCATCGTGGACAAACATTATGTCATTGGATTTTTATATATGCACGTGAAATGTTTACAAGATATTGTAAATCGTTATACATCCAATACATACATATGTGTATACAAAATAACTACGTGAACAGTAGTAAATTAAATTACTTTCTCTGTGTTCCGTTTTGTTTTCATTATTAGACAACAATAAATTCTTCGAACAAAAATAAAAGAATCTGTCGGTTCCAACGTTACATATAGAACAAACAAACGACTTCCTTAAACCATTTAATGGTTCAAAATTAGCTCTCGGACACCAATGATCACGTCCTCGAAGTAAATATATAACCGCTCGAAATCACATTAACACGACTAGTATGGCGATAAATCGCCGGTAACAGAAACTCTGGACACGAATAATGGTAGATGTTTCGCCTTGTTGAGGTATGTCGTAACGGGCTTGTCGACTGGACGGATACCAGGAAACTGTTTCAAAGAGTTATCAGAACTAGTACAATGAAATATGCTAATGGAGTTCAGGTGATTATATACACGAGTACCTACTTACTTAGTATCTCGATGAAGGTACTAACTACGAAACTGTACATAATAAGCTCGTGCAGTGTTGTCAGACTTTATGATTATGAATTTATCTATAGCGTTACATTTTAGTTTGTATTTTGACGTACGTTTTCAAAAATCCTTACTGACAACAGATTTTTTTATTTGCTTTTAATAACAAAAAAGGAACCTTAAACATTTCGAATTTTCTAGAGATGTGCGCTAATATTTTCAAGTATTGCGACTCTTTATTTAAAATTGATTTTGATGATATTTTATACAAGGAAATTAATTGTATGTTATTCTGAAATTGATTGGCTATAAAAATCATCAATAATCTATACTAATATTATAAAGAGGTAAAGTTTGTGAGTTTGTGATGTTGTGACGTTGTAGTGGGTAATCTCAGGAACTACTGGTCCGATTTGAATAATTCTTTCAATGTTATATAGCTCATTCATCGAGAATGGTTACAGGTTATATATATCATCACGCTAAGATCATTAGGAGAGGAGCACAGATGAGAAATGTTTCAAAATCGGGATGTTTTTTCCTTTTGAGAACTGCTGCGTGTTAGTGTTAGTGTATCTATTCCACGCGAACGAAGTCGCAGGTAGAGGCTAGTATTTTATAAATTCCAAACGGAACACTTACAAACCATTAGAATTCATTTCATCTCAAGCAATTTTTATCCAATCTTGCACACCGGTAGTCTGTTAAAAGGCTATTAAAATTGTTATATCAAGTAGTCGATAATAATTAATGCATAAAAATGCGGACAGTTATTAGTTTAGAGGAAAATTGTTTACCTTCTCTTTTTAACTTCTACATCTATGCTAGTTATCATATTCTTATACACGATTAATTCCTCATTAATCTTACTGATCTAAATCGAACGAACCAATGCGATGATTTCATTCGTTCGCTTCTCGTAAGTTCCAAAATACCTAATTCACTGTTAATTTCTTAACAATATAAAAATATCAAGAACGTGTGTTCGCTTGAATATTACTGAAGAAGGACCGTGTTGTTATAATTTCAAAGTTGGGAAAGGAAATCGCTCGAGTGTTGTGCGCCGGCGCGGTAATTACAGGCGGTCGTGATTAATGAGCAATCAGACCCTCACTCGGATTAGGGTTGCCGTTTTATTCTTTTTCTAATAAAAAAGAGAGGCATCGACTTACGATTTGCTTTTATTCTCGAGAAGGTGACGAGCGTCAGATTGTGAACTACGTCTTCCATTTATACAAAACTAGCTGATAGCTGAATTAGTTTTTTGTATCAATTGTTTGGTTTATTTCAAAGGGATTAGGCAGCGTTTTCAACAAAAACTCCCAGGCGGCTTGACTTTTTCCAACACTTCTAATTATCTTTATATTTTAACCAATTTACAAAAACTTTTTTTTTTCGAAATGAAAACGCCTGGAAAGGTCTTGCAGCTTTACCGAACTATTAACAAAAACTCTTAACAAAGTATGTACCTAAACCTTCCTCGTGAATGAATCTATCTATTAGTGAATCGCATGAAAATCTTTTCAATAGTTTTTGAGTTCATTGCGAACAGACTAACAGACAGACAGACGAAACCAAAGACTTGGTTTTATAATATTAGTGACAGTGATGGAGTGTATAATTAGAAAATAATATATTTATAATTTAGAAATATAACTAAAATTATTTGCAGAAATGGCTGAACAAAACATATTTTTAAACTATTCCTAAATTTGATAAAGATAATATAACTGAAAACAAAGATAATTTCAACTAAACGAAAATAAAAATATTTATACTAATACCACAAAAGAATTATAAAATACCAGTTATCTCAATTTTTACAAAGCACCATTATTCCGGTAAAACAAACACCTTTGACATTATACTTTTCAAAGCAAGGTGTTCTGTGATAATCCAAATCCTAGCCGACAGCCCTACCTTCACAAAATAATATTTACCATTCGAATTTCAACTTTATCTCCAGGTTATAGAGACAGTTAATTCTAAATACCTCGTATGAGAGTAAAAACAGGACCGCTAAGCCTCGTCTTGTCACTGTGCTTTAGCTTTTGGATGGCAAAGGGCTCTCTCGCTCCGAGAGATTTCCTTTATTCAACTGAGTCCTAAATGATTAATGCTGTTACAGAATATGAATTGTTCAGATTTTTTATTACCTGTGAATCTTGCATTTCTTAGTACTAATATATTAAATTTCACATTATTTAATAAACATACATGCTGTACTATACAATATAATTATAAATACCTTCTATATTGTTGATAAAATGTGAAAAGTAAAATAATTGTTTCATTATTTTTCTGTTGTTATTACTGACATAAATGAGTATATTTATTAAAGACTCGACTGACTTTAATATAGGCTTGAAAAAATAATATATCAAAAAATAACAATTCTACAGGTGAATGAATTTTTAAAACCGGATCAATATATAACCAGACCAATATATCATTGTATTCAGTTTCTGTGAAAGAAAATACCGTAGTTAAACCACGGTGTTTGGTCGAGTGTTTTCTAACAATTTATCTAGAGCTTTATCTACTAATCTACCTTTATCTACCAAGTAGAAAATCTGTGGTGAAACGTTTAAAGGTGTATTCCGTCAGCTGCACTCGAGAACCTGTTTATATCGAGGTTGGGTGTCTTATTTATTATCTTAACTATATTGTCACTTAACATCAGCTGAGGTTACGGCCCGCATACGTATTATATAAAAAGATAAAAACACACACAATAAAAACACAAACTGTTTGTGTCGTCCAGTGTTCGTAGGCACTCGTATCACGAACTGTTAAGCTTTCTTGAAGAATATGATATTTTAACATCATATACAAAATACATATAAGAGTTGTCGAGGTTTGTATGCTTGGTACACATATATGTTTCAATAACTCATATAAGTATGAATATGTAGCTTAGCTTTGGTTATCTCAGATAGGTCGGGAATTACATGTATCAGGCAACGGCCCAAGCCGAGGTGTGCCGTGCACCCTTGAGCTAGTTGGCCAAATAAAATCTGCTGAGTTCCGCAAGCGCTCGCCTTAGTAGTCCGGTGAAGTTGTTAAGACGTTGCTAGGTCAATAGCGTAATCAGTTCAAAAAAAAAATTTATATATATTTTAACTTTATATACTTACTTTATATATATATTTATAACATTTCTACGGAAACAGTAAATTTGTCTCTGTACTGTATGTCCTTTTCTAAGCCTCGTGAGAACATTTATGCAAAATTTGATGATGATCGGTTGAGTAATTAAGGTGAAGACGAAATAAACATACAAACTCACTTTCGCATTTATAACATAAGTTGGAATATAATATAATCCTTCTGTACGTTTGTTTGTCACTCAACTTTTCTTAAAAGCCAGGACCGATTTTGATGATATTTCTTTTCCGTGTTTGAGTAGGTCCTTTGGATGTTTTTAATTCACTACGATCTGATTCTATTATTTTTATAAGGATAGTGACTACAAGAACCGCTAGTATTTAACAAAATGTTACAACCAATTGGCAAACTGAATAAAAATAAATACAGATTCTGGTAAAATTTAAATGATACAAGTTGAACTTGAAGCGCGAATTACACAACCTCGGAACTGGGCAGTTATTACAATAATTGAAGTAAGAAGCGTAACGCTGTACCTATTATTATATCGCGGCGATTCCCAGAGGGGTGAGCAGCAGGCATTCGCGTAGGGACCGCGCGCTGATAGGGTTACTCGTGATGGTACATAATTCCATTGCATAATAAAAATACCACTTCCATATTTAAAGTAGTGCCTTGTTTGTATATATTTGCCAAATTTTAATTGGTGTGTAAATAAAAAAGTCGAGACAGTCATAAAGACCGGCAAAAGAAGTGAAAATTAAAAATGACGGAGTAGCTGTGCTGTCTATTGAATTTTTAAAATCACTTACAACTTAAACTTCAGGATTTGTAAATTAAAATTATTATCTTAGGTCTGGTTTCCAAGTCTATTAACACTATAATAGTTATATACAGTTTACAGATTAGTCAAACATGTGATGGGCTGCAGAATCTCAATACAAAATATAAATCATATAGTTGTACACGTGTTGCTATACTACGCGTCGCTAGTTTGACGTAAGCGCAATACGGTCGGTCTCTAGCATGTTATGACGCGAAATCAAAATCAACACCGATCAACGCGCCTAAATAAGTTTTTACTTTCACAAAAATGCTGACTAATCTTAACTAATGTCATAAATACGAGAGCCAGTTTGTTTATTTGTTAAACTTTCATGCCTTAATTACTTACTCGATCGTCATGAAAGTTGCATGTATATTGTCATTGAAACAAAAAGGAAAATAGTGGACTTTTCAACCAGAACTACTGGTGAAGAGAGACAGATCAAATCTACAATAATACGAGTGAAGCTGGGGGTTGAAATTAATATTTCATATCTTAAAGAACAATATGTAACTTCTTTTATTTAGATTATAGGATTTGAAAGTACCTTAAAATATGAATCAACAATATGCTCTGTTTTTCTTGGCTCTAATATAGACTGTATAAACTATTGTACGTACCTAATACATTTTTTTATATTTTTCGTTACTATATAACATAAATATCGAATCAGTAAAAATACTACACGCACAATAAATACGTTTCCCAATTATAAAAACAATCAATCATCAAATAATATAATAAATGATCAATAGTTGTGAAAAAGTCGATATTATCAGTAGCCCCGCCCCTACACGGCTCCCCTGTGACACTCGGCCCTAGTAACCCAATATGCGACTATAGAGGGTTTGTAACACAGACGTCCCTCAACTAAATAGGTTATGGTATTTAAAATATATTTATTTTTAAAAATGTTCGTTCAAAATACGCTACACGTTTTCCATATTTTTTTTGACGATGAATTTAAATTGGGTGTGGCCATCATTTCAGTTACTTTTCTGAGAAAAACTCTAAATAATAAACAATATAATGCATTATTTATTTATTTATTTGCACATGGATAAAGCAACAGTCGACAATAAAAAATAATAATACAATAGCAATAATAAAAAAAAAGTAAACTAAACTGAAGACCTAAAACGCTTTAACACATAGAAACTTAACTTACACTTATCATAATAATAAGACAACGACAAGTTAGATTAACAAAATGTAACTAACTAGCTTTACTGGAAAACATTTAATTTAATTTTGTTCTCAATAAAATTATTTATAGGTATATAAAATAAAGGGGTAACTACATATCTTACACTATAGTCAATAGGGGAAGTAGTCTATGAGACATGGAAAGTATGCCTCTCTTAACATCCTAAGACTTCTAAGACAAATCAGACGACACTGTCAGTATTACTCTATATGCCGACGCGTTATAACAAATCTAATTCTTCACTTTATCTTATTCACTAGACGAATGATTTATACGTTGCAGTAATTCATTGACTTCAACATGTAATATTTCAGAGTCAGACTCACCAACTTAATGACCACCAATTAACAACCAATCCAGCCACAGACTTAACAATAACTTGTCAATACTGCGGGCGAAGCTGTCGGTCCCAAATTGTGTCATCTATAGAATCCCGAGATAGGTTTTCAAAACGCTGTTTAAATCGGCTTTTATAGATGCCTGGTATTTGTATTTAGTCTATAACAATCTATGGATACTGTGCATGTAGACTTGTCATCGCCAGTGAGACACGCAATAAATTACTTTCCTATTCAAGTGTATTACTAACTAGCCTCTGCCCGCGACTTCGTTCGCGTAGACATAGTTAATTTGGGCTAACTAATATGCAGCGAAAGCTCTCAAGAGGAAAAACACCAGGATTTTTAAACATTTTTCATTGTTGCTCCGTTCATATTGGTCTTAGCGTGATGATATATAGCCTAATCATCCTCGATAAAGAGCTTTATAACCATGAAAGATTTTTTCAAATCGGACCAGCAGTTTCCATTTTCTGAGATTACCCCCTACAACGTCACAAACTTTATAATATTAGTATAGATTAGTATAGAAGTATAGATTACGACCGACCACCCAAAAACCATAACAATAAATATAAAGGCGACAAAAATATTTAACCAATAAAAGTCATTTTGTGATATCCAGAAAAAAAAAAAAAACAAAATAACTTAATTAAAAATTAAAAGACACATCCAGTGCGGTACTAAGTCTGCGCTATCGAACAATGTCTGCAGGGCGGTGTGTGAATGAACCGGGTGGGGTCCGATCGACCCAGCGTCACATCATAACCGCCACGGGCGATTGCTTGCGAGTTTAGCTGACTGCTCCTACAAATAATAAAAATCAAACGAACTAAACTACTTAATAACTGTTGTTTGTTGAAATAAGGTCCTAGTATACGTAATAACTTTGCTACATTCCTGTAGCACATTTTACATGGGAAAGGATATTTCCACAATTCAAAGTAACACGAGTTATTCTTCGAAACTTCACAAAATAATATATAGATAATGAACGATACAAATATATCGACACAAAGATGACAACAGTGAAATATGCATGCATGTTTCAATAACTCATATACGTGCGTAGTCCTGCGTGCTATCCGGTACAGGTACCAACCGAAGCACCCGTGCCCGGTCAGCACCTGCACCAGACGAAACGTCAGGGAGTCCCATCGTCGATTGCACCATTCGGGCAGAACCGGTCGGACGGCGTCGACAGTATATCGCCCGTACTGCGCGTCCGCTAGGTCCCGCCCTAATATACGTATACCTAGATAGCTTAGCTTAGGTTAGCTCAGATAAGTCGCGATTTTTGAACAAAACAGATGACAGTCCAAGCCGAGGTGTGCCGTGCACCCTTGAGTTAGTTACCCAAACACCCCAAAACGGCTGAGTGCCTTCAGCGCTCGCCTCAATAGTTCGGTGAAGCTGTAAAGACCTTTCCAGGTCAACAGCGTTTCCATTTCGAAAAAAAAAAGTGAAATATGTTAATGGTCACTATGATATTTATCACCACAAGACATTTCAGGGATTCTGATCTAGTCAGAAAGAAAACTGTTACACGATTTAGGAAAGAACTTACTTCTTATTATACCCTAGAAACGCATTCTAAATTGTTTCGTCATACCGTGGTCGTGGAAAACAAAACTTACAATTTCAAATGTACCAAAATGTATAATGCGAATCTTGGCAAAGTTTTTTCAAACACCATCGGCCAATGTTTGACAAACTCCTCGTGAGCATCGTTCTCTCAATGAATTGAATCAAATTCATTACAGCATCCACAATGGATATAGTATGAAAGGGTTGTAGTGAATGGATAGGACGCGTGCCGGTCGCACGTGCGCACATGCATGTAGGATTATGCTAATGTCGTCGATGGTCCACTGCTTCGTTCTAATCTAAACTGTCAATCTTGCGGGGAAGGGCTGCTGCAGTTATTATCTGTATATATACATATTTTATTCTGTTTTACTGTAACCACAATGACGGAAAGCTGTTAGTTTAAAACTTAACTAATATTATTCAATATGAAAGTGAGTTTGTTTGTTTAGTATGCCTTAACTACTGAACAGATCATTATGAAATTTTGCATACATATCGTCATGGGTACAGAAAAGGACAGTATAACCTTCATCCCGAAAAATAGTTCCGAAGGAAATATTAAGTCTACATTTACGCGAGCGAATTCGTAACAACTTACCAAATAGTAAGTAAATAGTAAGTTCTTCAAAATATACTACTGTTCCCGATGCATAGAGCAAATCTACATCAACGAAAACAAATTTGAAATTTAGTTATTAACTTTAATATTTTTTTAATAATAATAAAATATATTCTACAGATATAATCGTTTTTCAATTATTGCACTAGATTTTTTATTAATCACATATCTGATACTTTTTGCTTAATATGTTAATGTTAAAACCTACCGAACTGGTTTCATATTTGCAAATTCACGTAGCACGTATTTACACATTGTGCTATAAGTCGCTTCGTGACGCGACAAACGTTTCTTTATGCTCTATAATATACAAAATAGCCCTTCTTTTTTTCTAATACGGAGCATGTTAAAATAATAACTTTTTTGTTTTCGAACTGACTACTATGATCGACGAATATTGAGCTAGCAAGGTGTTAACAGCTTCACCGGACTACTAAGGCGAGACTACTGTGACTGACGAATATTGACCTAGCAAGGTCTTAACAACTTCACCGGACTACTAAGGCGAGCGCTTAAGGCACTCAACCGATTTCATTTTGATAACTAGCACAAGGGTGACCTATCTGAACTAACCTAAGCTAAGCTACCTACATATTCATACGTAAATTAATAACCTATTTTATAGTTAACTTGACTACTGCTAAGTAATAGAAAAATAACCTATTTTATAATTAACTTGACTACCGCTAAGTAATAGAGATTGTCCGTGAAAAAAAAAATTACAAACACAAAAGTAAACAAGCGCGTACAAATTCGTGAAAGCAACTAAATATAAACAGACTATTCTCTTCTATCAAAGTTATTTATTTAGGTAATACGCAAAATGCGTGCGCACGTGCTGCCACCGCCCTCCAACTTATAACAGCCCTTATCTGAAACTGACGTGAACAATAATATTACAATAAATTGAACTTTATGCTTCATTGCTTTACGACGTTAACGACAGTGTGTATAATTTTGTTGAAACCATATAACTAGACTCTTTCGGGACAAAATTAAATGTCATTGTTAGGAGCCCTCATTAATTCAATCCAGAGCTCGCGAACTGCAATCAATGTGAGTGCTTATAAACTTCAATATCGTTAGGTCGTTTTGTTAATATAACAATAACATTGCAAAGAAGAAGCAAATATTTTTTTATAGTTTCAACTAGTTGTCTTAATATTAACGTACTTTTAAACAAATTTATGTTTTTGAAGTTAATACATGTAACTACGTGTGCTCGACAATAGCGCTACCTATCGGATTCAATAATAGCGAAGAATGGCCCAAGTGACCCCATAAGAAGAAAAAAATGTGGAGGCAGCCACAAGGACTGCCGATAGAAGTGATACCAAATAAATAACTTCTTAAATCGCTCAATGCGGCTAAAGAAGTTTCCACTTCAAGAAGTCATCAAAATCGGTAAATCTGTTCACGAGAAAAATTACGATCATGAATAAAACAACAGCATGAAACAAAAACGTAATAAGAAAAAGAAAAATACTGTGACAAATACGATAACAGTTAAAAATAAAACAAATTTTAACGAAGATGATAAAACTTGTTATAAAATTAAAGTCCATTATAGTAGACGATGATCGATGTTTACAATAAAAAGTCGCAAATGACCCACACGTAACTCAACTGTATATAAACATAAAGACGCGTTCACACAAATGTCTAAAATTAGCTTGTCCTTATCAATCCAATTATTATTATTACCTTTATGAATGTATTTTCGCTTTATTAAGTTTATTAGGGGTGTGCGAATATAGTTTGAATAGAATCGAATTTTACTATTCGATTCGTAATACGAATCGAATAATACGAATTTTTGGAATTATTCGGGAACTTTCGAATAATTCGTAAGTTCAATTATTCGCACACCCCTAAAGTTTATTGACTTTCTTGACGACTCGTGCATAGTACATAGGTCGCGGTTTTTTAACCTGGCGTATTATTTGTACGAGTACTCGTCTAGAGTACCCAGCTTCTACTACAGAGAAAAAAAACTTTTCCCAAATCTTTTTCTTGTTAACATTAAAACTCCTCAGTACTTATTAAACCAAAAAAATAATGAAGAAAATTGGTTGAGAAACAGAGGAGAGAGATGTTCTTAGTTGTTTCTCCACTACTTATTTATCTATACTACTATTATATACTATAAATATAAATATTATAAAGAGGTAAAGTTTGTGAGTTTGTGACGTTGTGATGTTTCGACGTTGTAGGGGGTAAGCTCAGAAACTACTGGTCCGATTTGAATAATTCTTTCAGTGTTATATAGCTCATTCATCGAGAATGGTTTATAGGCTATACATCATCACGCTAAGACCAATAGGAGCGGAGCACAGATGAAAAATATTTCAAAATCGGGATGTTTTTTCCTATTGAGAACGCGAACGAAGTCGCGGGCAGAGGCTAGTATATAAATAAACAAAATCTACCGTCTATAGTCATTATAAAGTATTTACGTTAAGCTGTTTAATTTGGGGGCATAATATAGTTTTTTTTTTTTTGTTGTAGAATTAGCGGTTACGGTGGACGTTGGCCCACCCTGATAATAAAACAAAAATCTAGACAAATTATATATTTAAACGTTCCTTGTGACCTCTAAGCTTCTGGTGAAAACTGCAAGACAAACCTTTCAGTAGTTTTTTACTTTATCGCGAAGAGACAGACAGACGCGGCAGAACTAGCAGAGGACTTTGTTATATACTATGTCATGATGGTAATAATTAAATCGGTGTGATTATCGTGCATGGCGTTTTGGTCGCGAGAATCTACCAGATGGCACGGACGGGATGGTATCGATCGGTGGTGCGACTCGCGAGCTCAGAGCTCACGGCCGACCGACCCTATTATTGTTTAATCGCAATCTCGGCGATTAACATAGCTATTGTGCACAGCGCACTACACTACACATGTTATCGTTTACTGAATGGGTGACGTCACCGACGATAAAATATAAATAAACCGTATCATTAGATTTATTTATAAAAACTGATATCTAACTGTACATTACAGAATTAGAAAAAGCAACAGTTCAGTTTTATAGTATACTAGCTGTGCTCGCGACTCCGTCCGCGTGGAACCCAATGCAAATAAACAGGGATTATTGAAATCTGAATGTTAATAAAATCATCTTAATGTTAGTGTTATCTACTTTCCTCTCGTACTTAAGTCGCGTCGACATTAAATTTACAATAACTTTTGATAGAGTGAACCGATTTTAATGAAACCAAGACTATACTTTTCACTCGAGGATATGCTTAAAATGGTTTTCTTATAATATGACTTGGTTCCTACTCATAACAAGTTCATACCATCCAAATCTATTACAATTCACTTTCTATGTCACTGACACTATTTTCAAGCTTCCTCTAATAGACTCAAACTCTATTCATTTTATTCATAACATATATCCATGATAGCATTAGCATTTATTTTTATCCATGATAGCATATGCAATCTCTTCTTTCTGCAATCTGCAATTTTCCTTACCCAAGACTTAAATCCACACATTTCCTATTGTGCGGATTTGTGAATTATATGTGATTGTTATCATCATTAGAGTTTTATCAATTGTATGAAGTCTAATGAGAAAGTTATAATTTAACAAGGCGATAGTTATCGACTTAAAACACGAATGGTACAATCGTTGAACCGGCCGCGCCATTCCCACGAGCCACCATCGAATACAGTATAATAACATTAAATATAAATTAGGTTTACTGAAACATGAACCTTCAATATATAAATATAAAATTCCTGTGTATACGAGAAAATATTTTTTTTAAATATCACACTTTGTGAAAATTATTTAAAATAACATGTGAGTGTTATAATATATGTAATACAAACGTTCCCAACATTATAACTATAACCTAAAGATGGCCATAAAGTGGTCATAAAAAATCCATCCTAAAATAGTTAATAGTTAAATGAAATCACAAATATAACATATAAAATAATAAAATAATAATAAATAAAAATAAACACTTAATAGTTGCTCAAAGATCCATTTTTGACAAACACAGATAAGAAAAAACGAAAGCAAAAAGAGGTGTGGATCAAGTGTCTGCAGTATAGGGAAAAAAACAGCATAACTAAATTTGATTTGGGTTTCCAAAAATATGTAAAGTAAAATTTTAATAAAACATGGTAGTTTTGTATAAAATTGAAAGACATTTATCTGCTTTGTAAAATGTTTCGCACTTTTGGAGACGTAAATATACCTAATTATAATTGAACACTATTATTATATTATATGAATTAAAATCATTTACGGAATGTAAACAAGCGCATAATTTCAGAACGGCTACAACTATTTTGCTAATTCTTTTTTGTTGTGCTTTTAATCGTGAGGACAAGGGTTGTATGAAAGAAAATGTGAATAATCATGCCAAAAACTGACAATTTTTGGTAAAAGAATTAAGATAAAAAGGTTACTGAGTGAAACTGATTACAGTACAGAGATATTCAAAAATAAAAACAAAATTGACAGATTGACAGGACATCTATTTAACAAATGTTATGTTAGTAGACTCATACGAAGCCGGGGAGGGTAATTCATAAGATATATCGTAGTTTTTGTTCTTTCATCGGGTTTAGTCTTCGAACTAGCTGCACCAACTATAACGAGACTAGGCTATATTAACTTTTCTATAAGAGTTAAACAGAAATTATAAAATTTGATAGAAGTAAATTATTACTGTTATGCGGAAAAAGTCGGTACAATAAAATTACAATTTAAAAACGGCACACTGTTAGTCGACATGGTATTTTTCATGAAATAAAAACTTAACGAGGTTAAATAAAAAAAGATAAGCAGGATAAAACATAATAATTGATAATGATTATTATACGAACTACTGAATAAAGTGTACGTTAACGTTGTGGAATGGGTTGCCCAGCACCGTTTTTACTCAGGGCTATGATATGGGGCTCTTTAAGAACGGACTGAAACACGCTCTTCAAGGTCGGCAACACAACAGTGCTGCCCTTGGTGTTATAGTTGTCCATAGGCGACGGTAACCATTTACCATCAGATGGACTGTCTGCCTGTTTGCTGCCTTTTGGCATAAAAAAAGTGATTTTTGAGAATACAATAAATATTACGTCTATTTTACATATTGGTTTAAGAATTTAAGCATTCTTATATAAAGTACTAAAATTGAAGGGGATTTTATTAAAACCACGGTATTAAAACAAGGGAAAATTGTCCGGAACATAAGTCAGGAAATTGGAGTATTCCCTGAGGAACGGTTTAAAGTGGTGGCACGGAAACCGTTCACCGTGTACGGCGGGAGGCAGGTGAAGCTCAAAGCAATATTGTTTTTAGGCGTTTAGAGAATATAAATTGTTTTGAACTCGATTATAAAACCCTCTTTCTTGCAGATTCCATAACCCGATTGTGCACGTAACACTTTTTAAAGACAATATCGTAAATAATACTGTACCATATACAATCTCTGGTATACACTTTAAACTTTTACGTTTATTAATAGGTATTTACAAATAAGCCTCCCTAATAATAAAATATATACAGATATCTTAGAATGCTGCGTACAAACAACACAGCAAAATATATCGAAAAGGCGAAACTTCTAAAACAACAAATATCAATTGTGGATTGGGCGCCTTTTAACGTGAAGAGTAAATATCTACGGATTTTTTTTGGAAAATCACTTGAGGAACTTAGAAAGAATATGAGAATGTTATATAATATGTTGAAACTGACGATCTCAAAATTAGTGTCATGAAAGTTTGTATGATCCAAGTAACAAAGTATCAAATGGGGACTACCAAAGAAGAACGAAATAAAAAGTTATATAATAAAATTGAACCTAATCGAGGCGGGCTGGAGTCAGAGTTTATAAATAGATCCTTTACCGTCTTGAAAAGTAAATAATCTAAAGTTCGTATAACAACTTCGAGTTAATCCTCGCAAAGTCTCTATAGCATGTGACGGCGATGCGACCTCAGCGCAACAACTAATTGCGACTCTGCCGGCCTGATAATCCGTTCACAGCGGGCGGCATCCAAATTAAAAACCCCCGACAAAACTGTCCGGCCCTGGGACCGGATTACCGACGCGGAGGACTCGACCCCACCGAAAAACGAGGGGCGAAATTCGAAAAGTTCGACGCGAAAATCGAAATCCCAAGATGAAATAGTAATTTATCAAAGGATTTTAAAGGTCTCCCGAGTAGTGAAAGTGAAGGATGCCCTTTATCGTGTAATGCAGTTACAAACAAAATTGGCAACACCTAGAATTTCAAATATAATCGTCAAGACGGAAACGAACGGTATACCTATCGATAAATGATTCTAAATCTTGCTGAAATTGCCTTTTAAACGCTTCAGTGGGTATGTTCTCTTTCCTTTATAAAACTTGGTGACTTCATAAAGAACAATTTTGAACGTCTACACCGAGTTACTGATTTATACCGTACCGTGTACCCTCAAATTGGATTCACACATTATAACGGCCCACCTCATTACAAAGTCAGATTATTTATAAGCACATAACATTATAATGTATGCACGATACGATACACGGCTAAACGAATACGCCGTCATATTAATATTCAAATGGCCTTTAGGCGAGCCGTCCATGAGATTCAACGGCATTAGTCCCATTAACATTGGTGCGGTGGCGTCGGAGTTGTCGGCGGCCTTTGCTCGTGTACGTAGGCAATTGAACGGTAGCGCAGGACACAGGTTGCCCTCTGCGTTACAATAATAAATTTACCACATCGTACAAAATATAAACATAACTCACAGCTGCCGGTTCAACATTAAATTTATACTACGCTAAACGCTATAAAACCACATCTGTTCCTTCCATTTCATTTATAAATTAGAAATAGATTAATGTGCAACTCTTCTTATTTTTCAACAGCTCGATAGGGCGTGTAGCCATTTCCTTCATAGTATCGAACAGCTGTTGTAAAGGTTACGCCTTTATCCTTGCACCTGCGGTCCCCTCCCCGCAGGAACGCTTCAACTCCATCTGCTTTAATTACAATCCTATTAACGCAATCGTCTCGTCGCCTTCCATCGACCAATTGACATTTAGGGGTAACGTTTATAAATATTTGACTGTCCTCGCCGTCCCCGCCGCTTCCCGTTCATTGTTTAGCTTGTTTTTATTATTCATACAGATCGCCAGGAATAAGCTCGAATGATTTTTAAACTGAACCGATGAAGCTTTCAGATAACAATATTCGTCAAATACAACAGCGAACCTGATCTTTCAATGTTTGCGATTGGTGGAAAGATTCTGCCGCTTCGCACACGTGCGAGGGTCCAAATACACAAAGGGCGGGTATTTATTTTTTCTTATTATAAAAAAATCCACCGACAATTACGAGATTAGGGATGAAAGGTTGGGGCTGAGTTTTTTCTTTCAATCGGTTACCGTTAGCCTTTTCCTCTGTAGAACGAGATTTCATCGACATTTTAATTATAAGATCTCAAAGTCTGGAGGCGATCCATCCTCGAAATATAGAAGTGCTTTGAACAAAGTATTCAAGTTACAAGTGCGTTCAATATCAATGGTTTGTTAATTGCCTCTTAAAACTGCTCGGGCCACGCCGAGGGATCGAATCAAACTTTCTACAAGTTTTATCCAGAAATGTTAGTGCTCTTATTACATTGATTATAAAGTAAATCAATAATATTCTTGACCGTATTAATGTGTGTTTCTGTCAGATATTCGTATTTTTTATTAATTTTAAGTTTATAAACCAAGAAATGTTTATGAATCCAGTACTGTAAATATATAAATATTTTTTTCTATTTAGACACATGTAACGTGAATTATTAATTTTTACATTCATTGTTAATGTATTATCTAACTAATAGATTAAAATCATTACGACTCTCGTTATTTATATGTGTATTAATATATCTGATGTGTAACTTTTTACAAAATTTTTGGAAGACACTGATCAGTTTCTTGTCATAAAATTATCATCGATCTGTCTGTATGTTTGAATTGAAGTCAAGAAAGGTTTAACCGATTTTTAACAAATTGTATAAATATAAATATATATTATAAATTCCTCAACTGATATGATATAACAGCTGTCAATAACATGTTTAGAAATCTTTAAAAAAATGCAATATATATAATTAAAGGTGTAATTTTTAAAAAAATCTTTACATGGTAGCTGTAGGCCCTTCTAATATTGGTTGCCCATAAATATTAACAATAAGACTTTTAGAGATCATTACATAGATATTCACCAACATCACAAACAACAGATTTTATATTTACAGATGATGGATTTATGATGATGATGATAAGAGTAGATGATTTTCCTTTCAAAAATTTATAACCTGTAATAAATATCGTGAGCAATTCCAATAATTAAAAAATACTAGTGGGCGCCCAGTGGTCGACATTCGACCATAGTTATCTGATATTTTAAAGTTTGAACTTTATTAGAGTTCTTTTTCAAAGGGTATAACCTCTATAATCAAAGGTTTTCATTATGGCTACTCAGTTATTTGTCATTATATTTAATTATATAAACATAAAAAAAAAACTATGTGTAAATGAAAATTGAAATTAATTATAAATTTGAAACAAAAATCACGCGGTAAAGCTCTCAAATTTTAAGCAAACATAACTTTACGAAAATAAAGAAATTTATCGCAACCCATGACACAATTTTCATTTAATTTTACACGACACCATGGTAGTTCCGGGTGATATTGAATTAAATGTAGTCTGTTCATTATGAGAAATAGTGATATGCCCAGTATCATCGTTTGGAAAAGTAATGGATCCACAATACAATAAAATGGTGATTCCAATACAAAGATGTTTTTAATACTATCATTAGCTTTTGAAAATAAATTCTTTTTTGTTGCTACATGAGGTTGAATTGCAACATTGTAACCGCGGAGGTTAAGTCATGGATTACTTTTATGAACAAAATTGTTATTTTGATTATACAAAGTATTATTTGGATCATTTTTTTATTAAATCATCATTTGAAGTGAGTTCACCATAAAAAATAACAAACATTACAATAATAGTTATATTATATAATATCATTGTTAAATGTAGGATGAAAAATGGTAATTGGAACGTAAGAGTTAAAAAATAGCTCAATTGAACTTCCTAACCTAACATCTTTTGAACTTCGTAATTATTGACGGCTGTCAAAATGTCTTTATTTAATATATATAATATATAAAATTCAAGCAGTAGTATGAGTAGTGCATATTTTAATAAATTTAATGTACTTCTAATGCATTTTATACAAAATAAATAGCTTTCTGCACTTCTCCGCCATATAAACTTTAACGATGCCAAATTTCAAGTTCATCCGTTCACGGCAAATACGTTAAAAAGGTGTACAATTTTTTTGCTTCACGTATTAATATATAGATAACAAAAATAAAATTATGTAAAACGATTACATGATTTGCGAACGCACTCAATATTTCCATATAAATACAAATTGTATTACTTATCCTGAATAGTCAAACAAGACCCAAGAGGGAGTTCGCGAAATAACATAATGGCCGACCTGTACATAAGTAGAGATAATTTGGCCGCGTCCGCGTCCGCCCGGCCTGAGGCGTGCACGCACGCGACGTTCGCGCGTCAGCCGGGAGCCGACTCATCATCGACGGCCTCTGCCGACAACCTAAAATTACCCTTAACACCCACTGGTACGGTCTTCGGTAAAGTGGAAACCGATTTCTCAGACCATAATCACTGAAGAATTATCCGTACTCGCTTATTGTAGTACCGTTATGCACACAGCTTCCGACTTTACCATTGTCGATAAGTTGAAACATGTGAACTGATAATTATGTGGGAGTGACTAAGAAATCTAGACAAGACGACTGGCATGGTAAATTTAACAGAATAATGGCACACCAGCTGTCGAGGGTTCGGGAGTCGTGTCGCTTGAGCCTTGTTCACAAAGAGGACAGCGATCGATCGGCTGCCGCGCCGTTCGTGACTATTGTTCATTCAGCGAATGCACCGCACTGTACATCTGTTTCGTTCCTTTTTCACTCGGGCTGCATAATGAAACCGGGCCATTGTGAGGAGAATATCCACAAAAGAGCACGCACTTTGGCGCTGGGCCTGTGTATTCTATAAGAAAAATAACAGACGCCTCGAGCGTAAAAGGTGGGCGTCGACGATGTCGGAAATGAGAAAGCCGACGCAACTGTTATGACATACGCGGTTCGTTAAGTGTTATTGAAAATAAACAACAACCGTTCGCGCTATAACGAACAAACTCCTGTGTCGAATACAATTTTTATCGGGAAAACCAATTTTGAAACGTCATTCTTCACGGATGTCAAAAATGATGCTCTATTGTTTCAACTCTATTTATTCGCAAAAGCAATTCTTGGTTAAGAGTTCTTCAGTTCTTCTTAAGAGTTTTCATTATCGATCTGATGACAAATACATCTTATAATAAAATTAATATTAATGAATGTACTGTGAGTTTATCATTCATGTTTTTAAACCAGTAAGTCTCGTATATCTGCGTGGACAGGTCAATTACGATAAAGATCGAAGATTACGAACTTTATAATAACCAGAAAAAATACTGAATGATGATGCATCAAGTCTCAAGTAAAATCTATTGAACACAAACGAACATTGACGGATAAGATCGCTAACAGTATAAATCCTGATAAATACTAATAGCATTTCTTACAAAGGTCACCAACTTGTAACGCTGAGCTTCTGAAACCACTCATCGCATGCAAGATGATTCAATTGAAAGCTTTATCTAGTTTTATATTTATAGCGAATTAATAGACACAGTTAATCCATAGCAGGAAAAATTATGAAGTCGCCTGCAATATACATACACACGTCATATGCATTTGCGTTTTACACCGCGAAGTTACGCTATTTGACGTGATTTCGTTCTCATATAATTAAAACAATACAAGATCAACACGTTTTATACGAACAATGTGACCAAAGGGCACACAGTATTCTAAAGTTTCCATACTATAGTGGCAAGGTATTTTGTGTAACGAAATCATATCGTACATGATTTCTATTTTATATAACAAGAACTAAACTGCAATAATCATAGAAAATTAGTGTTGATAAATAAAACTGTCGTGGTTATATGTAGCTTGTTAAGTTTATAAGAGCTAGAAACCAAGTAAATATTAACCATTGCGAATGGTAATTTAGCATCGGAAAATATTTAAGCTGAAATTCTATAGTCAATCATTAATTACCTGCAATGGCTTTATAATCTACCGTCAACTTAACTAAATGATACTGTTATTTACTATATTGCTTCTTCGAACTATTGGTAATACAAATAACAAATTACTTCGGCGAATTTGCAAAATTAACTAAAGGATGCTTTGTTGCAAATCATTATCTCAAACCAAAATATCGATGTATCCACAATTTTCAGTTGTTTAACGGCAAATGTCGATATGTCGTAGGAAGGTGATATAAATAGAAATTTGAATAAATTCCTAATATAAGCTAGAGGATCACGAAAAATGTTAAAAAACAAAAACACTGTGGGCTGATATCTCAAACGTCAAAATTCAAAATCTAATTCTTTGTTCATTTTTGAATAAATATTTGTTTTTCAATGACTATTATAGTTTCATCTACTTTACGCCTAATAATGCATGATCACCTAAATAAATACTTTTAAAACCTGAATAACATTATTTTATTTATCCATTAAATCTGTTAGAAGGTTTGGTTAACTTACTTTCCATAAACAGGTTAAAGATGCTTTATAACATTTTAATTTAATTCTCGCTTAAGGAGTTCATCAAACCTCCAATTTATCATCTACTTGCAATAAATGTATAACATATATTCCTAATTCGACCTTAGTGTCTGTCATATAAATAAAACCAACACAAAACTCGCTTTTAACACTTCAATAGCAACCGAACATATAGAACAAAATATTGGGCCACTTTCTAAAACACGCTTGACCACCTGCCATGTTCAAGTCGGAAATGTGTCGCATCGGTATTATGCAAAAGTTGTAGTTGATAAACATTTATTTTAATGTTTAATGACATTAAATAATTAACGGGCAACTAAAATACACATATTCAAAGTGTGTTTGACATTCGACACAATTGTTTGCAGTCGTTTTGGCCGAGTTACACACATTTATTACATTGTAATAATCACATTCTTGGCGGTTGCGGTGCGGTGTGGTGTGGTGTGGGCACGGCAGCTGGCAGATGTCTAGATCGGTTATTATTGATACAAATGCTGTACAATTTCATGTAAACACACACCGCAGGAGCACCGCTTATTGGCCGGATTTCGTTTTTCTTTCACTTATACGTGGGCTTTTTATTTCGCGGAATCTTTTTTTTTTACTGCAATTACTTCCCGATTTCTTGGGTATAATTTGCGATGCCATTTTTTATTATGGGTGCTGCTTAAATTTAACAAAAAGCGAAAGTTTATCTGTCGCAAAATGATGACACAGCGCTGTTTTCTTTTCATTTGTTGCTAACTTTTTGAGGTTTTGAGGTCGTTTTTTTGTATTTCATTGTTAATGATGTAATTGATCTGAATGAACTTTGTTATGCACTTAGCGATAAGCCTGTCACAGTGACTCTTTTTTGATGTGTCTCATTTCTGGATAATACACTTGTAGTATGGCATGACAATGGGGAGTACCTATCTATTGTAGATTTATCGACGTTTCCCGTTATTTTGAACTTCCTATCAAATATAGTATGTTATTTTGTGGCGTAAGACAATAAAAATAAATACAAATTGCGCTTTAGTGTGCAGAGGGAGTCACTTTCAATACACTTGATCACGTACAAACTTTTTTGAAGTTACTAACACCGTAATATTTAACATTACTGGGCGCTAGATATTAGGAAAATCGTAACATGTATACTTATAACAATTGGATATCATTATTAAAAATTTTTTTCAGACGTATAAACAGAAAAATCTATAGTGCTTTAAAAATAACACTTGAAAGCTCATCAAAATGTTCCATTTAACCCCGTATAACCGTGAACCGAACTTTTGCGTAACTTTTGGTTAACTGAAATTTATAAAGCAAGCCTTGGTTGATCGTAAAAAGCGCATAATAAATACACGGGTATACTGCGCGTCTCAAATTGTACTCCCCGAGGCGGGACGGCTGCTGCACCGGCGATTAAGTACACTTAATTCAGTTTAAATATTCGCCGGCGGGGAGTTTCAGGCCCTCCGATCCTCGCTACTCTCCCTGCATAATGTAATAATAGTTACAGAACCGAACACAGGTCCGCAAATGTTAACACAACTGTTCAAACAGAATCAGATGTCACAGAACGATACACGCTGCCAATATTCCATTTGTTAACTTTTTATTATTGTTTGAATTTACATATGCTTCAGCCGAACTAATTTTCAAGTGCGTTTAATAAACTGTCATTCGGGTTATACTACGGACATGTAGCGACGCGACGCTACAACTTCAGAGTTAAAATGTAAACAAAACGGAATATCGCCAACGTTCCCGCCTCTCGCATCACCTGTATCTATAATTAAGTTTGAGATTTTTATTACATCACCTTATTATTAAGGGAATCTCTTTCATAAGATTCATGTTAGGTCAATAATACAATATAGAAAAAAACGATAACATGACATGTTTTTGAAGAACTCGTGTGTGTCGAGCATTCAAACAACTACATAAAGAGTGATACACACAACCGGCAGCCACAAAACTAAAACTGCTTAGTTATCGTTTAGACAAGGTACTTAATCCGATTTGTATGGCACATAAATTTATAGAGAGCAAAAAATATTTACGTCCTATCATGAATAAGCCTGGGAACATCGGGTTTTTGCTTAAAAAAATGTTACAATTATCCACGCGTGGCTTGGTTTAACTCCGAATTGCTAAATTTCTTTTGTAACACTTTTTGTAGTATGCGATTGCTTAGGACTCAGTAGTTATGAAATAAAATTTGTGGCAGCAATTTCAAAATATATATTAATAATTTAATAGAAAAATAACTATTTAAATCTCATTTTAGCACAACTTACTGCAATTGTAATAAGGAAATTTTAGTAAACAATACACCGACTCCAAAAAGACGCACCAGAACAACTCTGACCATAGATAGTCCGGTAGGCACTTAGTCTTTATCATAATTTTTTACAATCATCAGAATAAATATCTAAGATTTTGAGGGGTTCCCTGGTGTATCTATACCTTCGGAATCCATCCTGGATTCAAATTCTAAGACAAAATGCTTCCCGAAAGTAAAGCTGTTACCTCTAAAAATTTATATTGCATGCATTTCGTGGCTAAAGCTATTTGAAATAGAACTGGGCATTACTCTACATGATTACTTAATCTGTGTATGTCAAAACTAGGTACGCTACTAGAATGACTGATACGTTTAGCTGACTAAGCTACGGGGCGATGATTTTAGTCTATGCGGAAAAGGAAAACTTTACTTATGAAGGGAATTGTCTCTGTTTTAGGGATGAAAATTTTTAGATATTGATATTATTGTGAACAAACAATTTTGTGACTCTGGCAATTTTGTACTATATACATTCTAGCACTTATCTGATGTTAAGGTGTAGGTATCTTAAGACTATTAACTAAGCCATCCTCGCTTCAAACCCTTTCTCTTTAATTTCGTTAATTAAACATTTATAAGGAGCCTTCACTGTTGCTAGTGTGGGTTTTTGATAATTTTATTCCTTTATTATGAGATTTTTTAATCCGGTTCTGAACCCACGCAAGAATGGTTGTTCAAAAGTTGAAATGTCGTCATCCAACCAAACAGAGCAAGCGATGTGCCCTTCTCTAACCTACATTTCCTATAAATATAATTTTTTTCTCCATTCCTTTAGATTATATTATACCTGTAATCAAAGTTTCTCATTGACCTTTTCTAATATTTTTTTTTTACAGTTTTGACAAATTTGACAGTGAAAATCTTAATGAATCCATAATCTTGTCAGACCACATTGACACTTCGTCGAAAGTAATCGACAATGAAATAACGATGAACTTAGTTCTTTCTGTGAGTGGTAAAGTCAGGAGATAATCAGAAAATTAATTTCTGTAAAGTATATACTGTCGCCAAAGGACGTACAAACTAACAACATCAAATTCAAAATTTTACTTAAATTGAATTATTACAATAACATAATTTTTAACATTTAGCATAAATTTAAGTATATAACATAAATTTAAGTATGTTTTTTTTTAGTTATTCTATACCAATATTACATAGCGCTTTAAATTTTTGCATAGTACGAGCATTATCACTATATTATATATATATATCCACAGACTAAAAGTAGGCGCGCCGACCTATAATTTTGAGAAAAAGTTTTATGTATGAAAACAATTTGTTTTATTTAAATTGTTTATTTATATGAAAAAAATAGGTTTAAAGTGATTTCAAATATAAATAATGTGAAGATATAATAAAAGCTACATATTTGTAGATCCCTTTAACCTTTAAGCTACGTTAAAAGACTACAACGTTCTTTTATATCTATTTCGGCACTTAGTATTTATCAAAAATAATTTTTATTTTGAAACTGTCTTAACATTTAAACGATAAAATAACTGTGAACTATAAAACTTATAATGCATAAAATAATTCTCGCGCAACGCTTGTGAGAAACAAATAAAATTATATATTTTTTATAAATATAAATTTCATCACAAAAACACTGATCGACTACTTTGATTTTTAATATGCTGCCAACACGCCAACCGTTGAACAGACGGCAAATATCTAGAGACAGCGAACACGATATTACATCCATAATCTTCCCACGATATGTTCTGGATTCGTTTTTGTTATAAAACGCTACGCGAGTTAACTTTGCAATCGCGTGACCGACGTGATACTATGCAAGGGTTGTTACATATTATCACCAGCCAATCTAATCAGTAGGTGTTAACTAATAAGGGTTTCATAGAATTTCGTTTCAATTCATTAGCGCGAAATATCAACTGATTGCATGATAACAAACAAATCGATGAGTGGTGCAAGTCACGAACTAAGCAACAAATTTGATTAATTATCAGATAATCTGTACAAAAGAACTCTGTGACTTTTGTCTCTGATAGGTAGTCCGTCCTGTAAATATATATATTACATAAATATATAATTTTTGGGTTAAATGTGACTATATCTACATTTCCACTACACTAGGTTGTTCAATATAATCCCATCCTAGCTAAGAATATACATACGTAGTAATAAGACAAAAAGTTTGTTTTATTTCTGATGCCGTCTCGACAAATATTTAACCAATAAAAGCGACATTATTTTATAATACAGACTACTAGCTTTTTACATTTAATGAATACCAAATGTATTGAAATGACATTTTATTTTCTGCAATTATCTCAAAGATTGACATAATTTTAAATAAACAATCAAACAGAAAAGTAAAAGAAGCATATGTTGCTCTATTACAGACACTTATTGTCGAAATAATATTAAGTACTTATTTATAATTTAATCATATTGAAACTTTTTATAAATACATATACACCCGTCATGTTCTCTTAAGGCTAAGATTGCCAAATTTTTGTAGTTACCGGCGGCCCTCATCAAAATATAGGCAGAACGACTCCGAGCAACATTAACAAAAATGAAAACAACTCTTTCATTAGACTACACAGTCTGAGGTTCATACTAAAATACATTTTATCGTCTATACCCAGAGTGTTAATGAAAATGATTTTCAAGAAAAAAACAGAACCGTTTTGCGAAGTCCTCTGCTCAGTACTCACAAGTCGTTAGAGTACGACGTGCCGCGGTGTACCCTTTGGAAACCACTGGACTGAAGGTCACTGGAATTTATTTGGCAGAACGCTAGTTCAGGGCAGGTATCAAATGATAGAACAGGTCTGACCAAACTTTCGATTGTTCATGTAATTCTTCAAAAAGACTCTTTCATCCTTCATTAATATGCAACATTAAAAAAATATATACAAACACTTACGATTTTATAAAACAGTTAAACAGTTATTCTACTATATTTACACCTGAACGAATTGATAAATCCGAGTGCAAGTTAAGCTTTGTGAGATACCGTTTTATAGATACCATAAAAATGCATTAGCTATGTAAAACATGATACCTATAACCTCTATAAAATTTAAGTGTATGTCTTCATTACACATTAAATAACTTAAAAACTAAATATTCTTATCTTTATGTTGTATTTTATTATAGCTACATTAAAATAAAACAATTTAGAATAACTGTAGTATCAAACAAATATCAATAAGAAAAAACAAATATAATAAACATTTTCTCTTGACAGATTGAAACTGAACATCTTGGCAACGGTCCAAACACGTCCCTTCTAGTCCGACCATAACAAGATTGTTTTAATTAATATAAAATGTTGTTACTTCTTGTTTGGACACGTTGTTCTTAAATATTTAACAAAAGACTTTTTTTGCTGTTTTCCCCCAATGCATAAACATACGTATGCATTAGGCTACCCATACGTCAGGATTTTTCCTGACATGAGCGGCATTTTATAATCGTGTCGAGTTAAGTACAAGATTTTGAAGCGACGTCACGAACACGTTTCCTTTCATGACTACATATTGTGCCGATCCGAGAATAAAAGATGTGTTATAATTTAGAATTTAATTCACAATAAGTACATAATAAAAACATAAGAGATGGTAACCCTAACTGCAAACGTGTCCATCTTCTTAATAGACCATTGGATTCAATTGTAGACAGGTAAAAACACTTTATTGCACGTAATATGATTTTTATACTAAGGCGAGTTGAATACAAACGCTGGTAACTTATAAACTCGTGGAGGTCCGACTTTAGGGTTTCGCATTGTCTTTTTGACTACATAAAAAACGGCAATCAGTTGCCTTCCCACGCAAACGCATATTAAGAACATATTATTTCTTGACGAGTATGACAAGTCTGGAAATACGTTGCAAAAATTTCAAATGTAAGTATTAACAAATTGAATAGCCGAGAAATTCATTATCTTATATTTGTTTTTACTATACTTGAGAGTAAGAATACGAATCTGGATATACATTTTTAAGTCTATAATCTTCAATCTACTAGTTAGTGGCCGTGTCTCCGTTCTCGTGATAATAATTTATTTATTTCATATGGATTATGTGTCTTATTTTAATTAATTATAGGCTGTCTTTGATTTGTCACTACTTAATGGTTCTCAAAAACAATTAAATCTTCGAGATTTGCCGGGCCACATAACAGATAATTCAAATTTATGTATATATATATATATATATAATGTATAATAATTATACGGAACTATATTATCGTGTAGTATTTAATACATATGAACACTTATATCATCAGTTTCAGGATCGAGTTCGTAAGACTGTGCAACGGAATCGGTCCACTGGCCACCTACGTAGGCAAGCAACTCCACGGGCGAATGTAGTTGCGGCGAGACGTCTCAAGTGTCCGCGCTACCTGTATCCCACTTCAATATCGATGCATAATTAACGTTTAGCTTATTCGAGGGGACATAGGAACGTAAACTAAGTTGTTCCTCGCGATGTCCTCTTACTTTGTAAATCCTAACCAGAAATATGCGTGGAATAGAATGAAAAAACTATTTGATTGCAAAGTAAAACTCTTGGAGACGAGTTATATTCTTACAATGTTTAGTGAAACATGATAGTTATCCATGTCCTTACTCTTTCAACAGAATCTCAATTTATAGTATATGATGATGTATCGAAAATTTAAAAACTACCGTAATCACCACATATTATGAAACAAAGTCGTCATCATTTTTCTTTTACACATTATATTAACAGTTTCAAAGTTGTTTTAAGCTTGACAAGATAAGTGTCTAGTGTGTTTAGTAACCGAGGCCAAAATATCCTAAATATTCTTGGCAATTAAATATAACAAAAATAAAGATTTCGTTGGAGTCTTTTGTAAAATAATAACGTAAACAATATCATTGTTAATATTTACTGACGACTAAATTACGAACGTATTTTATCATAGTAAAGGATCACTATTGCGCTATTAAAATTGTAGTCCGGCGAAACTATAAAGGTTTTGCCAGGCTAACAGTGTAATCTGTTCAAAAAAAAGCTATTAAGATTGTTTCATACGATATATGTATGTTAAGGTAAGGTATACTTCTCATTGCCCTGCACATGCTCCTCGGATGGTGGCAAAAAGTAACAATTTTTGGCCGCTGTACCGACATACATAAATTGAATATCGTAGCGACAAATAAAGCAATTAATCGACCATATTAAAAGATGGATAGTCTATTTAGCCATATGATTAAATAAAAACAAGTCAGACAACTAAATTGGTCCAAATTTTAATTTATACAGATATTTACGTTGTATGTAAAGTGTTATATGAATAGATAGAAAATAATTAGAATTAGAGAAAAATTGACAAGACATTTGAGATTTATAAATACATTAAAAAATTTCATCAACCGATCACATTCTATCCATCAGAGTAGAATTGACTGCGTTGTCCTAAGCGAGAGAGGCGAAGCATACCGATGTAGAGTGATAGCGTCAGAACAAGTTTCAGGAATGCGGTATCAGTTTCATTTAATACAGTAACAATAAGGAGTTGTGCTATTAGAGCTAGAATCATAGAAATACTTCATCATGTTATCATTCCATTAATCATAGCAAGTATCAGGTATTTTTCTCTTTTTATAATTGAATTTCTATTGTGATATATGATTATTAAATCTTACACAGGACAAGAATTAAATTACTATCACCAACAGTAACTAACATGCTTTAGTTTCTATGCTTAAAATGTACATAAAGTACCACATACAAATCACTATAAAACTAGTTTATTCTATAAATCCGTATATTATCATAAAGTCGACTTATGGTGAAGCCCATAGAATCTATTAGACAACCAAATATTTCTTTCTTTGTATCATTAATTTTACCATTACCTACCCACATTGGAGTGCTTTTGATAGAAGACTAACGATAAAAGGCACGTCGTCTCAGTTTAAGTCAATTCGAGTTACGTCGAGTAACACTTCAGCTTTTTTAAGAGGTGAGTATTCGAATTTAGCCGCGTTGAGCGATAAAAAAAATCAAAACAAATTTATTTGTTAAGGGAAAAGATAAAGTGTTCGCATTGTCGATTACTACGGCATGCTTGTGACGTATTGCGCTTGCGTGCTACTAGTAAGTGTATTTAATTGTACAGCCTATCATTTTTATATAATTAAAAATTGTATAAATATGTATATAATTATTGCTCCGAGTACTAATAGACGTGAAAACCAGATTAACATTAATAATTTCAATTTACAAATTATGAAAATGTAGTAATTCAAACTTTAATTGATTTATACATTCAAAAAAGTACACAGTTATTCCATTGTCTTAAGTTTTTACTCCTTTCTGTCTACAGTCGTTACGACTACCTCGATTTTTATTTATTTAAATAAAATTCATCAGTCTCTCGGTTAATCAAGCTTCAATTGATTAAAATTATTCATTTCGTTTCTCATACATGCTCTCGGTGTCATAAAATCAACAAATCAAAAATATTATATAAATGCTTATAAAGATTAATTATTAAATTGATGAATAAGTACTAATTTTAACTAATAAATCATAGATCTATGTAGTAAATGTTGTATGATGATGATGATGTTGAATGAATGTACCAAAATGTAAGAAAAATGGGATTCGATTTCCGTCACATATTTCATGAATTCAACGTATCTTAAGTACTAGCTTACTGTTTGTATTTGAACAATATATACACAAAGTGTTGGTTTTGTCTCACAATAAAGTGGTATTTATCAATTTCAGTTAATAATAAAGCCAATACAAGGAAACGGGACAGTTTCCACTTGAGAAATATATATTACTGGGATTGGGGCTAGCGGTTGGTTAAGGTCCGCGGTCACGTGCGACCCGCTATCGCTTATGTATCTCAATTCAAGCGACGTTCGGACAATGAGCTAGTTACCAGTTTACCTGCGCCGAAGTGTGGGATTATCGCGCGATCGTGCACCACTCCCCTCCTACCTCGATCTACTACTGCACGTTTTAGAATTGATAGCGTTCTCAACGTAGAATTGTATCACCCTAACTATAACTTATTTTATACTAGCTGTGCCCGAAACTTCGTCTGTGTGAAACCTTATTTAAAAAACAGCGATTTATAAAGTCATCTAAATGTGTTAAGTTCATTTATTACGCGTCATATTTAAAAGTACAATAACTTTTGATAGACCGAACCGATTTTACTGAATCAAAGACTAAATGTCGGAAATATGCTTTATTTTTTTTTTATTGTAGCACGGCAAAATGACTGCTCTATGCCTGATGGTAAGCACAGTGCAATCCAAAAATAATAGCGACCACCGATTGACACACTATCCATCGCCGGTCGCCACTATCATGCCGGCATGCAAAAAGCTGGATATGCACAGGCTTATCCCGAAACGCGACCCGCAGAAGCGAATCACTATTACAGGCTTTTTCGCCATATACATGGTGGTTGCGACCCAGTCAGGCTGTAAAACCCTACCACCCCGCTTTCGCCATTGCCTCGTTCGTTATTCAGCAGGGTGCACCACGAGGTGAGGTTGGCTTGGGTGTCTCAAGTCTTATGATGTTATTTGACACCCCTTACACCCCTTTATGATTTTCTTGAAGAGGTTTTATCATGAACTATGTATTTTAGTAGAGCTCCGTGTTCATAGAAACAGATAGACAGACAGACATCTCTAAAATTGATTGAAAAACATCCTATTACTTATTCCTAGACGCCTGCAACAATTTTTTTTTACAAAAATCTAAAAGTACAGACACGTTATATTTAAATTCTTATTATATGTATAGATAGACACTAATGCCAGTGAGTTTGTGTTCTATGCGTTTACGCATCGTTCATCCGACCGAACCGAATTGGAATACACATAACAAAGTGTCTCACATAGTACCAAAAATGTAAAAGACAGAGCGAAGTCATTCATATCAATAAAAGAGTACAATTTTGAATATAGTTTCCAGGAATAAACTTGAAGACAGATATAGATCACATACCACAACGCATTTTTTAGGAGCTAATAAGCTAAATATAAGCAAGTATATATAATGTAGAGAACAAGTAAAATAATTAAAAACAAGCACAATTAAAGAAAATGCGAATTATTAAGCAATTTTGAAAATAGAAATATTTTACAAAATATTCCATATTTTTAGTTAGATGATTGTTTGTTTATAATAATAACAAAGTTATTGGTAAAGCATAGATAAATATGTACTTATTACAAAAAACATTTTGCGTAAATAAAACTTAACTCTTAGAACAAGTACCAAACTTATTAACAAGTCACTTTATAGTTAGTTAGGTTTACTAAATAATTCGTTACTGAACAGTCAGAATTCCGCAATTCTGTTAACTTACAAATTCTATTTATTTCATTTAATTATTTGTCTCTTTTAAATTAAATATTATGGTAAAGTGTACGAGTGTTTCTAGAATTCAGAAAAAAAATATATTAGTCGTGGATTGTTTCTAGACTCCTTGTCAAATAGAACCATTATTAAGAGAATAAAACTGACATAGCGAGATAGTTGTATCATTACGAAATCTCTGTTTGTAGCCAAATTATTTCACGGATCACAAATTGGAGCTGCGACTTAGACGGTACCGGAAAAGGAAATGACACGTCGCTCATTTGCTCACAACAGGGAGTCGTTTATTGTACGAGCCCACTCATTTAACGGTGCTACGGTAAACATCGAAAGATTCGAACAAAAAGAATTCGTACAGCCGGACCTCGCTAGGACTTTTAGATGGACGTGAGAAGAAAATTAAAGATTCCCAAAATTACCGACATAACTGTCTCGCGCGTATCGCGTCGTTGACAGTAATAAAAAAAACCAGCCTCGTGGATGCCATATGCAGAGCTTTTCAGGACATCGAACGATAAAAAAGACCACACAGCGCATGCGCAACACAGAAAGACATTACGAGATGAACCCAGTACCCGGCGTATTCGTTGATCCTTTGTTTTTTTCTACAACAATATTTAAACATAGCGTTAAGACAAGCACAATTTTATCTTTATAAAAGTTTAACTAAAAGTCTATTAGAGGTAATTTATAACAAAATACAGTCTTTATAATTGTTTAATTAGAGTAGTAGTTGTTTTTCACGCATTTTTTACTTATGGGTAGTGTCGGTTTGTATATAGTAAAGCTGACAGGACTATAATACCGCAACGCAAGTGCATTTTACAATACCGAGTAATTTTGCCGGATACCCGGCCACACGGTATAACCATGATTTCGTGCAAACTATATATTTATAACGCTATCGTATGAACGAGGCCACGATGATGTTTATACAGCGTCCACTAAACGCTCAGTCAAGCTCTAAATGTACGATAACGTGAGACGGTAATCAGTGACGCGTGTTTACGCATTTATACACAGAAAAGACAAGTTCAATGGCAACGTAGCGGCCGCCGAAATATATTGCATAAGGTAAGTCGGAGCGGCGCGCTGCGGGGTCAATGTCGCGCCGAACGTAGATCGCGAAAGTAGGTACACCGAGTCTGAGTTACGCGCGCTGCCTGTGGATAATTGCGATGTAATCGACGTAATCCATCCGCGAGACTCGTTTCCATTTACGGCAATCGCAGCTTGCGCGCGACAGCATAGAAGAAACAGCTGGGAGCGGGCACGCGTCTCGAATGCATATTAATGTCGCCGCCCGCAGCAAGAATACGTATAAAAATCGAAATACTCCTATGATATATCATCGAACCAGTTTCATGTGCAGGCGCCTCAGTTATGCAATCGTTTACGGATGGAGAATAAATAAATCGTGCAAGCGGGACTCGCTTGTAATCGTATAATCGGTTGTTTTTCAACGCAAGCTGCTGCTCCCACAGCAGAGTCGCGTTTAATTTGAACTCACATTGTATTGTAATTGACCTCGGCTCACCGTCCGGTGTTGGCATGGCAGATAAAAACATTGAATTTAAAATATTATAACATTCGCAATTTTTATGCGACTACACAAAACCGTTTAGCAATTCTGTTGGTGATTAATCATTATAATTTATTTATATATTCACCAAATACACAATTTAATAATTACTTCACAATTATAAGAGGATTCTTAACTCCCCCTTAATTAATAATATCCAGATAAAAAGCGTGATACTATCAAAATCATTTTCTTAACTATTGCTCAAACTAAAAACTTACATCAAAGGACTAGAACTGAATTATTTGTTAAGTAGATGTAGCATATCATATCGTCAGATTATCCGTTGAACCGTCGGTGTATATCACATATTTATTTGATTGGATCGATAATATGAACGTGTGTATGAAGCCCTTACTACATTACTATCCGATAAACTACAATGAGTTCATATCGGAGGGAATTCTCCTGTTCATATAAATAAATGAGAGTAGTGACATTTCTCCCCGCAGCGACACAACTGCCCTCTCATCAACTGAATGCTGATAATAAAAAACTTAAACATTAACAAAGTGTTCTGATGACATCGAAGACCTATTATTGTCGAAAGACATCACTTGAAACTAGTCATTTTGTAATTAAATTAACGATGACTTGATACTGTCGATTGATACTTTATTTGTGATTAATATGACGTTTTCCGTTCATAATTATGGTTTTATAAAAATGATATATCTATATCCAGTATTTAAAAGTATATTAGACATTAAATAATCTATATATTAATACGTGAAGCAAAAAAATTGTACCCCTTTTTAACCTATTTGCCGTGAACGGGTGAACTTGAAACTTGGCATAGTTAAAGTTTATATGGCGGAGAAGTGCAGAAAGTTATTTATTTTATATAAAATGCATTAGAAGTACATTAAATACATTAAAATATGCACTACTCACACTACTGCTTGGATTTTACACAACATACGCACATGTAAAAAGAGACATTTTGACAGCCGTCAATAATTACGAAGTTCAAAAGGGGTTGTGAAGGAGGTTGCTATGCTCGACTGTATGTATTTTTTAACTCTTACGTTCCGATTACCATTTTTCATCCTACATTCAACAATGATATTATAAAATATAACTATTATTGTAATGTTTATTATTTTTTATGGTGAACTCACTTCAAAAAAAAAATGAGCCAAATAATACTTTGTATAATCAAAATAAGAATTTTGTTCATAGTAATCCATGACTTAGACCTCCGCGGTTACAATGTTGCAATTCAACCTCATGTAGCAATAAAAAAGAATTTATTTTCAAAAGCTAATGGTAGTATTAAAAACATCATTTGATTATATTGTGGATCCATTACTTTTCCAAACGATGATACTGGGCATATGACTATTTCTCATAATAACCAGACTACATTTAATTCAATACACCCAGGAATACTACCTCATGGTGTCGTGTAAAATTAATTGAAAATTGTGTCATGGGTTGCGATAAAATTCTTTATTTTCGTAAAGTTATGTTTGGTTAAAATCTGAGCTTTAATTTCCCAATTATAATTAATTTTCATTTTCATTTACACATAGATTTTTCTAAATTATTATAAATAACTGAGTAGCCATGATGAAAACCTATGATTATAGAAGTATACCCTTTGACAAAAGAACTCTAATAAAGTTCAAACTTTAAAAAATCAATTAACTATGGTCGAATGTGGACCACTGGGCGCCCACTAGTAATAATAAATTTGTAAGACCTCGAACTGCTTTCGTTTTAATTATGTCTATATTAATATTATAAAGAGGTAAAGTTTGTGACGTTGTAGGGGGTAATCACAGGAACTACTCGTCCGATTTGAAAAATTCTTTCAGAGTTATAAAGCTCATTTATTGGGGAAGGCATATATTATCACGCTAACACCAATAGAAGCTGAGACCCAATGAAATATGTTTCAAAACTGGGATTTCTTTTCCTCTTGTGAGCTTCCGCGCGTGTTAGCGTTCGCCCAAAGTACCTACTACTACGCGGAGGAAGTCGCGGGCAGGGGCTAGTAAAATATATAAAGAAATTAATACATAAAATCCCGATCCTGACTTCTCTACTTCACCTACATGCAAATAAAACATGATCAAAATCAATTAAACTCAATACATTCGGAATATAAAATAACATGTTTGGAAAATTGTAAGTAAAAATAAAAAAGACTTAAGTTAAAAATTCTCCATACAAAAGGGGAGTGAGTAACTGAGATCGAAGACCATAAATAATATCAATAGACTGGTTTTCATTCACTTTAATTTCATCTAATTTTATTAGTTCGAGCACCCGAGCGACACCGGGCTGGTTACTAGTATTATATATTTATGTATTAAATAGAAAAGCTGAGGCAGTCATAAATGCTGTCGGTAAATGGAATAACTGTAATTTTTTGAATTTTTAAATTAATTATAGTCTGAATTATTGGGGGTGTAAGGGGTGTCGGGTAACATCTTAAGACTTGAGACACCCAAGCCAACCTCACCTGCTCGTGGTGCACCCTGCTGAATAACGAACGAGGCAATGGCGAAAGCGGGGTGGTAGGGTTTTACAGCCCGACTGGGTCGCAACCACCATGCATATGGCGAAAAAGCCCGTCATAGTGACTCACTTCTGCGCGTCGCATTTCGGGATCAGCCTGTGCATATCCAGTATCGGGTGATTTTCGTCATTATGGCCGGCATGACAGCGGCGACCGGCGATGGATGATCTGTCTCTCGGTGGTTGCCGATGTTTTTTGGATTGTACTATGCTTAACATCAGGACTAGTGCAGTCACTATGTCGTGCTTCAATAAAAAAAAATCTAATTTTCATAATTTATACATTGAAATTATTTACATTATAGCCTGGTTTTTACACATCTATTGGCACTCCCAACAATAATTATATATTTATATCCAGTTTATTGATTAATCAGAAATAGGATGGGATGCACAAGCTCAATATGCAAAATATAAATATTACATGTGCACAGGCTATACTACGTGTTGTCTAGACTGAAGCAAGCGCAATACGCAACTAACATGTCGAGATCATCGGTAATGGTCGGTGACGCGAAATCACAAAATTATACTCATCCAAAAATTCATACACGTATATGATACAGTCGACTACATAGTCTTGCACTAGCGCGATACGTAGCATGTCGAGGTAATCAGTGACGCGAACCCTCAGGCTTTTTATCTTTCAAATAAATTTATTTTATTTTTTAAATCGCTCAACACTGCTAAACGTTTTTTCCCTTCAACGATCACTTTCATTACCTTGCAAATATTTTGCGACAAACCGATATAATTAATCCGTTTCGTACCTTAATAACTTCCTCGCATCGATAAGGATTCCCCGCGTATTTATTACTGTATCGCCGGAAATGTAAAATTACAAATTTGTCAGAAAATATATATACACGACACACGGATACAGCTGTGCTTGTTAAAATATCATTAAATGTTAATTCGATAATGATTAAGTATAAGCGGTTTGTATGCGGCACAAATATAAATAATTATTTTAACTAGAAGATTTACATCTAATAGAATTATCGTTATGTTGGTATTTTTTTATTTGTATATTTAAAGCGAAGACCAGCAGCTTCAAATACCTAGGGTCCGTGATACACGAATCTGGTTCAATCGAACACGACATCCTATATCGAATAGGCGCCGTCTGGGCGAAATGGCGAGAACTCACCGGAATTTATGTGATCAGAGAATGCCGGAGAAATTAAAAGGCCTGGTGTACAATTGCATCATCCGACCGGTCTTGTTGTACGGTAGCGAAACGTGGCCGGTCCTAGGCCGACATTTCCAGCAGCTACATGTCACCGAGATGAAAATGCTCCGATGGATGTGTGGCGTAACGCGATTAGATCGCATTCGCACCGAACACATCCGTGGTAGTCTCGGAGTCCGTGACATTGCCGACAAGCTGCAGGAGAGTCGTCTACGCTGGTACGGCCACATAAGTCGCAGGCCTCCAGACTACGTTGGAAATAGATGTCTCAACATCACCGTACAAGGCCCAAGATCTCGCGGCAGGCCCAAAAAACGCTGGCTGGACGTGGTTAAGGCGGACATTAAGGAGAACAACCTCACACAACAGGATGCCGGAGACCGGGCAAGGTGGAGAAAGCTAGACAGGAAAGCGGACCCTGGCACCAAGCCGGGAAATCGCTAGGAAGAAGAAGATTTAAACAAATATTGAAGTCAATTTAACTTTTAATAACAATAAATTTACTACATTTTTTAAAATATTTTATAGGTAGCGTTACAACACAATCTAATCTGATGTTAAATGCCGATATGGTCTAAAATGGTAAACATGCTAAATATAGAGGGGTCCGGCTCTGAAGTGTAGCTGCCGGAATACATCAACAGATTCTTTACAAGAGATTAACAAATGCGCTTGGCCACAATCTCACCTGATGGTAAGTGACGATGAAGCCAACCATGGATCGCGCTTACCTACTAAATGCCTGTTCACTCTACTCTTGAATACTCCCAAGTTATATGATGACGGGAAGACATACGCCGGGAGTGAATTCCACACCTTAGCCGTACGTATAATAAATGTAGAAGCAAATCGCATTGTACGAATCTCGGGAATATCGACCACATAAGGGTGGAAGCGCTCACGACGTCTTGTCGTCCTCTGATGGAATGGGGACGGTGGGATTATAGCATGCAATTCCTGTGCACACTCTCCAAAGTGTAATCTATAAAATACTGAAAGACTAGCTACATGCCGTCGATGTTCTAAATTGAGCATTTTGGTCTCCCACAGCGTTTCGTCATTGATAAGCCGACGAGCACGGCGCCCAATGGAGTCAAGAGCGGCCAGCTGATATTTGGCTGATCCATCCCATAGGTGACAGCAGTATTCCACACATGTGCGTACCTGTGCTTGGTACAGGCTGAGAAGCTGTTTCGGTGTGAAATATAGCTTCACCCTAAAGAGGATCCCAAGTTTCTTCTCAGCTCTTCTTGCTTTTTGCTCAATCGAACGGCCAAAGTTGAGATCAGATGTTAAATGGATCCCGAGAAGCTTGAGGTTGTTCGTAACTGGTAGGGAAACTTGAAAAGTAGGAGTTAAGTTGAACGTGGAGTACGTTCAACTTAACTCCTACTTTTCAAGTTTTTTGTAGAGAAAAGACACGCCTGTGTCTTTTCGGCATTAAACTTTACCAGGTTTAAATCACCCCAATCAGCAACAAACCTAAGATTCTTATTTAACCGTTCGATCATGGCTTCTCTCTCATTAAGGATTTCCGGTAAGCTGGCCCGAGGACTGGATAAATACCTCTCAGATACGGTGCTGTCATCCGCGTACCCAAAGATACCGGGTACAAGCAGATCGTTGATGTGCAGCAGATATAAGGTTGCTGAGAGAACAGACCCCTGAGGAACTCCGGCATTTATAACCTTGGGATCAGACGAGCAGCCATCAACAACTACTGGTATGTTCCGATCACTAAGGAAATCACAGATCCAAGTCCGTAGGCGTTCAGGTATTCCATATGCTTGGAGCTTACTTAAAAGGCTAGCATGCCAGACCTTGTCAAATGCCTTCGAGACATCAAGTGAAACAGCAACCGCCTCTCCATGTTTTTCGATAGCCTCGCCCCAGTAATGGGTGGCACACACTAGGAGGTCACCAGTAGATCGATTTTTTCGGATTCCTATTGGCGATCACTGAGAATATCATTATGCTCTAGGTATGCCAGCAGCTGCTTATTTATTATTCTCTCCATTACTTTACAAAAAAGCGAGGTTATAGCAATTGGCCGATAGTTGCAAGGGTCGGCGCGATTCCCTTTTTTTGGTACTGGTTGAATGTTTGCTGATTTCCAAGATTTAGGGACAATACCGGATTCCAGTGAGAGACGAAATAGGCGTGTCAGAATAGGAGCCAGCTCAGGTGCACAGCTTTTAAGTACCCTAGAGGGAATACCATCAGGGCCATTAGCTTTATTCACGTCTAGATTGCGAAGCACATTACGATCGTCCTTGGTGCGTATCACAATATTTTGTATTGTGGTATCACACGAGGGTATTAATGGTGTAGTCTTATCGTGAGGATCTAGACGCGAATTATTCGCAAACATGTTTGCAAAAATGTTTGCCTTTTCTGCCGCTGAATGAGCTATGAACCATCTGATTTCATCATGGGTGGAAGCGAGGACTTGAGAAAGTTTGCTTCGACTGTCTTGGCAAGAGACCAGAACTTTTGGGTAGTTGCTAAATGTACGGACTTAATGAAAGTTCTATCCGTACTTGGTGATAGATTTTAAACTCCAGGGTAGTAGACAGGCGAACTTCGAAAAATCCCTACCACCAATCCACAGTATAAATATAAGAGACAGGATGGCAACTACCTATATACCTACGCTCGTACTGGCACACTCACCCAAACATGCGCATCTATGAGACCGCTAAGAGGTTTTCGCGATGCTGTCCATAGAATACCTTTTAAAACCTCTCGCCGATGTGCATGTTTGTGTCAGTGTGCCGTTTTCGAACGTTTGTAAGTAGTTTCCGTACTTTCTCTTATATTTATACTGTGACCATGCTGTGGTCTCATCACGTTGTTTACCTTCATCTAAAGTTCCCAAACATTCGCAACGATTCGAAGTTACGTCGATCGACGCCTTGTCCAGACACGGTAATCACAGTGCCATAATAAAAAAGAATACAGAATGTTTCATACTTACTATTAGCACAAGACTGCATACGCCATATTAATTATTTACATGTACTACATAGAAGTCAGACTAGTTTATGAGTACTCTTCAGTATCCGCAAACTAAAAACAATATCGAACGCTTAATCTTCTGAGCGATAGATTAATAAATAATCAAATAAAACTAAGAAGAATTATTGATATAGAAAAACAAAAAACCTGACAGCAAGAACTCTCCCCTTACTCATAGGAGTCATATTTTTTATGCTACGTTGTAATTCTATGTCACTCCCACAATTAAGACGAAAGTTCCCCTATTTCAAAATCCATCAAATCCTTGAAAAATATTAATTTATTTCAACGCAGTCGAATAATAATAAACAATATCGATATACGTCAATAAATGATGTAAAAAAATAATAACAGATACCAGAGCCAAAATATCCGACAGCAAAGCAATACATAGGATAATTTTAGTTCACGTTATCCGAATTTACTTTCCTCTTTATTAACATGACGATAACTATTCACTATAATAGCGTAAGCGTATAAGACGTCGGCAGATGTCCTAGGTCGATGGCATTAGACCTTTCTAGGTGGTGTCGCGTGCCCAACACATTGCAACATTTATAAATGCGACGCGCGGCCGCGGGCGGTGGCATGCGTTTACACATTACCTGTCAGCGATCAGCTTTTTACAATCCTGCCACTGACACGTTATATTCACGGCCCGGTACTAAAGTACAATTCTCGAATCATTACTGATGGATTGATTTGTTTCATGCTTCCCACTCTAGAAAAACCGTTAACCATTGATTGATATATGATCACTTGTAAGTGATTTTAATATTTTCCAATTGTCAGAAATGCATTAAATATTTAGTAGATGTCTCATATCACCGTGTTTTTAAGTATTTACGTGGCTCCATGTTTCCTATATTTATAGAGATATACCATATATGTTTTACGAGCTGATTCCCGCGACTTCGTCTGTGTCATCTATTATCTCAAGTGTTTTATTATATCTCACAGACATTACACCGCGTTTTCGACGAAACCTCTCAGGCGTCTTGACTTTTTCCGACACTTACTAAATAAATGTTTATCGTTATATTACAAGGAATTTACAACCATTCTTCATAAATTATATACCCAAACTTTCCTCGTGAATAGCTGTTTCTAATAACCGCATGAAAAGCTGCTCGGTAGTTTTTGAGTTTATCGCAAACACAGACAGACCTAGAGGCGACGGATGACTTTGATTTATAATACATAGTGATTATATAGACATATAGATCTTAATTCGCATGTTATCTAAATCTATTATTATCATGACTGAAAGTACTCATGAAATGTGTCAATAAACAAGAAATAAACGTTTACAGTCCGCGACAAACTTTGTGACCGTTGTAAATATAGTGGTACAGAACACAAATTTAGGTATAACTACGTATTATATTGTATAAATACTATCGAGACAACCTAAAATCAGATTCCTAATTTTACATTGTTTTGTATTAAACTATTGACTATATCACATGCAAGCCCGAATTTAAGGGCATATTCAGAGCGATCAAAAAGATTGACGAGGATCATACTTTACGATTATACTTATAACAGTTAGTGATAATATTAACTTAAGAAATTAACATATTTAACTAAAACAAGCAAGCAGGTGTCAGCTGCCAGTAAATGAATAAAAAATATGTTCCGAATAGCTATAGGTACTTGCGTCAGTAATAAAAAAGAAATATATATAGGAGAAATCAGTATGGTCACAGGAGATTGCGATTGTTGTATGTTGACCGGCTGTTATGAGAAACAGGGTCTTATTAGTGGAACAGGTCGCGTAACTTTTCACGATTGTTGGGCACTATTCTGGATGCTTAAATCGGCCGGCACACCTGCCTGCACGGGCACCCGGGTGGGTAGTAATCGAAGGGGACCTAGAAGTCCCTTTCAAGGGTGCTCAGTATATAAGTGAGTTTTAACTTTGCAAAGCAATAAATCTCCTTTGGATGATTTATGGTATGGTTTTCAATTTAAAAAAAAATTGTACTAAAACAAACTTTTAAAAAAGAAACAGCTACTCAAATGTTGTGTTTCTACATGATATAAATAATTACAATGACACAGAATTTATAAGAATACTAGCTGACCCGTGCAACTTCGTCTGCACCAAATCGGTTATTATCTGTTTCAATTACATTTTTAAACGCGAAAAATCTTAATAAGCCCGATTGCAGCGATATCTACCGTTTTCAATTGGTAATCCGAACTATAAAGGGGCTAACTCAAATATATACGCCGTTGGTATGTGAAAAAACTCTAAAAATAACCCTAAAACCCGTTCGCAGCATCACCTACCTAAAACTAACCTACATATATTGCTGATATATGTCTTCCCAGTATTCACGATAGATGATTTTTGCCGAGTTCAATTACATTAATTGTGATTAACTATTAAAATACTATTGAATAAACATAAAACACTCGCATATGTGTATAACTTTTAATGCTTCAAAATATTTCAATTTAGCGCCATCTATGGACCTTTGAGCTTTCTTTATTTTCACTGATTAGCTTTTTTTCGAAATGACTACGCTATTGACCCAGCAAAGTCTTAACAGTTTCACCGGACCACAAAGGCGAGCGCTTAAGGCACTCAGGCGATTTTATTTTGGCAACCAGCTCAAAGGTGCACGGCACACCTCGGCTTGGCTGTTGCCTGTTGCATGCAAAATCGCGACCTATCTTAGCTAACCTAGCTAACTATTCATATATGTATGAGTTGTTGAAACGTATATGTGTACCAAGCATACACGCCTCAACAACTCCTCCATATATTTATTATCGGAAAATTGAGTTTTTCAGTTCGATAAGGGAAAAAAAAAGTAAACCCTTCCACTGTCATGTTTAAGCGTGTAGGCGTGCACGTGTGTGGGGGTGATCGTGTAGTGTTGTCGCGGTGATGTATATTTGCGTGTCACCGTATCGCGCAAGCAACGCACTCAAGGGCTCCCTACCGAGGGATCGAACCTAGGCTTGAACCGAAATGTAATCTCGTAATATTAGTTATCACTATGTCAAGTTTCGTCAAGATTGGTTCAGTGCTTTCAGAGTGATGCGTGTTCATAGGGACAGACAGACAGACAA